>WBNH01009617.1:257228-286676 GCA_013401255.1 Urocolius indicus
GAGCCGCCCGTGCGGGCAGGCGGCGGCCGCCACCGCCGGGCCCTCCGCAGCGCCCTCCGCAGCGCTCGGGGACGGGAGCGGGCTGCGGAGCCGCAGTGGCGCCGGCAGCAGCAGCAGCCCTGAGGGAGGGAGGGAGGGAGGGAGGGAGGGAGAGAGGGAGGGAGAGAGAGTCGGTCCCCGTAGCGATGCCTGACTTCAGAGCGTCTCCTTTGTAGGCTCGTCCTCGGGTTCCTCAGCCCCTCCTCACCGCAAGTCTCGTTTACTGTTTCATACAAGCAGGGTTTGGATGTTGAGTTGAGTGATGAGCGGTGAGAGAATTGCAAGCAAGGAGTAAAAAGCATGTGAAAGTGCCAGCACGCGCTCGCATCAGTGGTGCGGGGACTGGTGAGCAAGAGGCTGCAGAATCGGCCTGAGGAGCAGCCGCGAAAGGAGCCTTACAGCAGCAGGATCGTTACGTTTTGGTTATAAATTAAAAGACCGAGCAGACAAACAAGTTCAAAACAGTTTCAGCAACGCTACGGTGCCCAAAATGAGACAACGGCTTCATTTCTCTGTCAGGCGTATAGGGGGCGCGCTTTCATTTTTTGGTGTGTGCTTGAAGAGGAGCGATCCCCTGTGTGCTCAGTGCTCCTGTAAACTCACGTCAGCATTCTAAACCATAAGACAGGTTGTAGAGCAATTGGCTGTTGCAAGTGTCAGTAACAGTACCCCCGCTGCAGGCAGGGCCCATGGGCCCTGCGAGGTGCCTGGGAAAGGGTGTTTTTGCTTTATTCTGCTCCCCAAGGGGACTGGAAAGTTGCGCTGGCCTCTGAGACTACAGAGTGGTCATGTCCAGCCTTGACAGGTACATGGAGTGACAAACATGCTGTCACAGCTAGTTGCTTTTTTCAGATAGGTGTTGCAGTGATGATATCTCAACTGTAAAGCTGTTTTATCATGCACCTGCATGTTTCTAGTGAGGACTGAAACGACCAGCTGCTATCAGGAGACTTTGATTTGTACAGCAAATCAAATGTGAAATATCTCATACGTCTTAACTCAGTTTTGTCCACAATTTAGGAGGTGGTAGAGAATGTCGTTTCGTGGAAGAGGAGGAGGAGGAAGAGGTGGTGGCGGCTTCAATCGTGGAGGAGGTGGTGGTGACAGAGGTGGCTTTAATCGTGGTGGACGAGGTGGCTTTGGACGAGGAGGTGGACGAGGAGGCTTCAACAGAGGCGGATATGACCAGGGGCCTCCAGAAAGGGTAGTTTGTAAGTTACATCAAGTGATTATAGTTATGAATTTAGAATGACTGCTCCAGATCTTTAGCTTGTTTGTTCTTTTTTTCAGTATTGGGAGAGTTCATGCATCCATGTGAAGATGACATTGTTTGCAAATGTAAAACAGAAGAAAACAAGGTGCCATACTTCAATGCTCCAGTGTACTTGGATAATAAGGAACAGATTGGCAAAGTGGATGAAATCTTTGGACAGCTGCGAGATTTTGTATCCTTCAAAAAAATGTGTGGCATATGATATTTGTTTTTTAAAGGCTGATTGATTATTAAATGGATTTTCTCTAGGATATACAAATAGTTCAAGGCTTGGCTGCTAGTTAGATGTGAACAGCCACGAGTCTAGCTACAACTGTTTTTGTCAGTAAGTGCCTCATTCACATTAAGTGCCCATCTTAAATCTTTTTTGATGTGACAGGAGTACCTTACATCAGGCAGAGGTTTTCAGTCTGTACCAGTACTGGCAGGTACCATGGATCTTTCGGATCCATGGTGGTTCAAGATGTTATCGTTTCTTGCTACCTGTCCAAATTTTCTGCCATATGTTACTCATCAAAGTTGGGTCAGGAAAGCTGTTTTTTTTTTTTTTGGTTTTTTTTTTTTTTTTTGGTGTATTAGAGAACTTTGCTCATGTTCCATTTACAAAAGTGAGTTTGTGCTAGGGTATCTTGTTGCTCACTGTCCAGCTTAAAACTTTTAACTGCCAGTGAAGTGGGCTTGTGCTAGGACATCCTCTTGCATAGCAAGCTTGTTGAGACAGAGACACTGAGTCCATTCTGTTGTCCACTGCCAGATTCACAGAATCGTGGGACAGTTGAGGTAGTGATACTGTAACTTAGTCTGGGTTGGTTGGTTGAGCATCAGTAACTAGTTGCATGCATTTTCCTCTCTCACATTAAATGTGAAGTAAAGTGTGCAAATTTAAGTTGCTCACACACTCTAAATGTATTAACTTGCGGATTAACTTTAGCAACAGGACAAGGGATAATGGGATAAAGCTGCAACACAAAAAGTTCCATTCAAATATAAGAAAAAGCTGTTTTACTGTGAGGGTGCGGGAGCACTGGAACAGGCTGCCCAGGGATGTTGTGAAGTCTCCTTCCTTGGAGGTCTTCAAGACCAGCCTGGACATGTTCCTATGCAACCTGATCTAGGTGAATCTGCTTCTGCAGGGGGGTCGGACTAAATGATCTCTAGAGGTCCCTTCCAACCCTACCATTCTATGATTCTATGATTTATGTTTGATATCAGAATTATTTTGATTTTAGAAACTTGTTTTCTTTCTGCAGTAATGTTAAGGAAATACATTATTGGATTTTGCAGCTCCTTGCTCCCCTATTTAATCTTCAGTTTTAATTTGGCAGAGTTGGCCAGCAGCACTTTCTGATCTTAGGAACTGCATACCAAAGTCCTTGCATACTGGGAAGTCAAAGGATTCATGTGAGACTGCATGTGGGGTTGTAGAGTGTTTGCCACTTCACTGGAGGCTGAGGCTGGGCATGTGATTAGTCCAGCAGTCCTTGCTGGCTTTCACCTTTCTTTTACCAGGCAGTTTTACCAGTCAGCGGTAGCAGCACTAGCTGAGCCCTAGCAGCATTAGGTAATTGTTGCAGATAAGCCTGCAGGACACCCTGAGGCTAAAGGAGTGTCAGTTGCTGTATACGTTTTTGTTTCTTTGCAGTTACGTATTTATGTACTCTTTCCACTGGTATACCCTTCCACATGCCTTAATATGTGGAAGGAAAACATTTTACTACAAAATACTTTGTTTGTAACTATGAACAAACCCTGAAAAAAAAAATGGAAGTAGTTTCTCCTGATCTTTTAATTGTAATTTTTCATTTGTAGTGATGATATTTAACTTCATTTATAATGTACTAATTTAAAAAATGTGTGACTGTGCCATTTATTTAAGAATACACCCCAAAATTTCTAATGTTTTATACCTGCTGTGTTCCTTAAAGATACTAACAGTACTTTTCAGTGAAACTGTCTGAGAACATGAAAGCTTCTTCATTTAGAAAAATGCAAAAGGTTAGCCAATCTCAATAAGAATTTTACTGAATGTCATCAAATGTATCTACCCTATGTCCTCAGAAAACAAAAGTTGTACTATTTTTTTTAACTTTAACATCTAGTTGTCCTTTTTAAACGTGAATATTTGTTTCCTCTTCCTTTTCACTTTTCTATCTGCCATGTTCTTCCTTCTCCCTGCCCTGCGTACAAATATCATCTATATTTTAATAACTCTGTAACATTTTCATTTATTTCTTGCATGATTGCTTTATTTGGCTATTTGCAGAGGACAATTTCACATAAAGAGTTAAGACCAAATTGTGGATATCTGTAAAAAGGGATATTGATGTACTCTTTAGCCTTGGTATTTTCGAAGCCTAATGGAACTCTCTTCCTGCAGTTTTACATTGACCCAGCCAAGCTGCTGCCCCTTCAGAGATTTTTGCCAAGGCCACCTGGAGAAAAAAGTGCTCCCAGAGGAGGTAGTAGAGGAGGACGTGGTGGTGGACGTGGAGGAGGAAGAGGTGGTGGTAGAGGTAAAATCCCAAGCATGGAAGCTGCAGAATTGTTGTGTTTTTTTGGTGTGAGCTGGGTTGTTTGGATTTTTTGGGTTTATTTCTTTTTTTTTAATGGTAGTTGTGGTGGGTTTTTTGTTTTGGTCTTGGGTTTTTTTTTTTGGTTGTTTTTGTAAAGTAGCAGTTAAGTACTTGAATATCAACTCTTATATTGTAAAGAATACATCTTACCTTTCCTCCCTACCCTGCCCCTTGCAGCAAGGTACAAGAGTTTCAAAGCTTTTTTTGTTCTGTTTGTTTTAATGTTCTCTTGAGTTGTAATAATAGTATCAATTAATAGTTGTAATTAAGTTTTTGCTCTTATGTAAGAAGTTTATTGTGAAGTTTTTTTTAATGTCTTCAGTATTTTGAACAGATAGTAAATGATACCTAAATTGCTGCAGATAGTCCTTGGAAGAGACAAGGTACTTGTAGCTGTCCAGCAATTGGGGTTTCTGAGGTTTTATTGTTGTTCTTTTCAGAAGCTGTCAATAAAATAAGTTGTTATGCATAAGCAAGACTTTATAGGTACTCAAAGGGTAATTTGAGTAGCTGTAATTGAGACTTGCTCAAAGTGTAATTTCGTTCCTACGTTTAGGAGGATTTGGAGGAGGAAGAGGTGGAGGAAGAGGAGGAGGAGGAGGATTCAGAGGAGGAAGAGGAGGAGGAGGAGGATTCAGAGGAGGAAGAGGTGGTGGAGGGGGCTTTCGAGGTGAGTGTGCAGTTTTTACATTTCATTAACAAGAGTGGCTCTTGATTACTAAGCCTGTTAAGTATTACACAGAATGGTGTATTTTTTAATCTCTTATGAATGCTTGTATTTTTATGCAAAAAGTTTGTGCATCACAGTATCGAGCTTAAACTGAAGCACAGTGCATTTTTTGGTGCTCTTGTAAGACCATGCCAATTGTTTGCATTCAAAAAGGACGGTGAGAATAGATAATGGTAATAAATTATTATGTCAACTCTTTTAGTGTTACATATATAACTCATTTGCTTTAAACACATCCAAAGTGTGAATTGTTCCATGTAATTTTTCTTTATTCTTAAAATAGGCAAAGGATATTAAAAGTGGAGCCACGAGTATCTTCCCACTGTCTTACTGTATCACATGCAGAAGTGAAGAACATGGAAAAAATTTTGTAAAGGACCCTGAAAAAGTTCTTTATATAAAGAACTTGAAGATGTAAAATGACATTTTTTTTCACTGAATGGCTGTTACCAACACATCAGGAGAGCGTAGCCCCAGGTGAACTGAAGACTGCTCAGAATGTACTTGAAGATTAAACCAGGATTCAATGTTATTCTTCAACTGTTTGTTTCAGACAAATTATATAGTCAATGCTTGACTTCATGTTGGAATTTGGAGTAAACAGTCAATTGAAATACTTTTTCAAAAAACCTCCTGGGTTCACTCCATGCACATTCATCAGTATGGAGCTGGTGCCTAGGTGTGACTAGTCCCCAGTGGACATGCTGTTTAAACAACCCTTGTGAACCTTTTGTACAAACTAAACTTCCAAATTTTGTGTTGATAGATATTATGTATAGGGTTTTTTTTTTAAATGTATAAAGAAAAGGAAGATAGCACTGGATATTGTGTATTTTTTCTGAAAGCTGAAAGCTTTAAGACATGTTTTTCTTAGAAGCCATCTAATGAATAAGGTAAGGGTAATAATATTCTCAGGTCACCTACTTGTATTTAATCATGCTGCTAAAATTGCTGAGGGTTTTTAGCTGCTCTCACTTCCCCCTTAGCCTGTTTCTCCTGAGGTTTTGACGTCGTGGCACCAGACCTCAGAAATGCTCTGAGCATTAGGTAGCTCATCACAGAGCTCCTCTGCACACAGTGCTGTCAGTTCATTATTGCTTAAAAAAAGACACAAAAAAATCTGCATGAGTCTTTGGTCTCTCTGACTGGAGGCATTATGAGGATTGTAAAACTAGTAACTGTCTCTTCTTAAGGATGGGAGAGAACAGGAAACCTCTCTACTCTTCAAGCTTGAAATAAAAAAATCCCACAGAAGTAGAATCTCTGGATTTCACCCAGAGCCAGGAGTCTGTTCACAGGCTCTCATACCAAACTCTTTTCAAATGAGATGTGTAGAATAATGTACATGAAAGTATTTTGAACATCTTTTTCAGTGTGGAAAGAAGTACATTTCAGAGTTGGATCATACTGTTGTACAGGCAAGTGAGTTCTGTTAGCCTTCCGCTTAACAAAGGGAGCCGAGTGATGTGTCAGCACCAGGATTGGGCAGTTGCTGGTCATTTTAACAAGTGTGACTGGCTTGAATAATCTCTGGAACAAAACTTGAAAGAAGGTAGCAAAACAAATATTCAAGAATTAAATTAAGTTTGGACAGACGCTGCATAGGATAATGGATAAAAGTGTTATGCAGCACAAAAAAAAAAACAAACACAAAAGATTGGAGTTTCTGCTAGATCTGCTTTTGTGAGAAAAACTTGAGTACTGTTCAACCACAGCAGAATCAGGAATAGAGGGGTACTGATTATGTCTGTGGCAATACCAGGAAAGTAATTTTAACCAAGTCAGTTAAATCCATACTTCTGAAAATGTTTAGACTTTTGTGTATTGCCAGGCCTAAGGAATTAGGGCTCTGACTTGAAGAATTGCCCTTTATCTATGCAAAATCCTATGCAAGTCATTGCACCTCTGGCATACCAAGTAGCAGTTGAACAATCTCACCTGTAATGATATGGAATTGTCATTACTTTTGTCATATCTGTAATTGTATCCTCTGCTCTGTCTTCACTGATGCTTCAGTAGCTAGTTGTGGGTAGCCAATTCTGATCTTTCCTCATTCTTCTGGCTTTGGAAGACTAATGCAACACAGTCCTCACCCATACACCTAGACTGATGTTCTGCTTTGCTATTCTCATTGCATGCTTAAGGGTCATATTTTTTTCTCAGGATATCGGGAGACTGTATTGCCATCACCTTTAAATTGCATGATGTCACAACTGATGTTTCAGTTGCATGAAACCCAGGACAGGAAGCTTTGAGTCTCACAGCAAATGGAGCAGTGAGTCAGCCGGAAGCTGTTGCAACACCAAAGCAAAGACTTTACATCTCTGTGCAAAGGGGTTAAAGAACAATATCCATTGCAGCTCTAGAGGGAAGAAGGCTGGCCTCTTGATTACAGGGAACTGGACTGCAGTCCCAGCTGAGACATGCATAAGGAGCACTATGACATGCATTACACATACAAACAGTGTTGGATGGGATTAACACAAATGTCCAGAGAAAATTTATAATCTTAGGCCTTTGTGGAAGTTGTGGGACGTTCAGATTCTGATAGAAGAACATCCTTAGTGACTGCATGTGAAACAAGCTGCTGTTTGAGAAAGCAGTGTCTGGCCATGTCTGCCATGTGATGGTGCCTTTTTTAGGTTTGTGTTTTGTAGATTTTTTTTTTTTTTAATCTTTTTTTTCTTTTTTTTTTTTTTAATCGTGTTTGATTGTGGCAAAGCCCATCCAGTCCCTCTTCTGCCTTCTCTCCTCCCTTCCTCCTGCCCTGGTATGACCCGATCCTCCTCATGCAAGTAGTTGCTAACGGTAATAGGTGAAAATTCAAAGTCTTAAAAAAATTAAGATGACATGTCTTGTCTGTGGTGTAGTGCTGCAATGAACTGAAATGCAGGTTTTACATTACACTTTTTATGACACCTTCCTCTCTGTCTTGAACTTTTTATTCCAATCCTGTTTGTGACTATGTGTCACTGTGCTCCTGATCCTACTAAGTGAAGTTTTCTATATGTGTTTACAGATACTCTAGGCTTTTTGTGCAGGGAATAGGAAAAGTGGGCTTGCCAGTACCCCAACGGTAATAGGTACCGTGGCAGAAATAGGAATTTTCAAATGGCTGTAGTGTCTGGTGAAAAAAAGTCACAGTGCAGACTGAAGAAGGGATGAGGAAAGAAGGTGTTAGTGGCAGTGTAAGTTCTGCGTGACAGTTTGGTGTCCCTGGGATTCCCCTCACTGGGAGCCTTTAGGGCACATGGCTGGGCCACCGAAAGAACTTCTCACCTGCCACCTGTTCTGGCAGCAGAAAGTGGGTTGCTCTCCTGCAATATACCTCTGAAGCTCAGAAGGTAGGCCTCAGTGTCTGGCTTCTCACCCAGGACAGAGCACTGGTGGTATTACCTCTTTGTCTCTTTGTCCACTTATCTGTGTCTGGATGTGCTGGTTGGCTGTTGGCTGAGGCAGAGCATTTAGTTGAATGTCCCATTTGCAAAGTGTGGCCCAAAGTTAATTTGTCAGTCACAGCAATATTGGACCCAGACACAGGGACTGGCTTTCAGCTGATTTTGAAAATGACAGCTAGTACATCACTAGGATCAGATCACTTAAAGGTCTTTAGAAGACCTTGAGCCATTTGTCTTTGCCACACTAAATTTCTGGCTTTCGATGTCTTCTGTGTGGCATCTGAGTCCTTGCTAAGCAGAGGGTAGTACACAGAGGTGTATTGCAAAGCTGAAATTGTCACGCATTGAGAGTGGCTTTAGTACATCTGCATTCCTTCTTGGAGGGATGTCTTTTCTGTAAGTGTTTCCTGCAGTTGCTGGGATAGGATGGTTCAGTATAGTTCATAGATTTTGCCTTGTTACATTACCAGAGAAATTTGGTGAAGTGCAGAAAACAGATATTTTACAACAGCACTGGCTGTTGTAGAATGGAAAGAATTCTCTATCACAGACAGAAAGTTATGGATGTTTGTGTGAAGCAATGCTGGATAGTCACATAGATATTGCTACAAAACTATTTGCAGTTGTGTGAAGCATTGTCTTGGCAAGAAAAAATATTGTCTTAACAAAAAAAGCACAGTTACTGCATGGATTATGGTAAGTAAGCTTTGTGGAGTCACGTATTTCTCAGGGTGTTTTCTTCAGTCATCTGAAAATCTCTTTAGAGTCAAAATCCTAATAAACATTTTCAATCTAATAAAAGTCTCTGTGAGAGAGGGAAAAAAAATCAATTTGTTTTTCAGTTTGAACCTCTTGCATCTATTGTGAAAATAAGATTGAAGTTCTGCCTTACAGAGCCCTCCAGTGGTCATGTGCTTAATAAACGTGTGAGGGTTTGGTTTGATTTTTTAGTGAAGATATGAAAGATTCCCTGTTTCTCTTTTTAATTTTTTTTAAACTATTTTTAATGCAAATGGTAAATTTCTTTACTCTCATCACTGGTGGACTGAAATATGCTTACTTAATATACATGTAACTGACAGCAACTTTCTAAACCCTGTAATGACTTTTACATTGGCCCATATCTATACAGATATCTATACCTACAAATCAAAGAATGGACTTAAATAGAAATCGTGTTTTCTTGCTAAAGATCTGGGACAAGGGGTAAAAAGCATCACTTGCCCCTCTGATGCTAGCAATACTGTCTGTTGTTGGAGGATAAAAACAGCCTGAGGCTTTGGATTTTTTGTCGTTATGCCAATATTGAAAAGCAATGTGGTAAGCCATATTTTATTTGGTGTAGGAACCAAGTGTCTGGCGAAGTTCCCACTTCAATATTTAATGCCTTGCTTTATCTTTTTGACTTTATGAACTGCAATGTTCCTGTTGCTGTAAAATCAGCCAGGATTAGGGGAAGAAGAGGTGGAGACAATGTAATAGTATATAGGATAGACTGCACACATTAGAAACTTGTATTTTTGACCAATAAGCACATATGAAATCTCTACGGTCTGATACTCTTAAGTCTGGAATCTTATCAGAATGAAAAGAGTAATGGTTTTCTTTTCTGAGATGTTCAGCATTGCAAACTTACTTGTGTGGAAGCGGCAAGATGTGAGATGTGTTTGAAAATCTTGCTAAAGTTTCAGAGGAGGAAAGCAGACATCAAATTATCACTATGCTTTTTATCTTTAGATGCAGGACTACGGGGCACTTGGCAAGTGGCTTCATTGCCAAACATCATCTTTCCTTTCTGAACCCTCCCACCTTACTCTTGCCTAATCCTTTTGTGACAGGAAAAAATACCATAGTAAGACAAGCACTCTGAGTACTGTAAGAATGAGTGTAGATCTGTGGCATTAAAGAAAATGTTTGCTGTTAGAACTGCGACACATGACCATCTGTAGTACTAATGACTAAATGACATGACTGCACAAGTTCTATGCAAAAGTCTGTCACCTTTTAGACTCAAACTGGTGAAAGGTGCAAGATGTCTGTTTTGGAAAGCTGAGGAGGAGGAGGGAATGCTCTGTAGAAAGGAGAGCTCCTGGGATGGAAAAATTCCTCAGTATTGCCCTTACTGCTGCTCAGAAGGCACGGCCATAGGCTGTGAGCCTGCTTGAGCTGCCACTGAACTACACACAGCTGAAGAACTGAGAACATCCTTCTCACTTTTGTACCCAGTGTGAGTACAAAACTGGAGACAAAGACTATAAAGGGAACTGGTGGAAAAAGTCTTCTTTGACTGCTTATACTGATGCCACATATAAGCTCTTTGGGCAAGGGTTTATTGCAACTAATACGTAGGATCTTGTAAAAGGTCTTTAGTGTGTTGCTACCTCATCACTGAAGAGAAGAAAACATGAGCTTCTGCTCTCATGGCTTTGGAAAATGCTGAATATTTTTCTGTCCAGTAGTATGCTTTGGAAAATTTGTCCAAAGTAAGCTTGAGAGAGTGTTCAGACTTGTGAGGCATAATCAACAAGCATTTTCTGCAGATGAGGCTATTTTTGAAACGTAGCAATTGAGTCTTCAGAAAGTTATGCTTCACTTTTGAAATTATTGGTCTGTGTTCTTGTGTCTGTGTCAGCTTGAGAGTTTAAATCAACCTAAGAATCTTGAAGAGGTTGGTCTTTTAGAGTAAGCTTTTTAAAGAAATTGACGCTTGTGTCTATGTTGTGCTTTGGTTTTTTGCGCTCACTGTGATAATGGGAATTAATTCCAATCCAGGCTGATAACCAACTGACCTGAGACAACTTTTGTTGAGGTTTCTGAAGTGTTGCACAAGAGATTCGATGGAAAAATTTTGGGGCATGTGACAGTTAATCTCTTTAGCAGGAAGAATGGAGTTTAATCATACTGTTGGAAATGTACTCAGTTCTGTGCTGCTCTTTGTTTTAATTAACAATCTCCTGCATAGATGGAGAGTGTAAACTCCTTTGCACTTTAGTCCAATTAAATCATGCTTGGAGGCTGTCAGCAGTGGAAGGAACTCCCCTCTACCCCCCCTTTTTTTTTTTTTAATTGTTCAATGAGTCTACTGAATAATGAAAGAATTTGCCTGACAAGGTTTTGCAGTGTTTTGTTGTCTTGATGATTTATTTCAGAGGATAGCCGACAGTCTCTTTTGTCCAAAATGCGTTGGAATGATTCATCCGGTTCCTCAGAAAGTGACAATGAAGCTCATTCAGCCTTTACACAGACTGAGCACAACATAGTTGCAGCTTACTTAATAACAGCAGGTATGGGCATTGACAAATTGTTGTGTAACATTTTAAGATAGAACTGTGGATCTGAGTGCTCATTTTGCATAGTAACAGTGGTGATGTTTCATTTTGTGTTACACAAATGTGTGATGGCTTTTCTTCATAGTTTACTGACAAGTTAGCAATCAGCAGACTGACTGAAGTGTGCAGAAACATGTAAGCTTTCTACCCTATATCTAAAGGCAGTATTGTGTCTCAAAAAAAAAAAGTTGTTGATATGTAATTATAGAAGAGAGCAAGAATTAATTTCTGCCAGCTTGCAAAAGAGATAAAAATAGGACATAGCTGTCACAGCTTGCATTTTTTTATGATGTGCTCAAAGCTATCTTGACATTCCTCCTGGGCCACACATTCGTAGTAATATATGTGTAGTCTGAGCATGTGAGCTAGTGTCTGTTAGGGGGTTGTAAGGGGAAGGGTTGGAATGTGGCTTGGAGGGAGGGAGCTGGTCGTTAATCAGAGAGGGGCAGACTCCAGCTGCAGCTGTATTTTTCACCGATGACACGTCCGAAAAAGCACGTTGGAAGACTTGACATTGTGTTTGTTGCCCATGACTGCAGTGGCCTTTGGCTAAACTTGAATATGGAATTTTTTTTTTTTAAACTTTTCTTGACGACTTTCTCACTGTTACAACCACAACTGTTTCAGTAATGTTCAAAAGCACTGAGTGCTAGAGCAATCAAATGTCAACCCGATCAAAACGTGAAAGCTGCTGTGTTTAAAACCAGACCTTCTAGACCTTTATTATGGAAAATGAAATAAGTTTATAAATATTTTATTCATAGATTGTACCATACATTTTCAGTGTTATAATTGACTTTTAAAATACTTCAAAATATTAATGTACTTTAGGTTTAAATGAAATGGTATTGCTGATGGTCACATTTTATTAACACATCAATTTGAAGTGGCGAGTATTAAATTGCTGTTAGTAAAGAGGGCATTTTTGAATGCAAAGGCAATAATTTCTGTCAGATTTTTAGGGAAATTGGTAGAAAGCTCCACAGACTGTTAGACTCAAGAAGCTGTAGAGATGGACAATAGCCAAGTATTAGAAAGCTAGATACACTCTGTAGTACTGCCACACTAAATTGCAGGCAACTGGATCTAGCAAATATGTATGATACTTGTTATATTTTAATTAAAATTCATTGCAAAGAGGTCTTTTCAGATAGTTTGACCACCTGGTGTTAAGGATTAAAGCTATCATAGGTGATCAATGAGATTAGTCAGAATCAACTCATCTCTTCTTTCTTAATCTTAGGGGCTTGTTTTATTGTGTTTTTCAAATTATAATTGGAGGAGTCTAGTAAATCTTTCACCTGAAGGTTGGACTTTGCTTTCTTAATGAGGAATAATTTTGACAGTAAGGTCTGTAACATCTTTGAAAGTATTACTTTGCAAATGCCTTACAGCAAATCTCACATCTGGAAAATCTAGGCTCTGTTAATAAGCAGATGTCTAAGAATAAGAATAAAGTACAGTTACAGTGTTCACTGTTATGCTGCTTTTTACAAGATTTTAATACCTCTTTTGCAAATAATTGCTTCTTTTTCTGAGAAGAAAGTCACTATTAAGTATTGCACTCTACTATGGTCAGTGTACTAATTTTCGTGATGACAACAGGGAAGCAATACTGCCTCATCGATATCCTTCAGCATATAATAGTGAAATGCTGTGGTATCATTTTGAAATGCTAACTGGAAAAGTAAATACAGAGACCTAACCATTGTTTTGTTGCTACTACCCATGTGTCTTGCTTAACTGCTAGGTCTTGTATTTACATTTAGTCTTCCTTTCAGGTAGCTATAGAGAGTGATAAGGTCTTCTCTGAGCCTCCTTTTATCCAGGCTAAACAACCCCAGTTCCCTCAGCTGGTCCTCCTAAGGCCTGTGCTCTAGATCCATCACCAGCATCGTTGCTCTTCTAACAGGCACTGCTTAACTGCTGCCTGAGAAACTTTTTTCTTCTACTTGACCTGGTTATCAGGAAGAAAGCATTTCTTGAATATATGTGGGTTTTTTTCCTCACTTTGCTCAAGATGGAATCCCTTTTCCTTCATTACGTTGTATTCCCCAGAACATTTTTTTGGTCACTGTTATTAATTTATTTTAGTGGTGCTAAAATTTTTAATTAATATATAGGCTTAGAAATTTCTACTTTCTCTCCCCTGATTTGATTTGGTTTAATTTTTCCCTATGTCCTGTTGTATTTCTGATTTTATTCTTCATAACTGTCATGCCTGTTAAAGCATGCCTGATAAGAAGTCTGTACTGTTTTATGAACTTTTAATTTTATTTTGCTTCCTCTCTTCAAAGAGATGACATTCTACTTTTCAACAGGAGAGCTGACAGAACTGTCATTGTGAGTGCTTTTACTATGATGTGGGTTTTAAATCAAAGCTCCACTGTCTCTGTTCATTTTAGGGGCTCACAGCATTACAGTGTAATTCCTAAAATATGTGAGAAGATGATTATGATAGCTGATGGCATCTATGTGGCTATGCACCTCCAACGTTATCAGTAATGCAATTTTTACTTACAAAGTGAGAAGCTCATGCCTGAGAAGAGATATGCTTGGTTGTTTTAAAAAGAGAATGGAAAGGGAGCTAGCCAAGAATTAATTTTGTCTTATTAATTTTAGAATTACTGAATCTGTTAAGAGAGTTTCTGTAATGTAGGACATTGGTAATTAATAACACATTGAAGTGAAACTCCTTATGCAAGTTTCAGGTATAATTAAAAAAACACAACAATTTACATAATTGACACAGAGAAACTTCATTTAAAAACTGAAGAATTGATGGTGTCCCTAATGCCCATTATCTAAAGTGTCATCTTTGTTATTTTTTTGTGTATGTTATTATGATTGCACTGGCTTTCCTTATGCCCTTTTTCTCATCTGTCATGATATAAATGTAGCTCTTGCTAAGCATAGTGGTTCAGATGGCACTTCTGTATTTGAGTCTAGAAGTGTTTGCCTGTATGATGATCTGAGATATGTGCTGGTATTTATAAATCTATGGATAGTGTTCCTGTGGACTGCCAATTATAGAGTCCACAGGACTTTCCAAGATTTGAAGGAATTTCCATATTGATACCACTTGAAGTCTTCAGAATCCAACTGTAGACCTGAAGTGCTTGAAACTGATTCATGCCCTGAGGTTTTCTAGCCCTGCTGATGTAAAGTGGTTGTCTGAGATGCTGCATGTTTGTAGTCTAACTGCAAACTGATGTTAGAAGTTTTCAGCTCTGTGCTGCAGCATTAACAGTGACAGATGGAAAAACAGTGAGATGGAAAAACATTGTGTAATGCTTCAAATCTTATTGCCCTTTCCACTGAGGCACGTCAAAAAAAGCTAAGGCCCATGTGTCAGGTTTTTGGTGGAGCCAATAGAAGAGCAGGAGTCCCATCAGTGAAAGTGATGGATTTTCAGGGGACTGGAGCAGGATGGGCAGTGACTGTGAAAGAAGATGAGTATGCTTTTTGAAGTCCAGATTCAGTATGGCACCCATTTATTCAGTCTTCTTACAGAATTATGCCTCAGATCTGTGACGATGAGAACTATAGTGTTTTGATACATAGGTGAAACTTTCTAAATAAAAAAAGAAAATTCCTGAGGGGCATTTACATGTGTTAGACTTTTACCAAAATAACATTCTACTCTGCACTTGTAATTCAAGGTGCTCAGGCTATACAAATGTTTGTAAGTGTAGTATTTGATTCAGCAATACTGTAACAGCTGTGCCAGACCAGGGAATCTATGAACAACCTACAGATTCCTGTTACTCCCTCAAGAGATATTTTAAATGGCTGTGTTGGAATAACATGTTGGAATTCTCCATTTTATTGTTAAGGACTGAGTCTTTCTCTGCTGAGGCACAAGGGGGAGCTTTTAATCTTATTAGCTGTTTATTAAAAGCTTGTATTAATACTAGGTTAGTAAAAGTTTAGAGAATGGGCATTTGCTCTGGGTCTGAAGAGAATAAAACCAATATAAATGAAAAAAAACCCAAAGTAATGTTTTGTGGCAACTGACTCCAAAAGTCTTACAGTAGGATTTGTCTAGGAAGAAGAAATGGCAGAAGGAGGACCTGGAGGTTTTAATATAAGTCATCATCATCAGAGAAAGCTTGCTGATGCACAGGGTCTTGAAGAGTGTCCTGTGCACCTTGAAGAGCATTATATCCAAACAAATTTCAGTGGGAATGGACATGAAGAGAGTAGAATGCACGTTTTAGCTTTAGTAATTTGTGTCTTTATTAAAACTCTTTGTCTATAGGCCATTTCTTGTGTTGTGTAATAATAGATTTCAGGCACAGTTGTGTAATGACAGACTTCTGGCACAGCCAGATGAAAGAAGTTTGAAAATACACAGGTTAGCAAGGTAGGAGCAAGTTCAGTGCGGAGCTGGACTTTTATCATGGCTGTGATACAGCCCTAGATCTTGTCTGGTGGAGAAAATGGCTCTGGTACAGGCCGAGCCATGCCACTCTAACAGGCTGTGTGGCTCGTCCAAACTGCTTGACAAGGCTTAGAAAATACAATTTGTGGCAACCTGGGCCAACTCTGATGCTTGGAAAGAATTGGGACCTCACGAGCAGAAAGGAAAGTTAGTCTGGCTGGCATAGGGGTTACAAAGTCAAAGCTTCTATATTTGTTTTGCATAGGATTATTGTCTGAATGTGCAGTGGAAACTCGCTGCTGAGAAAGGAATATCTCAGGTGGTGGCAAGGGCCTTCTGCTAGATCAGGTGCATCGTGACTTTTTTTTACCAATCACCAACTTGCATTCTTTTTTGCCGTGGAAGTCAACTCTGTACTTGGTGGTTGGAGTGTTGAAGTGGTAATCCTAGATGATTTTGAATTTCTGCCTTTCTTGTTGGCATCATATCAGAAGTCCCAAATTTGGGTAAATACTTCATTTTTAGCCTTTACACTATCCAAGTAAAAGTTACCTACTTGGTAAAGCTTTTCTTTCCATTTCAGGTGCCTGTCCTCTTTGCAAAATTATGCTTGATGGAAAATAAAACTTGTTTTAGGACTTTGATATTACAATAGACTGCACTGTCTTTTGCTTGTGTATTACTGGCTGGTGTGTATCTTCTGTAAAGTTTCACTTTTTATGTTTTTACAGGAGTGATAAGCATTTTCAGTAACATTGTTGTGTTAGGCATCTTTGTTAAGTACAAAGAGCTTCGAACAGCAACCAATGCAATAATTATCAACTTGGCTTTTACTGACATTGGTGTTAGTGGCATTGGTTATCCCATGTCTGCTGCCTCTGACCTGCATGGAAGCTGGAAATTTGGATATACTGGATGCCAGGTACTGCAATTCAATCAGAAAGTTTTGAGCACTTGCAGTCAGAGTCAGAAATAAGTAGTAGCTCTGCCTGATGTTTTAAACAGGTATGATGGAGAAGCAAAATTTTATTCTAGACCTGAAGCTGATATTCTTTAATGCCAACAATTTCAGGATGTAGGATTTCATGTGAATTTCATTTCAAATTTATAATCTGAAAGCATTAACCCTTACCCTTATATTGATCAGCTAGAGATTTAAAAATACCTTTAAGAAAGCTTTGGGACTGAAATTCCCAGCTGAAGAAGGTTATAGTAACACACGCACATTGGATGACTCATTTGATAGTTAAAAGACTTTGGATGCAGCTGCTGTTTTGACGATGAGCTTGACAGATCTTAATGAGTTCTGCTTGGCAAACACATGTTCTTTTGGAGGGGACTCTTAGGATATTGGAAATGAAGGCCTGCAAGGCTATTAGTCTCCATTAAAGATTTAACCTGGTTTTAGTAGCTGTCTATTTTTAAAAATAGGCTGATTGAAAAATTCTGTTTCCACAGCAGAGAGGAGTCCTTTGCTCACTGTGTACTGTGATTTAAATCTACTTTCTGAAAGTCTGTTGAGCTTAAGAGCCCCGTATAATAATGTGAAGGCCTATGTGACTCAAAGAAAGTATTAGCAACACTACACATTTTTGACCTTTATATAATGGAAGTTTATTTCAGTCTGACATTACTTGCTCAAGTATACCGTTGTATCAAACACAAAATTTAGTTACTGTTTGACAAGTAGCCTCACTTTTAACATTTTGGATTTAGACTGACTTGTAGTAGGTTGAAGTTGATATGAAATCTCGCAGCCAACACTTTGGAAGCATTGGTCACTTGAAGTGCAGCTTGTGTCTACATAAACCAAATGAGTCCTGTGAGCTGACTGAATGTCAGGTGGCACGTGGTCTGGCCCAAGGCTCTGCATTTTTGGGGTGCCAGTGGTAATGCAGCCCTCCCAATTATCCTTCCTGGTCAGGGTGCCCATGGGATGACTAGGCAGATGCATTTGGAGCGTATTGGGATTGCAGTAAATGTCACTCTGTAGGTCTGACAAATGCGAAAATGAGGGCCAGTGGGGAAAATCAGTGTACCATAACTGTGAAAAAGCATGGTTATACAAGAGAGGAAAGAATGACAATTCAGAATCTCACATTTACTAAAACTAACTTTTTTCATGAATCAAGTGCTGTTCAGGTTTAACAGTTATCAAAAGCATGAACTGAACACACTCCCACTCTGTCTCTGAACTTCAATATTTACTTATTGAAGTATGGTGTTTGTTTGCCTTTTAGACTTTGCTTTTTAGGATTTCTGATGTGCGCACTAGCAGGTTGCTCATGAAATATTTAAATGAGCCTGCTCCAAATTGCCTGCATTGAATCTGTTCCTTCAGTACTTTGCTAATGGAAGAGAACACTGACTGAGTGTAATGTATTGTAGTGTAGTTATAAACACATTCGTGCTTGTAGGTCTGAAAATTTTCTCAGAAACTTTTTGTTTGTTGGTTTTAATTTCAGATCTATGCTGCCTTAAATATCTTTTTTGGGATGGCAAGTATTGGTTTGCTCACTGTTGTTGCAGTTGACCGTTATCTGACAATCTGCAGGCCTGATATAGGTATTGTGCTTAAAAATTGTTTGCTGTTGGGCTTCTATGAAATAAGAGTCCAAATGTGTTGTTTTCTTATGAATGACTTCATAATTACAGTGGTGGGCATAATTTGAATTTAAGATATGATCCTACAGTACTTGATTAAGCAAATTATCTGCTTGGCATGGATGGTATTGTTTGTGAAAGTAAATATTGCACAGTTAGGCTGTTTTTCTGTTTATAAGTTGTATTTTCATGTCTGTTTGCAGTCTTTAGAGGGCCACATCCATATACAGAAGCACTTGAAAAGCCTCTAGCTTTGGAACGTTTTGACTTCTGTCAAGTGGATGTGTGTCTCTAATGTTGTGTTGACCCTCTACTGGTTGTATTTCCTGTCTGTTACAGCTGTACTGTAACAGCTAATTCTTCCCTCTGCAATCATGCACAGATGTACTTGAGTGCACTGTTGCGTAATACTTTTTTTGCCATGTGATTAGGATCAGACATTGCCTATATGCTGTGAGTTGGAATGGGTGATTTAAGTGGAGGGGAGGCAGGAAAGCTTGAGATGTTATTCAGCAGTGTGAAACAGGTATGCCACAGCATTTGGGAGTGCAGGCCTGTGAAAGGATCATTCTTAACCTGGTATGTGCTTGCTGGAAGCCACTTGGTTCAAATTCAGCCCTGGAAAGAAGCAAAAGATGACAATGATTGTATGTGTTTGGCCACAGGAAGAAGAATGACTACCCATAGCTATGCTGCTCTAATCCTTGCTGCTTGGATAAATGCAGTCTTTTGGGCTTCCATGCCTATTGTAGGCTGGGCTAGCTATGCTCCGGATCCAACTGGCGCAACATGCACAGTAAATTGGAGAAAAAATGATGTGTAAGAGTCCCCTTCGCTTGCTCATTTACATTTGCTATCTCATTTAGTGCTCAGATTATTTAATTCACTACTGTATGAGCATAACTGCTTCACTTTCTGAAGTATAAAGCCAAAGATAGAAAAAATCACTTAAAAAAATATACAGAACAAGACTAGGAAAAAAACCCATAGGAATTGAGCAGTGCTTGAAAACTGCAAGACTCTTAGTTGCTAATAAAATATTAACGCTAAAGAAATTTTTTTTTTCAATTATTTAAAAGCTCATTTTAAAATTTCATAATCAAATTGAACTATAAAATTCTTTAATAACTTTTCCTGCATGGCTATTTGTAAGTTACTGTGTTTTGTTTTTCTCTCTTATCAGGTCCTTTGTCTCCTACACAATGAGTGTAATTGCTGTTAATTTTGTTGTACCCTTAACAGTCATGTTTTACTGTTATTACAATGTTTCCCGGACAATGAAACAATATGCTAGCAATAACTGCGTGGAAAACATCAACATAGATTGGTCTGACCAAGTAGATGTGACAAAGGTATAGTAAACGAGGTCATGGGGTTTTTTTAAGTGTGTTCTTTTGGGTAAAAGTGTTGGGAGCAAAGGAATAGGGCAGTCATTTCAAGCATTTCTGTTTCCTACGTTCCCCCTTCTCCTTTCATACTAAATATTAACTGAAATTTAGCCTTAGTGGAAACTCTTGGCTTGTGTTACAACACTAGACTCTTTACTTTTTGACCTTGTACTCTTTTCAGATTAACATGAATTTTCTTTGCCTCTGCCCTCTCTCACTACATAGAAATGTATCTTAGAGGTGTCCTAGGAGGATTTTTACTCTTTGTGTCTACAGGCTTTCTGCTGTGTTCACAGGTGTATCTCAGCTGAAATGAATCACCAACTTTGATTTGAACTCTTGGCCTAGAAATGAAAGTGCATTACCAAGCTCCTGAACTGTGTGGTTCTGATACCTTGCTCTTTCCTGTGTGTTGTGCTTACTTAACTCTTTGTTATGTAAGCAGCAGCAAATATGAGTTATGGCATAAAATGATACATCCTACCTGGAAGGTGGACATTCTCTTAAGGTGTAAAAGTCCGTGAGAAAGTTTGAAGTTCACTAGCTCCTTTGATTTTGTGTAAAGATGTGATTTATACTTGGACATGGTAAAAAAAAGAGTTAGAGAACTACTTTTGAATTACTTATCAGTGCAAAGTTATACTGTTTTGGAAAACTTTTTCATTGTTAAATTATGAAAAATTGTATTTTTACCTAAAAATAATTGAGCATTTTCCTCTTCTGAAGACCTTTCAGAATGCTTGAAACTGAGGATTCAGGTATAGATTTAGACTCATATTTGTGAAGAAAATGCATTTGTTTTGTTTTGCAGTTGAAGACACTGAATTATATATATTTCTTTTAAATAGGAAAAGAAAATTGACACACTGTAATTAAACGGTATCATTCTTTAGAACTTGTCTGCTTGCTTTTTCCCAAATTAGCATCTTTCGGGCTTTCTATGCACAAAACAAACTTCTAAAGAAAAAGGTTCTCTGTTTACGTTATTATCAATAGGTATTGCATTTATATTTAAATAGGAATCTTCTGTGGAGAGAGTCACTGCTTGTTTAATGCTTTTTCTGTAGACCAGTTCTTACAAAGTATCTACTTCTTGTTTCTCCTTTTGTTCATCACAGAAAGACTGAATAAGGGCATAGGTAAACAACACTAGGGCAACCTGTACAGATAAAGAGCCCTGCAGTTTTGTTTGGTTTTCTAGTGATTCGTGCTTTATCTTCTTGATTAATTTGAGTTTTCCATTCCAGTTTCCATTGCTGATTCATTACCCCAACTAAAGCCTGATTGTTTCCTCTTTTACCCTTCCACTACACCCAGTTTGCTGCAGTTCTGTTCTATCTGTGGCATGGTGTGTTCTGGACTGTGAGCCCCAGCATGCCAGATTGTTCTCTCTGACAGGCAGGCAGAGAAAATGTGACTGCTCAGATATTTCCTCAGTAGGATGCTTGAACATGGCTTTCACACTTCATTAAACCAAGCAGACACTTCTGGGTTCCTTTAAGTACATGGACTGAGCCTTTCTACCCTAGAAATTTACTTTCTTTTATTTAACTGTGCCTTACACAGTTAAGCCTTACAAAATATTTTTCTTAACAGCCTTATTAAAACTTTGGCTTAGACTTTTCTCTCTGTTTGTATTTATTGTTTGTAAAAACATCCCAGTGTGACCTGTTAGGGTGGTTCACACATGAAGTCCTGATGGGCAGATTCAACATAATCAGTAGTGCTGACTGTGAAGGAAGATTGTATGTAATGAAATAACAGTGTGCCAAAATACTTGGCAGTGTTATCTGCTATTAAACCACCAAAGTGAGATTTTGTTATAACCTGTCAAGTTTTGTCAGATGTGCTTGTTTATGTGTTGTTATTTGGTTCTGGATAGCTCTGTTTCAGATAGGTGCATGTGCTTTGAAGTCAGACTGTGAGGTCTTCAGGTAATACTGATTATGTGTCTGTTCTTCTTGCTTTACAGATGTCTGTTGTGATGATAGTAATGTTCTTGGTGGCATGGTCTCCATATTCTATTGTATGTCTATGGTCTTCCTTTGGAGACCCAAAGAAAATTTCTCCTGCAATGGCCATCATAGCTCCTCTATTCGCAAAATCTTCCACATTCTATAATCCCTGCATTTATGTCATTGCAAACAAAAAGTAAGTGCTCCTAATTTACTATCAGTTTACTTCATGAATTCAGCATATCATCAACTGTAGATTGATCATCTGTATAATATGACAGACTGATTAGTGAAGAGATTGAAGGGTAAGCCAAGGTCTACTTGCCAGATATGAACCAGGAAAGTCTAAAATAAATTGTTTTTATCATCATCAGAACATACTGAATTGATAAGAGTTTTTGAGAACACGTTTTCAAAGCTTTTGTAAGACAGTTTTGAAGGTCCCTTTGTGCTTTCTCAAATGGAATTGGGTTGCATCAGCAGTAGACTGGTTTTAATGACTGTGGCCAGAAGGTGTGGTGGCTTAGTGACGTGCAACTTCTATATGTTTCCTTGCTAGATTTGGCTTGTGCCATATTCTGACCGATTAGGATGGACTGACATTTTAAGTAAATAAGATGAGACTGTTCCTCTGTTTTGAGCAAGGCTATCAAATGCTGTAACCAAACCAGTGCCTCTGATGGAGTTCTCTGATGGAGAACTAAGTTTTGTTTCCTTCCTTTCTCCCCTAATGACCTAGAAGCAGAGCCTGTGATCTCTGTCTGTGTCAACTTACCTGATCCTGCTGATTCAATGAAAAAATATCTCTTTTTTTCTTTCCCCATTCTGTAAGTTATCTTTGTCGTGGCTATACCCTGTCCTGGGATAAGCAAAAGCTGCTGTGCCCTGTATTGTCGAAGAAACACTAAACTTAACTGTGTTTGTGTACATGGAAGTGATAATGGCTCAAGTAATTTTGAATTCCAAATAGATTTATTTTTATAAAAGGAAGTTTTACTAAATTTGAAAACTGTTACAATACTTAAGGGCAGCTCACTGAGTTTTTCTTTGTATTTCTTTCTCCAGCTAATGACCTTTCTGCTTTCCCTTTCTTGTCATTTGCAGGTTTCGGAGGGCAATCCTGGCAATGGTGCGATGTCAGACAAGACAAGAGATAACTATAAACAATGCCTTGCCTATGAGCGTATCTCAAAGTGCATTGACATCGTAGAACTTATGACATTGGCCTGCATAAATTACATGGAAAGGAGTGAAATATGGATTAAACTTATTTAATCTTTTGGAAGATTAATCTGCCTCAGACAGACATCTATTTTCTGTTAATCACAGTAATGTTTTTAGATAGATAAAGAAGATAAAAAGACAAAATCCATTAAGACTTTTGTTTTAAGAGTGAGATTTATTGGCCCAATATGTCTATCACAAAAAAAAAAAAGACTAGTTGAAGTGCTCACTGTGACTTTTATGGGGTTGGACATTGTGTCAGTGGCACAGGGAGAGACTGAAGCAGGAAGAGCTTATGTTCAGAAATGTGGATTTTGCGCCTGTAATTCCTTTTGTGAATTACTTTCTTTTGGTGTAACTTGAAAATTTTGCAGACTTGAAATATTCTAGATTCTCCCTGTGTGAATTTCTCTCTATACCAAATGTCTCTGTTGACATGCTTTTCAAAGTTCTGAGTCTGTGAATATGTTAAGATCAAAATGTCTAACCAAACCCTGCAGAACCTGTTAACAGCATTTAGGATTTTGTGCTACTTTCAGAGTAATATGAAAACCTATTTTTTAAGTTTTAGTTCACACAGCCAAATGATTTTATAGGAAAGACAGCTTTTGTTTTATTAGTAACATGCTTCTAGTGATTGTTAACTGCACAGAAAATCCTGAAAATGAGACAAAATGCACTCTTAAGTTTGACATTTGTGAGGCACGTGAACCTATGTAAATATTTATAGTCATTTCTCATCATTTCAAAATCAGTCTCGTGGTTGTATAGGATTGTCATGTAATTTTCAAAAAAATACCTTTGGTGATGTGAGCAATGGATTTATTCAGAATGGAAAATATTACTGTATAGATGTATTTATTGAATGGTCTCAGATTTTGAGAATAAATATCTTCTGTTATTATGTATGCATGCATCTGAAGTTTGACTTTGCAGCAGGTACCTTATTTAAAATATATGTTTGTGTTTTTTTTGGTAAAAAAACTGGTTTTTACAGATTATTCCTTTAAAGTTATGGAATCTAGGATTCCTATTAATTTGTAGTTTTTAGTATTAAAGAAAATACCATGCAACATCCTTATGCTATACTAGATTTCCTTCAGGAAACTTGGAGCACTTTATGGACAGTAACTAATGCATTGCCTATTACAAGGAGCAAAGAGATATTGAATTACATACCTTACAAGGTATATATTAAACTAACCTTGAAACATTCTGGATATGATTTGAAACAGAGTGTGTTCATCTGACAGAATAGCGAATGAGCTGGTTTAACTGATCCCTGTCAGGATACATTTGAAGGTCAAGCAACTACAGATCTCAGCTAATCTGATGTAATCTGCTGTTACTAAATGGATATCTACATTGACATTAGCAGCACACTGCATATGAGTGCCTAGGAATAAAGTTTTACTTTTTTTTTTATTCTTTTCTTTTCATGTCAGTTCTGCTGGGAGGCAGACATGTATCTCTTTATTTACTTCTACCTCCTAATGAGCTTTTTTGAAGAAGTATGTGGGTTTTGTCCTTCACAATGCACGTGTGTGTACCATGGCAGGAGTGATGGCACTGGAGCAAGGTATCTATTTTATTATTTATTGCACAAAGCAATTGATAACAAAATGATTGAAGAAATTGAAAATAGTTTTCTCATATGGTGTAAATTAGTTCTAACATAGTTGAAGTAAAGGCATATTTTACACTGGTGGGTATGAGCATTCCTGAATAGGAGCAGATGGTGATTATGGCTTTGTACTTAGCAAATAGCTACTCTAAATCTTCAGTATTTGCAGAAAGCAATTTCTTTCTGCGTCATGATTTTCCTACTAATGTAATGTCCTTTCTACAAACTACAGTAAGGCGATTCTGGTTTTAACCTCAGGAAAATGATATATTTTTTGCTAATAAAGAGCTTAAATTGAAACTGTTGATCTGGGTATTGCGTTGATAGTGTGAAATACTGTTTGTAATTATTACTTATTGTCACAACTCATAAAGCTGCATATGGAAGAAGTAAAACAGAGGAAGAATATAGAGAAAAGGGGTAGAAAAGTAAAGATATGGTTATTGAGGGCAGGGGAGTCTTATAGCTAATATGTGCAAACAGTGTACCCCAAAGAAATGGAAACATACTGATTCTTGAAAACGCTGAGAAATCCCATTTTCCTGAAGTCGGTGAGAGCAGAAAGTTCTTATCACCTCTAAAAAACCAGATCACTTCTGTACAGACACTGGAAAGTAGGCTAGAAAGCTTTGCTTTAGAGAAATATGCTAAATTTTCAATTTTCAGTCTATTCTGAAAGGTAAATATAGACAAATACTTTGAATCTTCATCATGCAGAAAAACTATTAATCCAATACTCTGAATTTTAGTAAAACAAATGACATATTGTTCCCAATTGAGATACATGCAAAAATTATTCCTTGTACAATGGCTTCTGGTTTTCAGTTGTCAATAGAATTCTAGACAGAAGATAGTGCTTGCATGATTTAGAATGAAGCAAACTTAGTTTTCATGTAAAAGATTCATTGCTGTTTTGTATTTTTTCTTTAGAAACTCCATGTTTGTCTTTTCAATTTTTAAATGCAGAGGAGTATTCTTGACTTGGCATTCTTTATCCTACTGGTAGTGTTGCAGGAAGAAATAGCATTTGCCTTTAAATCTGAAATACAAATTTCTGATAAGTAAATGCTGATATCTCTTTCCTTTTTTGATACTAGGTCTGTGCTCTGTAATGACCCTGACATGTATGAGATCCCGGTGAATGTTCCCGTGGATACTGTAAAACTTCGTATAGAGAAAACAGTCATACGGAGGATTCCAACTGAAGCCTTTTACTACCTAGTAGATCTCAAATACCTCTGGGTAACTTACAACTGTGTAGCCAACATTGATATCAGCAGTTTCTATAACTTGAAACAACTGCATGAGTTACGACTGGATGGTAATCTGCTCTCAACTTTTCCTTGGGAATCTCTGGCAGAGATGCCCAACCTCCGGACTCTTGATTTACACAACAATAAAGTGACCAGCATTCCTGCTGATGCTGGCCGGTACATGAGAAACCTCACCTATCTGGACATATCCAGTAACAAGCTAACCACCTTGCCATCAGACTTGATGGACATTTGGCCCCCCTTCTCAGAAGCGGTCCTTTCCAAGAACACAGATGTTCTGTCAACCCAGAGAGTCATTTTGGGTAAGTTAAACAGCCTGTTTAATTCCTTATTAATATGTACTTAACTCTTTAGTTGCAAGTAAGAGCAGTTAGAGGACTAGTCTGGATTCAGGAGAGTGGGTCAGTCTTACGGTTTAATCAGTGAGAATTTATTTATTAATTTTCTGTTGATGAGAGAAAACTATAAAATAAAGACAATGATCTCCATTTAGGTTGTTATCTTAAGGTTTTAAAACTGAAGTAAAATCTACAACAGTTTAGTCTACAGGAACACAGGTCATATAAATTATTCAGTATCCATGTAAATGCAGGACTTTTAAAAATTGTATACCTTTATCTCATCACTGTTCATACAACTGCAAGCATGTCCATTTGCGACTGTTTTTCTAGTAACTCACAAGCCAAACAAGTGGCTAGAGTTGATGCTCATATGAAGCCTGTCCTGAGACACAATGTTACAGGTAGAGTTGGTGGCACAAAAGAGGCAACTCTGCTGTCCTCAAGACTGCTGTTGACCTTGAGTTGCTCTGAAGTTGACTGATTTTTTTCTTGAATTTTTTTTTTTTGTGTAGTGTAGTGTAGTGAGAGAGAGAAAAAACAGCTGTATCTCTTTTCTGCAATAGTTCTATACCCACTGGTAAAGATCTGCCTTGCATTGTATGGCCCAGTATTTCCACTTTCTTGATCTAAACCCCATTAGTCAGTGTTCATTTTTCAGCTGCTTTGTTTCATAGAAGCTGCAATTTGAAACTCTCATTCAGGTGAGATTGTGTATAAGTAACTTAATAGGTGCAAGTAAGCTAGATGAGTTTTTCACATGTGGTAACTGTAGGTTTGCAGCATTAATGTTATTTACTCAGGATTGCAAACAGAAGAAAAACCTCTAAAAGTAAGTCCACCTCAATGCCCTTTTTTCTGTCCTCACACTGAAGGCTACAAGAGGCAGTAAAGATGGAGCTGACTGTGCTAGATCTAATCCTCCTGATGATCTCATGTGAGAGTCCCCAAAGTTATTTGGTTTCCTTCTCTTATATACCCCTCACCTCTTGAAAAACCTGAAACAAACAAAGCAACCCAAAAAACCAAATATCAACAAACTCCAAAACCACACACACTCTTATCTCTTCCCATTCCCTCTGGCAACCATCTTTGTCAGCCTCCTCTAGTCCTAGCAAACCCTTTGGTGCTAGCATTAGTTTCCCTAGAGACTTGGGATGTGACCTTTGGATTATTTTCATTTATGAACTACAACTGGGTTTGAACACAGATACAGCACCTTACTTCCTTTTTTTTTTTTTTTTTTTTTCTTTAAGTAAGGGAGGCTCTGTGCAGTCGTCATAGATTTGGCTCTGTGGGTTATTTTCATCAGTTTACTTAATCTCCACTAAGTGTTAGTTTTATTATTTGTGTTACTGGAACTTGTGAACTAGTTTTGCTCACTGACATCCTCATTGCCAGAGGCTCATCCTGAGGTTGGTGTTGATGGACTGTTCCAAAGGAGTTGATTTTCAGGAATGAATGGTTGATATAAACTATCAGACCGTAAAGATGACCTAAGAGTTGAGATGTATCTATAATGGGGGTCGAACTGCTGGGGAGCAGCTCTGCAAAGAGAGATCTGGGAGTCTTGATTGATAAAAAGCTAAACATGAGCCAGCAATGTGCCCTCATGGTCAAGAAGGCCAACGGCATCCTGGGATGTATCAAGAAGAGTGTGGCCAGCAGGTCAAGGGAGGCTCTTCTCCCCCTCTGCTCTGCTCTGATGAGGCCTCATCTGGAGTAGTGTCCAGTTCTGGGCTCCTCAGCTCAAGAGGGACAGAGAACTTCTGGAGAGAGTCCAGCACAGAGCCACCAAGATGATCAGGGGACTGGAGCATCTTTCATACGAGGAAAGGCTGCGGGAACTGGGGCTGTTTAGTCTAGAGAAGAGGAGACTGAGGGCAGATCTTATTAACATTTACAAATATCTAAATGGTGGATGTTAGGAGGTTAGGGCATCCCTTTTTTTTCTATTGTATCTAGCAACAGGACAAAGGGTAATGGGATGAAGCTGGAACACAAAAAGTTCCACTTAAATATAAGAAAAAAAAACATTTTACTGTGAGGGTAACAGAGTCCTGGCACAGACTGCCCAGAGGGGTTGTGGAGTCTCTTTCCTTGGTCTTCAAGACCCGCCTGGACATGTTCCTGTGTGACCTGATCTAGGTGAACCTGCTTCTGTAGGGGGATTGGACTAAATGGTCTCTAAAGGTCCCTTCCTACCCTGCCATTCTATGATGCTCCAGTTATAGCAGATGTTGGCTCAGAATGACAAGACCAAGTGTTCTGTGCTATTGCTTCCTCTCTGACATCTCTCCTGTCTCTACTAGGATTGCTGCAGCCTGAGGGAGGAGAAACATATATATCCCCTAGGTGCACTCCTCCTTGTTTGAGGCAGAGATTAAAGTCACAGAGGTATGTGATCAGGAGGATCACATCTGGTAACCTCTTCCAGTGCTTATCTATCAGGATAGTGAGAAAGTTTCTCTTAATATCTAACCTCAATCTCTTAATAAGCTGATTATTTCTTGGCCTACATGAGATGGACATGCAAGAAAACTAATTACCTTCTCTTATAGTGATCATTCATACAATTTCCTTCCTTGTTTGCCACCTTAACCAATCACACTGTTTCTTTCGCCAGTTTCTTATAGCTTATGAAGTGATTTTTTTGTTTCTTTTTTTCCATTCCATTTTCTACCATACTTACTTTGAACTCTTTTTGTTTCAAAAATTAAAAAGTTTCTTTTAAAATGTGATGCCCACAACTGCACACTTTGATGCTCATGGGTGTCCTACGTGCTCCAGCTGTTCTCTGTGGGAGCATTCAGCCTGACGTCTGTGCCTACACGGAATGATAACTGCAACCAGAGCTCTGCTAGAAGCTGGAGCCTGGAACAGATAAGTGCTGGTTTTGTATAGTCAGGAAAATGGCTGTTAGAATCTAATTAGTGTAAGCAATTATGGTTTCTCTCCTAGTTCTGGCAAAGCAAGATTGTCACTTGTATTTTATTAACTAGACTACCAACAGCAAAGCCCCAAACTCAAATGTTTGTGCTTATGTATTTTTTAACACCAGCAGGCAATTTTACCTTCAGCGTTTTGGCTGAGCACCAAGGAGGTTGCATGTAAGAGAAAGTTCAGGTTCCACATGTTTACTTCAGGGACTCTTGGAGGAGCCGTGGACTACTTTTGCCAGGGGACCGGTAGATTAGCATCTCCTTATTCCAAATTACAGTCTCTGCACTTAGGCTTTTGGTATTTTTTATTACCTGTCACTGTATGATATTCTTCTGTGTGGACATTCAATGAATTTTAATAAGGCCAAGTGCC
>WBNH01009618.1:0-169793 GCA_013401255.1 Urocolius indicus
TGCTAAACCATGACACAGTGTTAGTGAAATGACTTTGTCTGAAAATTTAATATAAAATCTTGAGTAACTTCTTGTCCCTTGTTGAAGGTATGTTTGACACCTTTCAGAGCTTAGTATCAAAGACTCAAATTTCTGTATTCTAATATTTTCTTGGGTATGCAGCTTGGTCATTGGCTTATCTATATTTAACATATTAATTCCCTTAATGCTTAAATTAGATCATGAAGTACTGCTAGACAAGATCTGTTTTTCTGATTTTGTATCTCATTTTGTGGGAAATTACAGAGCCAACAAGAGATCAACAAACCATGGTCACTGAGTGTTGCTCTTGTTAGAATAAATCAAGTGTAGGGTCTTGGATCTACATAACTGCTTCAGACAGTGAGCTAAAATTTCACAGAGACTTCAAATATGAGATTCATTCCACCTAACTTTAAACATTGACTATGAATTGTTACTGTAGGTTCCCTTTAGAGTCAATCTTTTGACTGCACAATAGTTGCTTTTAGTAGTGAATAATAGACTCATTTAGTGTGTTGTTCACAGGATTGATTTTTGATGTGTATTTTATGATGACTAACAGTAATCTTTTAGGATAATGACTACCTCCTCTTCAATAATACAGCCAGCCTGTGCTCACCAGCTAAAATGCAGACCTCTACATTAAAGTTATCTACCTTGAGTCACATGGATTGCACCTAGTTGTTTGGCTTGTAGATGAAGACTCAGATAAGGAGAGTACTATGGAACTATATATACCAAGACATTCAACGGGGCTTGGGAACTCCTGCATTATTGTATTGTTGTAATTTATTTTGTTTCCAGTATTACACATTCAGCAGTGAAGTCATATAATTTAAAGCACTATCCTAAAAAGGACACTCAAAGCTTGACTTGGTTCATAAATATGAGTTCCTGGTGCCATTTGTAATGTCTTATATTTAATGAGGTATCTGCACAGCAAGTAGGTACAAGACCTAGAGAAACACTGTTGTCTTGACAGCCAGGGTCCAGACAGGATACCCTAGAAATTCTCAGGTTATCTTAAATGTCCATGTGTTGGCAATTAGAGTCAACAAGTGAGAAAAATTAGGCTCAGAACATGAATCTGTTAAGAATTACTACCTTTAAGAGTTAAAAACGAATGGGACATATACTAGTGAGGTGAATTTAAAGTATTTAAAGAAAACCAAATAATGATGGCAATTAAAATCTGTTTTAGATTCATAGAATCATTAAAGTTAGAAAATACCTTTAAGATCATTGAGTCCAACCTCTACTGTCCTTCCTTTTGCCTTATGAAATCTGTCAAACTCTCCACAGAAGAAATTATCTTTTCAATGAGGAAATTTTGGCTTTGTCAGGATGTACAAATGCAGCCATGAGTGATTCACATTCTTTAGTGATTATAAGGTCTCAGGCACTAAGATGGATCTGCTAGGAAAGAACACCCCAAAAAGACTCAGAAGGTGTTAATCTATGCTATCCTCTTGAATTTTGCAGATCTGGTGGCCTGGACTCAGGCTGCACCCAAGCACATATCCGGCTGCTTGTTTGTTCCCCATCCCCAGTACTTGCACAGTGTTGAGACTTTCTCTGGTATTTGATGCTCTTTCTTAACTATGTTTTCACAGAGGTGCAACATACTTCATGATGTTCTGTTCTGCCATAGGTCTGTAGGGGAGCTTGCTGAACTTAACTGAGTACAGCGAGAAGCAGCCCCATGCCTTTTCATAGAATCATAGAATGGTAGAGTTTGGAAGGGATCTTTAGCGATTATCTAGTCCAACCCCACTGCAGAAGCAGGTCCACCTAGATCAAGTCGCATAGGAACATGTCCAGGTGGGTCTTGAAGACCTCCAAGGAAGGAAACTCCACAACCCCTCTGGGCAGCCTGTGCCAGGGCTCTGTCACCCTCACAGCAAAATAGATTTTTTCTTATATTTAAATGGAACTTTTTGTGTTCCAGCTTCATCCCATTACTCTTTTTACTGTTGCTAGATATCATTGAAAAAAGAGATGCCCTAACCTCCTGACACCCACTCTTTAGATATTCATAAATGTTAATAAGATCCCCCCTCAATCTCCTCTTGTCCAGACTAAATAGCCCCAGTTTTCGCAGCCTTTCCTTGTGTGAAAGATGTTCCCATCCCCAGATCATCTTGGTGGCCCTTTTCTCAAGATAAAACTCAGTGCAGCAAGAATATGAAATAAATCTTTTGCCTTGATGGCTCTCCTTTACTTTTGTCCTGAGCTCTCAAATTTTTTGTGAGCCCTCAGACATTTCCAGTTTCCATTTTTGTCTCTTGAAAGGGTTCCTCTGCTGCACAGCCATAACCTTTCAGCACTGCACAACACCGTGTGTTGCAAATAAACAGATGAAAACAAATGGTGTCATCAAATTCAAAATGTTGTCAACACTATAATAAGACTTTATGTTGGGTTTCGGTGGCAAGGTTTTGGGAGGAGGCTGCTTCTCTGTGAGAAGGGACTGAGAGCTGCCACAGTGTTGGACAGAGCTAGTTCCAGCCTGGTCCAGAACAGATCCACTGCTAACCAAAGCATAGCTTTCTAACTAATACTTGCCCATGTATCCTGCTATTACTGTTCACACTCATAATATAACCACAAAATAAGTGAAGCTTCAGTAGTGTCAAAATAGAATAAAACCCCATTTATTTTCTAGTGAAAATTGTATTTCAAAATAAATAAGAACAGCAATAGCAAAATCATGAAAATTTAATTGAAACCGCTTTCCTTAAGAAATTGCCATATGAGTTGAAGACTATCACAAAGCCCATTAAATTAGATAAATATAAATGGGATCATATATTCACATGGAAGGTAGAAGCTATTGGGATGCTCTAGAGCTGTGAGCTTTAGGATGATAGATCAATCAGAGTTGATACTGCCCGCGTAGGTGGATGTAGAATAAGCTACAATAAAACATTAAAAAACTAGAAATATGTTAAAAAATTACAAAAGAATATTCAGAGACACAGCCCCGAGTCTTTTTGGTGAATACAAAGCAAAATACAAAATCAAGGAAAAAAGGAGTTAGGCTGGGTGGCAGGAAAGTCTATGTGACAGAGAAAACTACGAAAAGATGGAATAGTTCCCTACAGGGAGACATAGAAACTCCTATGCAAGACAGCAGAACAAACTGGTAATTAATCTGAAATTGGCAGGTGACTAGGCTTGATGAATTGATTTCCTTGCAGTAGGCATGTTCAAGTCTATGTATGCCCTCTCAGTTAAAAGAACTTCCAAGTTACCTTATCTGACAAAGTGTAGTCTCAAGAAGTGCTTGATGGATTAAAATTAAAGAGAGGCAACATTATGAAATGCTTAATGAAAAAGAAATTTGGGCAAATTCCAAATACAGCTTCATACCATTATTTCAGTTTTATGTTTCTGGTATACTTTCTCTATAAAAAACAAGATTATAAATCAAAGAATAAGCTGTTATATCAAGTGCAATGGAGTGCAAGCATATCTAAAAGCTATTACAGGTAAACCAAGGACACCCATATCATGTTCCTCACCTAAGTAATAATATAAAGCCTATTTGAGTCCCTTTTGGGATTTCACACTTGGAAAACAAAATGTGCAGTTTATTCCTGCTGAAGAGACTTTCTGTTATTATGAGCCCTCAGATTGCTGTGTTAAGAAAAATACTAGAGTTACTGTAGCCTGAATTCTGAGGCTGACTTACCTGTTTCATTTCTTCTGTCAGATTTACTCATTCCATACATCAACAGAGCATCTGAAACCTGGGCTCTCTTTCCCAAATCTCCACCTAATGTTTGCTTTACTGCCTCCCACAAAGATCTCTCTTCCAGTGGGGCTGATGCTGACTGTCTTGTTGACAGTGTTGTTACCTCATAACGTTGCAAGATGGTAGAGCAATACTGTTTATCTTCTATCCATTTAGAAGTTGTATTAGTGTATATAGGAGCCTCTGTGTCAGAGAACTTCCTTCAAGTATGATACTTTTTCTGCAAAATTGTCTGAGCCGTGCAACTCTGTCTTGCATAACTGTAGCAGGAAAACCGTGACTGAGAAATCTGGAACATTTCCTCTAGGTTTTCAAGCAAGTCCTTCGAGTGTTTTTTTTTTTGGCCACATTGAGGAGAAGGGACATTCCTTTCAAATGTCCATATCCAACAAAACTTGCAAATCAAAACTGGAAAAGAAGTAACGTACTTACAGACATACTTGAGAGAATGTGAGGTTCTTACATAGGATCTTCGAAATGTCTACCTACTATTCATGTGTGTGTTTCCTCCATCCAGCTGTCTATATGCGCTGCTAGACTACAGTATAGGCATGCTCCATTTGCAGTACAGTACTTGAGTATTTGGCCTGCTTGGCATTTGCTATCACTGTGCTTTGCCACAGCTGTCAGATTAGTCAGGTTGGTTTATTTTTTTCCTGTTTTATCCGAGTTGGCTTTATTCCCAGATTCCAGATAAAAGTGATAGCATTTTGCTTGACCATCCCATTCCAAGCGTTAAATGCTGTGACTTCAGGCTTGAATGCTCTAATGGTGTGCTAAAATTGTCCAATTTTAACTGCCTGCCCTCCTCTCTACACACACATAGCAAGCCACTGGAATACAATGCTGGGGTGAAGCCAATGTGTGCAGGCTCTGACTGAGAGTGTGTTCAGCTGCTAGTGACTGGAAGATACAGACTAGTCAGTAAGGCTAAAATAAACCTAATGTAGAGACCATAGAATTGGGCTACTGATATAAATTGACAACACGATGCTTCTTAAAACTCAAGTTACTCTACTGTTGTACTCTCCCGGCTCAAAAATTACAGAAGTTTTCATTGTACATATCTTTAATATGAGCAGCTAAAACTGTAATGTTGGAGTGCTACTGCCTCTCACCTCAATAATGAGATCTCATTTGAATGTGACTTTAGCTTTAGCTTTTTCTAAAATTAGGAGCATTACATCTCTAAACATCTACTCCTGAGACAGAAGTCATAGAATCATAGAATGGTAGGGTTGGAAGGGACATTTAGAGATCATCTAGTCCAATCCCCCTGCAGAAGCAGGTCCACATAGATCAGGTCGCATAGTAATGTGTGCAGGCGGGTCTTGAAGACCTCCAAGGAAGGAGACTCCACAACCTCCCTGGGTAGCCTGTTCAAGTGCTGATATCTCTGATATCCCAGTATAGGCACCATTGTCTGGAAGATTTTTTTTTTTCTGTTGTCTTTCCACTTGAAACATGAGAAAGAATGTGATCAATTTGGGCCCCCAATGAAAGAGCTCTTAACAACCTGGAAAATAATCAATTAAGAGTGATTGAAATGGTTAGGAGGCTACGGAATATGACAGGTGAAATGAAGCTGATTACATTGGTTTGATTAGCATAGAGAAAACTAAAGGGAATGCTGGAGACCAAATTGCTGTCTTCCACAATCTATGGAGAAGATGGAGTCAGGCTCCTTTCAGAGAAGTGCAGCTAAAGAATAACCAGCAAAGGATGGAAGGTGCAATTGCAGATATTTTGGTTTATGAAGAATAACCTTAACCTAAGGGCAGACAAGTATTGGAACAGGATGCCCAGTGATGCTGCGAAATCTATGTCCTCAAAGCTGTTCAATATTGAGATAGTTCAAATGATTTTCTACTATACACCAATTTAATCTTTTGGTTTTTTTATTGTAAGTTGGATCAGAAGTTCTCCAGACATAATTTCCAAATAAAATTATTATATGAGGGTATAATTCCATCAAAATTATTTACAGTGCAATAGCAGTGTGGTGGTTTAGCCCTGGCTGGGTGCCAGATGCCCACCAAGACATAATATCTCTTCCTCTTCTAAACTGGACAGAAGAGAGAAAAATATAACAAGAGGTTTGTGAGTCTAGATAAGGACAAGGAGATTGCTCAGCAATTACTGTCACAGGCAAAACAGACTCAACTTGGGAGAGAAAAAAGTTTGATTAAGTAACAAACCATCAGAACAGGGAGATGAAAAATAAAACAAAATCTTAAAACACCTTCCCACACCCCTCCCTCTTCCCAAGACTCTCCTTTCTTCCCTAGTGACACACGGGGATGGAGGTTGTGGTCAGTTGGACAGATGGACTTTGCTGCTGCTTCTTCTCAGGGGGAGGCCTCCTCACACCACTGCTATACTGTGGAGTCCCTCTCACAGGAGACAGTCCCTCATGAACTTCTCCAATGTGAGTCCTTCCCATGGGATACAGTTCTTCTTAAAGTGCTCCAGTATGGGGTCTCCCAGGGGGGCAGCTCCTCACCCACTGCCCCAACGTGGGTTATGCACAGGAAGAACAGTCCTTCAGGTACTGACTGCTCCAGCCTGAGTACCTCACAGGATCACAAGTTCTGACAGCAAACCTGCTCAGGACGTGGGCTCCTCTCTCCCCACAGGCTCCCACGTCCTGCCAGGAACTTGCTCCAGGGTGGGCTTTCCACGGAGTCGCAGCCTCCTTCAGGCATCCACCCACTCCAGCATAGCGTCCTCCATGGGCCCACTCCATGGGCTGTGAGTGGGTCTCTGCATGGGCTGCAGGGGCACAGCTGCCTCACCATGGTCCTCACCACAGGTCACAGGTGAATCTTTCTTTCAGGGTCTAAGCACCCTCCTCCCTCTCCTTCTCCACTTACTTTGGTGTCTGTTGAGATGTTTTCACATTCACACTCTCCGTTGCTGCTGCAGTTTAACAACTGCCCATCAACTTCTTCCCCTTCTCAAATACGTTACTCACAGAAGTATTACGTCAGTCAGTAATTGGCTAGGCCTTGGTCATCTGTGGGGTCCATCTTAGAACTGACTGGCATTAGCCCTGTAAGTTACAGGGGAAGGTTCTGGCAGCTCTTTGTTTAAAGAAGACACCCCTGTAACCCCCCAGCTACCAAAAAAACCTGGTCCAGGCAAACCACTACAAACAGTCAAATATCTGCACAGGAGCCTCTAATCTGGAAACGCAGTGAAGAAACATATTAGCATATTGTGCGTGTTTTCCTTTTCTTTGGAATTCCCCAGAGCACTGTCGTTTGCTACTTGTCACGTTAGAACGAAACAGTGCATCTTTGTCACATGTAACAATTTATAAACAAAGAAACTAAGCTGTTTGAGTTCAGCAAAATGCCAGAGAGACACTAGTATAACCATGTAAAACAGTTAGAGGTGTCAAACTTCTGAAAGAGTTTCTTAATTTCAGCTCAATTACGTATTTCAGAGAACATTATGAAAACAAATGTTGATTCCAGAAAATCCAAAAGGTCATTGAGAGCTTTTTTCGCAAGTTCTGGCCACTGCAAATGTGAAAATAATCTTCTTTGGAGCTCCTGGCATCCATGACAACTCAGATATCTGTCACTTTGATTTCTTTTCATTGTAGATATAACTGGAAACAATTTTTTTCTCATTCTTTCCCTCCATGGAGATACTAGGAATGCAGCACATATGTGAAGAGTGAAAAAGGATCATATGTTGAAAGTAAAATAAAAACCCCTTAGAACACATCATACTCAAATGAATAAAATGTAGAGCTTCTTCAAGAGCTGGATTCTGGGTTATGAGACTTCAGTACAAGGTTAGGTTTTTAAATTGTGTTTATATTCCACTTCAAAAGACAAATGATACACACAAAATGATGACAGACAAATAAACAGACCATATGATAGTATATAAATGGACAGAGAGGTAAAATTGTTTTTATGATTTTATTTAACACAGCTTAGAACTGCCAGCAGCCTGTTGCTCTCTATTTCAAACATGCCATTCTTAATAGACCATAAATTGCTACATCTAACCTCTTTCTTCTCAGTGTCCAAAATTGATGACAAAGGTTGTAGTTTGACTAGTGTGTCTTGATCACCCAGTAAGCAGTAGTCAGGTATCTGGATATTGGTTTCTATGTATGCATTTCTTTCATTAGAGTCATGATACAGCAAAGCTGTATGGGAGTTGACGTGGCACAAAGTCTATGCTGATACCAGTAGACCACAGCTACCTCATCTTTAACTGTTCCATTTAGTTCAGTACACTTTCTGTATAGACCTTAGGCTATTTTCTTCATTGTTTTATGCTGAAGACTTTTACCTAGTATGCAGGCTTAGACTTAGCCTCAGTTGCTGGATGTCCAATATTTCTTCTTGATTTCTGACTATGAGAGTCACTATTGTGTCTTCCCTTCTGTAATGCTTTTTTTAAAAAACACTCTGCCTTCTAACACTTCTTTTACTCTCCTTGCCCAGTTTTATTAGGCCAGCTAAGTGGGAGAGATGGGAAACGATATGGAGGAGTGAACTATTTATCTCTTCTTCTCAGACTGGCTTAAATTAACAGGGTTAGAATTTGAGGTCTTAAAAATATGAGGTTTTAAAAATTCCCCTGGGAAATTTAAGAAAATCCACAGAGGTTTAGCTGAATCTTAAGATTAATGGCTTACATATTTTTTTTACCTAAGCTGTTTACTGTCTGGAACTTATTTTACTTATTTTACTGAAACTACAGAGAAAAGGGAAGATGAAGACAGAAAATATTTTTTTTAAAGATACTTATACCCTTATACAGTTGCAGACAACTTGGCTCTATTTTAAAATAATGAAATAAAGACATTTGAGAGATTAAGTTTGGGCTAACTGTTTCAGTTCATTGTGTTTTCAAAAACCTAAAATCCTAATCTCAAACAAGACACGGCCTTGAAGCAAAGCAGCCATAATGTGCTAGTACAGTATATATAATGCTTGTTTCAGTGTATGGCTGACATAGCAAGAGAGACACTTTTGTAATCAAGTGCATTTTGTGATATTAGACTCCACACCTGAGCCATTCAGTCCAAACTCTTCCCTTTTTTTTCTGTGTGTGTGTGATGTGCAAAAAGCAATTTTAATGCTAAATTTGCTTTTGATATGGTCCAATAACAATGGAAAATGCATGAAGTCTAATAAAATAACACACAGTTAAAGGCCAGTCTGAATTACTGGCTTCTCTATATTTTTACCTGGATTTGATAAATGACATTGCCTGCATGGTAGACAGTATGAGTTGTCATATTTTTCTAAGATCTTGTCTAGTGAAAATGTAAATGTATTTTTTTTCCTCCTTCTGATTTTCTCAGTGTGGTAATTGCTATGTATTTTAAAATTTAATTTAATTTTATTCTTCTAGATGAGAACCTTTAAGTTGTTCTGTCAGGATGTCCTTTGATGCCAGGTGCATATCAAATTTGTGGACACACACTTGGGTTAGAAACTCTATTCATACTCTGCACATTAACAAATGAATCATCTAGAAACCATATTATCAAATTTTCTTTGACAGTCCCAAATTCATTTACTTGACATTAGTGTGGCTTTTCTTTTCTAAAAAGCTTGTATGAATTTTTCCTTTAATCTACCCATTTGCTATGAAAGAAGAATGTAAAGAATTCGAACTTACTGACTTTTCACTATTTTTTTTTCTGTCTCTAACTTCTTACTAAAGATTTTGCAAAAGATGTCTTAGCTCTGTATTAACATTTGGGTTCTGTGATTTTTTTTTAGTTTTGGATAGTCCTAAAGATTTAATATATATGTTGAAAAAATAAGAACAGAATCATGCTGTGTTGTAAGATTGTTTTTCTGGTTTTTTGTTTTACAGCATTGTGGTATTTTCTAAATAAAGTTTCATTAAAGAAATGAATTTAACTTTGTTTTGAGAAAATAATTTTAACTATCCTTGTAAAGAAAATGAGGAAGACAAGCCAAAAGAATTGTGAGTCACAGAAGGTGAAGGAATATATGGGGGTTTTATATTATTTTTCTTTATATCAGCTCTTATGGTGCTGTGTTTTGGATTTGTGACCAAAACCATGTTAATAACACATCGATGCTTTACCTCTTGCTGAGCAATGCTTACACAATGAAAACTTTTTCTGTGTCTCATGCTGCCTTGCTGTCAAGTAGGCTGGGCATGCACAAAAAGCTGTGAGGGGACACAGCCAGCATAAACTGACTCAAACTAACCAAAGGAATGTCTCAAACCACCTTACATCATGTTCAGGCAAAGAAGTTAGGGAAAGAAAGAGAAGAGGGCTGTCCCTTCCAACCCTTAAGACTCTGTGATTCTGTGACGTTCAGAGCTATGTAATTTTTCTTCCCACGTAATCTTTATGTGTAATGAAGCCCTGCTTTCCTGGAGATGGCTAAAGACATGCCTGCCCATGGAAAGTGGTGAAACAGTTTCTTCTTTTTGATTTTTTTTTTGTTGGGTTTTCTTGGTTTTTTTTTTTTTTTTTTATTTGCATGCACACCTCTTGCCTTCCCTGTTGAACTGTCCTTGTCTCAACTGACAAATTGAGTTGCATCATCTTCTGTGTTAATGTTCACATTCTCAAGTTGATTACTAGTCTTCTTTTAAGAACAACTTTTGTCTCACATAAGGTTGAAAACAATTGTTTCAAGAGGTTTTTTTTTAGTTCTCTAGTGGTTTGTGACCTACTTCCCAAATCTTGCTGGAAGCACTTCAGTTTGAGAACTTAGACAATGCCCTTCATCTCTCCTGTTCTCTCCCTGTGGGTTTGGCAGCTCTCCAGGCTTATGGTCTTTTGTTCTCAAGGTTTTAATACAACTTGGAGTACTTTATAGCATATGTTTTGTAGAAGACATAAATGGATATACATTCATGGATACAGATTTTGCTTCCTGTCATGACAGCGACAGTAGACAAAGTAAACCACCAAAGGAGTCAGTGTGGTCCCTATCTTCCTCTGAAAAAGCAGCTAGTTGCTGGGATCAAATAAAAAGTGTACAAATAGGAATGATGTTAGTGATTAACAGAAGGGCTTTTAAGGTGCAGAAGCAATAGGAATGATGTCAGTGATTAAGAGAAGGGCTCTTAAGGTGCAAAATCAAGCAGTCAACCTAGAACCATTTATTGCATATAACTTGGTATATCAAGACTCCATCCCTACCAGTACCCTGCAGAAGTACAAAGAGCTAAGATAAGAGTAATTCTAACTTGCTGAGGGAAAACTGAGTTTGAGATATATGTCTCCCTTGGTAGCCGCAATTATATCTACACTATACTTCAGCTGTGAGGAGAGCCACCTGACACCACTGTTTCTCTAGAGTATAAATTCTCGAATTGCATGCATGACTTAAAGTGGGAATTTGCCTAGATAAGTGTGAAATAGTTGAAGTGCAACAGGAAAACTTGCACACAGCACACTGTTTTTTTTTTGCCAAGAAACTGGTTCCTTTTCTTTCAACAAATCAACCACCATACTCATTTCATGTGAGACTGCTCTTCTGAGTATGCTGAAGAAAATTTTCCTTGTGTTGAATTGCTGTTTTTTCTGTTGATTTCTTTTGCACTAACTTCTCTGCCAAGAAATGCTGTCTGCATTTCTTCTTGTGAAACCTTCTTCCTTTGCCCATGTTTAACGTAAAATTCAGTATTATAAAGAAATTAATTACTATTCTAATCAGTTTTCTGGTGTCTATCTGGTCCCTCCAGAGTCATATATACCATTAAATAGCCTCTTTTTCTCTACTATAAGCCAATCTTCCTTCATAACTTATGCACTCAGACCCTTAATCATTTTGCATGGCCCTTGCTGTGCCTTTTCATTATCAGCAATGTCCTTCCTATAATAAGTAGAGTTGATTCAGCTGATACTCATTAGATATGCTGTCTCCTCCAAATGCTAAATGTTCCTGCAATATTCAAAGGAATTTCAGTGAACGTGGTGTGGGGAGGTGAACCTGAGGGAGATAGCCATTTAATCTTCAAACTTAAGTGTCATTTGGTTTGCAATAACTTTGAATATAAATTTACATAGCTGTGAATCAGCTGTCATCCTTCCTTGTATACTGTGCTGTCTCCATGTATGACCATGTCCTTTCCTAACCTTTCACTTTCACACAGTCTAAAAGGGGGGACAAAATTCTGCATTTGCTTGAGGTACAGAGATGTGAGCTAATAGAGTCCCTTCAGCCCCTCCAAAGATATTTCAGTTCACTATATTAGGAGATGGTAGGAGCACTGATACCTGCTTCTGCAGATGCTGATTTGTTTCTCTGCCCAAGGTTTTGATCCATAGCTAAATGACATCTTGACTTGGTCCTGAGTTTCTATAGCAGTAAGGTTAACCCTAATAATATGAGGTCAAATTATGGCCTGTGTATTTCTGATGACTGTAAAAGAGCTATGCGACAGGTAAATTAGTAGGGAATTTGGCTTAAGGAGAGCAGAAGTGCACAATATTCCTAATGTAGTCTCATTACTGCCCTATTTAACAGGAAAAGACACTGATTATACATACAATGTAAATCCCAAGGCCTTTTCTGCTTCTGCCAAACACTGTAGAGAGGGATTTACTGCATTATCCATTATCATGTCCAAGTCTATTCTTGGTTTGTATTGTGTTTCATTTTAGGCTATAGTCTCTGTGGATAGTTTTGATCCTCCCTTCTCTCATTACTTTATATTTCTCTATGCTGAACTGCATAAGCCAATTATCAGACCATAAACCTCATCTATCCAAAACATTTTGAATGCGTATGCTCTGTGCCTTTGTGGCTGCTGCCCTCCTCTTATTTTGTTCTGTTATCAAACAAAGGCATATTTTAAATATTGTCATACACGCCCCCCAGCCCCTTTCAAAGTCATTCTTAATTAGATAATGCTTAATTAGATGTTTCTATAGTACTTTGCAAAAACAAAGTGCTATAGAAGTGCAAAGTATTATTAATAATATGCATCATTGTCAGTGTTATTAATACTGAGCTTTATTGCAGCAACCCTGTCATTACTGTTCGTCTTCCTGAATTGTCCGCTCCATTCCAGCAAAAACCATTTCCTTTTTACAAGCCAGCTTTTAATCCAATTCAGCTCATTTACCCTTTGTAACGTGCTCTCTGACTTCGAAATCTCTCTGTAGCGTCATGTGGCACCAGGAGCAGTTGTGAAATGCAGACAGGTTATATGACCGTTCTTTTCCCTAGCATTAACAACCCCGCTATGTGTTCAAAGAATTCAAGCCAAATTGGCACACATGCTTTTCTTTTTAAGAATCCATGTAGTATCACCCTTACCAGGGAGTTGCACTATATTGTGAGTATCCCTGTTGTGCAGAAAAAAAATGCAGAGAACGAGACTGCTGACCTCGTCAGATGAAGCTCGGTGGGAATGTAGAGGCTTCTCTCGGTTAGTTTCAGACAGTGAATTTAAAGAGGGAAAACAGGAAAGGCACATTTAAAAGGGACAAGGCACTCTTCTATGATAATGCCCCATTCCACTCTAAGATATTACCTCACTCACAGTTTACAGAGGTGCTGAGCTGTTTTTTCTTTTTAAAAAATCTGCTAAAGAGCAGTAAAACACTCCTAAGCCTGAAGCCATCTAAACTGTAAGTAGCCTTTTCAGCTGAAAATTATGCCTTCAGTTAACACAACTGATGCAAATACACTCACTTGGCAGTCTCTGCTCATCTACATCTGTTAGAACAGTGTGAGATCTGCTTGCCTGTTGGTCAGAGCCTTGCTCCAACATACAGGTTCCAGGCAATTATAAGTTTACATGGGCAGACTTGAAAACACTGTGGAAAAATTCGTTTTTCTTCAGGAAGTCCCTTCACTGTGCCAACTGAACAATATTGGCAACATATGCCAGCTACAGTCAATTACACTAGCTTATACTAGTATGACATGCAGAAGTAAAGGCAGGCAAAGAGTCCATGGCTCATACTGGCTGCCAAAAAGAAAAGCTGGATTGCCCTAGGTACTGCAAAGCCTATAAAGACCACATTGGGGTATATGCATCAGAGCCAGATGGAAGGAAAATATATTGAAATGGTTAATAAAAGAAATTGAAATTTGGAACTTGTCCCAAAAAATAGCTGACAATCTACTAGCTCACAGCTCTGTGATAGTCAGCAGTGGCCCTATAGCACACAGGAGGAGAAAACAAAATATATAGTCAATAACCTTTATGTCTAAGAAAAGACCCTGAATGGCATTGTGCATTGTGCAGTTATAGCTTTGCCCAGCAAGTTAGCCATCTGACTCCTGGTCCACAGTCAAAGCTGAGACAGAAATCAATAGGAAAAAACCCCTATAGCTACATGATCCAAAGCCAATAAAGCTGGGTATATTTTCTGGAATGAAAGTTGTTTGCTTTTATACTCCTGACCTTCCTAAGGCTAAATATGCCATCACTGATTCTGTTTTCCTATTTTCCTTTTGTTTTTCCTAGTACATACTGGTCTCTGCAGAGCTGAGTCTTTGTTCCCTATATTTAATAGTCATGTTAACACTAGGTGGCCTTTCAAAAGACATTTTTTAAAAAAACACAGATGTTTTAAAAATGGTGCATAAATGTTAGAAACAGATTCCAAATTAACTTGTAGATATCAACATATGATCATCAACAAAAAGCATTTAATACAGATGTTCTAGGAGAATGAACATCTGGAGGAGGTAAACTTGGCACATAGGATACAAGTCCAAATCATGTAGTCATAGTTTAGAGCTTCACATTATAACATTTAAGGAGGAATTCTGGGCTAGGTTTCTGATTTTCTCTTGTGTTTTGTTCTCATTACAATTTAGACAGAAAATCTCAGTCCTGGAGCTTCCTATTAAACAGAAATAGATAGAGTAACTGGTCATGCAAGATTTAAAGACAGAGCTCTGATATTTTAGTGCAGATGAATGGCAAGGACGAAGTTAGCTGTGCTTTCAACTAGTAAAGACAATCTGGTCTCTGTTCTACAAACACGTCTTCCCTATTTGTTTACAAAGGTGCCACAGAAACATAACACCTCATTGCTGCTGATTGCAGTACGATGAATTACTTTCTTTTGGGAACTTTACAAGATCAAATATCACAGAAGGAGATGTGCTGAGGTCAGCCATTGTATCCAGGACAGTCACAACAGCACAATCTGAGTCTTTCACTATAAAAAATTTATAAAGAGAAAAAAAGGGGTTTAATAAAAAAGAATTTCAAACTGTGGAGATCTTCAATACAAGCTGGTTTTAGCTGGACTTTTTCCAGAAGAAAACAGATAAAATTGGGCAGCTTCAAGTGTGAGAGACAGTTTGAGTAATACAGCCTAGACAGCTTACAAAGATCTTGAAACCCACTGGTAAAACAGCTGAGTGAGGGGTGCCTGGAGCAGTAGAAACGGTCACACACACACAAATCTATCATCAAGTCTTTATAAATCAAGCTCTGTACAGCTCCAGTTTTATTTCTTTCACTTTATAGGCTCTAATCTACTCTTTACCTAGGCAGGTAAAATCTCCTACTAACTCACTCTGGCCTTTTATGCTCTTCTCACCATTTGCTTAATCAATCATTTCCTAGTTTACTTGAAATTTCTGCCCAGGTATCCCATAGAATATCAACAGAGCAGTTGCAGTTTATCTTCTGAATCGAGGCCAAATTCAGGGGTGACTCCAGTTCTAGTGGATGTGAGAGGAAAGAGCTTCTTAGCATCACATACAGAGTTAGAAGTCAAGAAGAGGGTGTTTTACCTACTCAGGTGAAGTTACTCTTTGTTTATGCCCTACAGCTACTGGAGCACCATAAAGGGACCACAGGGAGTCCAGGGCAAATTCTTCAGCAGTGCAGATACAGCCAGTATGTGCCAACATACTTCAAATCAGAGAAGAGTCGCTGGCTCTGTTCAGTGTTTTAGATACAGCCCAAGAATCCATCATCTGAGCTGCTTCTGCTTTATTAAATCTATAGATCCTTCAGGCTCTCTTAGAAATTTCATTATCTGATTACAAGATTAGAAGGAAATTTGAATTATTGCAGTCGAGTAGGTCAGAGACACCTGTTGTGAGTCAGTGGGATCCATCCCTACAAGAACTTCACATCCTTTGTAAAATCTTTCCAAGTCTCACTTGCCTCTCATACTACATGTGGATGGCAAGCATAACAGCACCAAGCTGATATGGGAGGTATATGCACACTGTACCTATACAGAAGCCCCCAGAAGGCTTCTTGGCTTCTTCTGCCTCAGAAGACAAACTTTGTTGTCTCCAAGTTTGAAGAAACAGGCATAGGACAGCTTGAAATGAACTTGAAAAACATGTTTATGAACAAGTTAGAAGGTCCCGACAGCCTGTATTTCTGAGATGTCACTCAAGATGTGAATGGTGAGATCTCACAGTAAGAGTGTGTACTTCAGCCTTACTTTTTACCATGATGTTGCTCAATACAGATTTATTGTTTTGAAAAACAAATTCAGCAAATGTGCTACAGAATTCTAGTGAATTTTTTTAGCTCTTGCAGATTTTTCTGGCTATCCTTACATTTGCAGAGCCAAGTATTACAAGTCAGGCTGAGTGTGAAAGGTAGAAAGAAGTTTCAAGGTCCTTCACAAGGTAATGGACAACTTTTCTGTATGGCAATAAGAACTAAGTAGTCTTATCTAGTTAGCATTATAGTGAAGAAGTGAGGAATAACAGATACTGAGGTTTCTTTCTGCATGTTACTTGTATCTAATCCTCTACAATATTGTGTCCACTACAATATTTTCCACTGAGAACCAAACAAGTTGAAAACATAAAAAAGTAATGCCTGAAAGTATCTGAAATAATAAAAGGGCTGTGTTACAAACCACCATAGTGATCTCATAGCAGGAAAATAAGTGTTGCATGTTCCAGTTTGTAACAGGAGGTCATGTGGAAATGTCTGAGGATACAACAACTGCAGGAGACAATTTGCAAGTGGCAAACTCTGAAATGAAAAAGAGACAAGAAAGAGTGATGCAATTTAAGTCTTATTGCCTAACCAAGAAATTCTCTCTCACGTGTTAAGCTCTGATCAATGCCTATGCACTACTTAGAAGAGTGCTAACTGGCAAAAATGTGATGAGAGTTAAATGCTCTGGGCAATCAAATACTGGTGCTGAGCATAGATCTTGTTTTTTAGTCTTTGGTTGTTTCTAGTAGGAGTAGTAAAAGCATTAACATTTTAATTTTAGGTAAAGGGGTGGAAATTATTCTATTCTTTTTGGGATTTATAACTTTGGGGTTCATTTTCTCAATAATGCCCTTGAAATTAGGCCAGCATTTTGAAACTTAAATCTCAAACTTAAGATCCACATTTCTCTGCTTAAATAATCAAAGCTTATGTGCCTGGACTGAGTTTCTGCAAATCTTAAGGTCAGTGTAAACTAATTGAACTCAATATCTTTAAAAACAAGGTGATCCCTTCATTTGAATAAAGTGAATTTAAGAAGTCATGATTATTTCTCAAATTTTTTTTGGCTCATATTCAACAACTACTCTTCAATTATTTCTTTCAGACATTAAAGAAAACATTCTTTCAGAAATAAGAATACAAGGGGAAAAAAAGTTCTGGTATCACAGCTGGTATTTCTGAGTTAGATAATTTAACTGGGTTCATTAGATATGAAGTATGTACTATAGATATGATATAGTGTCTGTTGAAGGAAAAGCTTCCTGCTGCTTTCTTGCACTTTTGGGCTGAGTACAAAAACATTGTAAGAGCAAGCATATAGATCTCTCTTGTGGCACAAGCAATGCATAGTCATTGTCATAGTACCTTGATTGAGTATTTAAGCTTCTAAATATCCATAATATGTAAAACATTTTTTTTAGATGGAATTTCAATGTCTATTCGAGTAAAATATTCCATGCTTTCTCCTAGGTTCTCTTGAAAGATGTCTGTGTCAACTCAAAGATATTTGTAAAGATATAGATTTAATGACAAAATTATCACAAAAAAATTTAGATGTTTGGTTTAGAAGTATAATAGAGTAATATTTCTGATGTTTTTGACCCATTTGTTATCCAAATAATACACAAAATACACAATAATACAAACTTTTTTTTGTATAAAATAATAACCTTGATAATTGTTTCAAGCAAAGCACCCATTCTCCAATATTTTTATAAAGCAAAAAATACCATTATTGGGACCAATTTAATAGATATGACTTAATTTAAAATTATTTTAAAATTAGATTTAAAATTACATAGAATAAAATAAAGTTCCTTTACTTTTGTGTTACTCAGTTTGATAACATGACTATTTCCTTTGTTGCTGTACCAATTGCTGGGATTTTACACAGTAGTGAATAATTTAGTTTACTATTACTCATTCCATGGCAAAATCACTTTCATAAACATCTTATTGTATTGATAAGAAGAACATACACTTTTACAGACAACCAGGATACAATTTGAATGTTCTGTCTGAATAGGGTAACGCAATTTCATATAACAGGATTGACTTCATCTCATTTAACTTAATCCATCCAGAAATTAAACATGTATTCAGAGACAATTGTCTAGCCTCTCCCTGTTGTCATTGTAGCCAGAGAAGAAGCAGAAGAAGCCTGCAGGCATTTAAAATTATGATAAAACCACTTCAAAATTATTAAACTTTTTAAAAAACAGAAAGATTAGAGTAATTTCTGAGGTATTAAAATAAAATGGCATTAGGCTGTGCTGAAGAAGATGCTGTTGATGTTTCTTGTGGATGGGTTTTCAAATTCATCTTACTTAAAGTGTAACTAATGTCTGAAAAAAATTTAGAGGTTGTTAGAAAGGGGACAATGACAAAAAAGATGTGATGTAATACAGAGAAGATAAAAATGTCTCAGAAAAAAAAATTGGCTGACCTTGGGACCTTTTGTGTAATAGAAATTGTCTGACTACAAATGTACAATGTGAATTAAAGTTGGAAGTGTGCTGGAAATTGTAGCCATATTTTTGGATTTTTTTCAATGAAGACTACATCAGCAAAGGAAAGGAAGGTCCTGGGAGCACAAGATGATTTTAAAATGACTGAATGATCATGAATGTGTGATGAATCCATGAAAATCTTAGAGGTATTTGTGGCTGTCCTGGTCTATCCCTGAGCAGCAACTAAACACCACATAATTACTCACTCACTCCTCCAAGCAGAATTGGGAAGAGAATCAGACAAAAAGTAACATTTGTATATTGATATAAGGACAATATTAATATCCAATTAATTAATAAATAAAAACTCATAATAATGAAAACAATAAAATATATTAAAATAGTAATTGTAATGAAAAAGAATATTACGAACATAGAGAGGATAAAAAAAAGGAAAAAAAGCCCAAGCAATACACAATTGAGCAGTGATCTGCCCCTCCCAGCCAACCCTCCCAGTTTGTATACTGGGCATGAAGTCCCTTTGGCTAGTTCAGGTCATCTGTCCTGGCCATGCTCTCTCTTGGATTCTCGTGCACCTCCCCGCTGTCAGAGTATGGGAAACTGAAAAAAGAATCCTTCGTTTAGGATAAAGCACCGCTTAGCAACAGTGAAAACATCAGTGTGTTATTAACATTCTCTCACTAAATCAAAAACACAGCCCTGNAGCAAAGGAAAGGAAGGTCCTGGGAGCACAAGATGATTTTAAAATGACTGAATGATCATGAATGTGTGATGAATCCATGAAAATCTTAGAGGTATTTGTGGCTGTCCTGGTCTATCCCTGAGCAGCAACTAAACACCACATAATTACTCACTCACTCCTCCAAGCAGAATTGGGAAGAGAATCAGACAAAAAGTAACATTTGTATATTGATATAAGGACAATATTAATATCCAATTAATTAATAAATAAAAACTCATAATAATGAAAACAATAAAATATATTAAAATAGTAATTGTAATGAAAAAGAATATTACGAACATAGAGAGGATAAAAAAAAGGAAAAAAAGCCCAAGCAATACACAATTGAGCAGTGATCTGCCCCTCCCAGCCAACCCTCCCAGTTTGTATACTGGGCATGAAGTCCCTTTGGCTAGTTCAGGTCATCTGTCCTGGCCATGCTCTCTCTTGGATTCTCGTGCACCTCCCCGCTGTCAGAGTATGGGAAACTGAAAAAAGAATCCTTCGTTTAGGATAAAGCACCGCTTAGCAACAGTGAAAACATCAGTGTGTTATTAACATTCTCTCACTAAATCAAAAACACAGCCCTGTACCAGCTACTTAGGAGAAAATTAACTCTATCCCAGCTGAAACTGGCACAATTGTATGAATCAGGAAAACATTTCCAAATATTACAGAGAAGTATATTGACATTTGAAACAACCATAATGAAGCTCCATCTGGAATTTTATTCATTTCTACAGTTGATCAAAATAAAGGTTACATCCACACTCAAAAGAAACTAAAAATGAAGTACAAAGTTTCTTAAAAGACAAACAAATTCTCTTGGGGTCTTTATAAATGTACTTGATACTAACAAAAAGATATTAACCACAAGAGACATGAAATTTGGAAGTTGCCTCCCCACAGGAGCAATGAGAAAAAAAATGAGAAATGATTTAATAATCGAATTTATTACATTTTTAATGAGATTATATGTCATGGTCACCTGAACAGGAAGATGCTTTAGAACTTAAGAAATTTCTTAACTTCTGTGTATTTATATCCCTAGGTTCTTGTTGTAGCCCGAGTTATGCTTCATTAGAAGTTGCAATATTTTAAATGTCATAGACTACTTTTCCCATGCAGGAAAGATTCACTAGAGACTTCTTTCCTAAGTTCGGCACTGTTAAAAATAGGTGTTTCTCAGATAGGTCATCTGTGATTTCTGTGGGAAGAAGTACTGTAAGGAAAAAGAAGTAATTGGGTAGAAACATTTTGGTTTAGAAAATAAAGGAGCCCATCCATGTGAACTACATAGTGGATTGAGTTTTTCCTGTTTTACACTCAATTTCTATTCATTTTTCAGAATGCTTAGTATGTTTTTTAAACTAAATTTAGAAAATCCAGAGTTTGAAAGGGGAGACATTATCCTCCACCTACAGTCTCTTCTTGGAAGGTGTGACAAGAAGGTAAAGGAGCATTAATCCAACTACTGGAAGATTAGGAACAATACAAAGATTGGATTTTTTGTACCACTTTATAGATTTTATCTAAGATATAGATAAAAACTGTTTGTAATTAAGCATAAAAGAACAAGCCCTTATTCTCAGGTAATGTAATTGTTACAGACTTTCTGCATGTGAAAAGGTAAAAAAAGAAAACAGTATTTTTTTCAAATATTTTAATCTCCAAGAGTTTCAACTAGCCAGAAGTTCCACAAGGCAATTGCATAAATAAACAACTACCTTTAAAAATAAGGCTTAAGTAATTCAACTGAGCCATGGGAAATCCAGTCTGAATTTTGTGCTAATGAGGAAGTGTCATAAATATTCACATTTTCTTACCATTAGCCTTAAAATTTACTACCTACAGGTACGGAGATAGATGAAGAACCTTGCACTTAAATCTTCACTGCAGAGTAATGAAGAAGGAAAGAAAGAAAATTAGCTTAGCCAGCTACATTTTTAGTGAGCAGCCACTAGCAACAATCATGCAGGAACATCATTGATCTTGGGTGGACAGATTGAGAAAGTCAGAAATAGAGTGACATAAAAAGTAGAGCAGTGGAAACGTACAGTGAATGGTTATGCTGGCAGGGTATGCTGTTACTGTGATAGGAACTCTGACGGTGTCTATTTATTATTTGTATACGATATCATGAGGACAGAGTTCACAGAAATTAAATTTACCAAGACTAGAATAGTATTCTATTTCTGCATCTGTACTGCTGAGGCCAGCAACTCAAATAACAATTTTGTCTTGACCCTGTACAGTCTGAAAATGGTTTATAAATGGGAATTATACAAATTCCCTGTTTTGCATGAACATTCAGTCCCTTTGTTTGTACACACAAAAAAAATGGTGATGGACTATCATTATCCAAATTGATAGCAGCTGTGCTTACTAAAAAAATATTTCCCTCAAATCTGTTGACATGTCAGTAGCAATAAAAAAAATAAAATATGTCATATGGTACACTGAAACTCCTGAATTACTTGTCACAGTCCATTTAAATATGTACTGCATTCAATCCAAGAACTCTTCTGTAAAATTAATGTGTTTGTTAGGCTCTTTAGTACAGATTCTACTGTCCTCAGGGGAGATATTTTGAACATATCTTTAAAAAGTCTAAATATTTAACTACCTTTCACATTTACATAATTTACTTATAAGTTTTATTTTAATATTCTGTTGTGTTTTATTTTTTAAATAATTCAATTTATCTAACATTTTGTTGCTTGAAACTGGTGTACAGTCACATTAACTGACCAGGGACCAACCTGTGAACTTCCTCTGTAGTACAAGTGACAGGAAATTTATTGATACTGTATTTTGGAGGAGGAAACAATCGAGTTCTTCTTGCTGTCATAGCTGTCTGGAGCCCATGTGAATAAAGCCCTGGGTCAGGTCCTTGCTAATAAGCCTTGCTGAGGAGCTAGGTTTATTAAGTGCTGCTAGCTTGTGTGTGGTGCCAGCCTAATCACTGTCATGGCTTCAATAGCTGCCATCAGCTCATTCTTAGAGGCCACCTGCAAAATTTCACACCCTAAAAAGAGTAGTATTTGCAGGTATGTGCAATGAGGAGTTTACTACAGTTTAATATGAATTTTTAAGCTTACAATTTTGAAGCTTGTTATCAGGCTATTAAATTTGATAATTACCTTAGTTTCTCCATGGGCACAAGCTTAGTTTTCTGATTTGATGCAGACATGGACAGAGGTAAAAAGCAAATGGGGAAGAGTTTTTGGGAGTCATTTTGCAGTCTTACAGGTAATGTAATACTCTTTTGAAGGTCAAAAACTTTCAATTTTTCTGACAAAATCAGTGGCTACTACATGGGGAAAGCCCTGCTTGTTTTCTGTGTTATTTGATGGTACATCCAATTTGATAGCATAGTACCTATTGACAGCAAGTGCAATTGAGCTCTTTTTCCTAACTATGGCACAGACATAGGCAATGAATGCTTGTCTCTTCTTGGAGCGGTTTACAGTCCCCATTGAACAGACAAGGAGATCTCAAGAAGATGAAATAACTTACTGTTCTTCATGACCTGAGCCAGATTTAATGCAAGTCTCCTAAACCTCAGTGCAGTGACTTGTCTAGTACATTACCTTACCTTCTGTTCTCAAGGGAAAGCAAAATAAAATGTACAAAATCATGATGTAGATAAGATAGACTCTAAAATGAGGAGAATGGAGAGAGATAAAAGCCACTGGAAACCTAAGTTCAAAACACTTAGTACTGTGGAAATATAGAAGGTCACAAGCAGCAACAGGAATAAAAGAAAAGGATATTGTAGGACAGCCAATGGCTTGTGTGTTTCCTATTCTGAGAACAAAATACCTGTTTGCTGGCTGTGCCCTCTCAGAAGTTTAAAACGTGAAGTAACAAAAGCCAGTTTCACTGGCTGCATCATGAGAGGCTGGCCAAGTCCTCCCTTCAGAGGCCTGGAAATTGACTCTCTGCTCCTAGAGCAAAATCAGGAGATGAAGTCACTCATCATTACCTCATTTCTATGGCAACAGAAGGCACTTCAGCCTCTCATCTGCTGGTCCCCATTTTCTGAAGAACTGAAACTTCTGGTTGTTGATTTGTGCTCCAGTTGAGGCTGACATCACTTCCCATGATGCATGGAAAAAACAAGAAGTGACTTCCTTAGAAAGAGCAATATGGAAAATTCAGGAGGATGATGTTTTATTTCAGTAAGTAATTGAACAAAAAGAAAGGAGATGTTTTTGAAGGAAGAGGGTTGAAGACAGAGACTACCTATTTTTGTCAAGATAACACAGAGTGCAAATATATATGCAGAAAGTATAATTGTCAGTCACTTTCCCATGAAGGATATTTTATGCAGTAATAAATGAGACAAACAGGCACTGAATAGGACTTTATGGGAAGCAGTTGTACCTCTGCCTCTCAGGGTGTCTCCCATTAGTCACTCAACTGATGAATTTGCTCAGCAGTAGTGGCAATTTCTAGAAAAGAAGAAACAGCGCTCAGAAGATTCAGCAGTTTACTTTAAATACATTTCCTCTCCCATACCTGCCCCACACTGAGCTCCTGTCTCTCTCTCTCTGCAGCTGTTGCTTGTTTTGCAAATGCCCTCTCCTTGATGGTAATCATCCCCTTGGAGGCAGCTGAAGCCAACCAGCACCATCTTTTCACATCTATGTCATGGGAAGATATCAGGCATTTTGGTCAGGCTGAATTTAATGATGAAACCCAGATTAAACCAATGTTTTTTTTTTTTGTTCAAGATGCAGAAGTATTTGATAATTTCTCAGCATTCAGAAGTTTTGAGTCAAAATCTGATGTCTCCCATTAGGTTGTGGTTGCCCTCTGGTGTAGCTAACATGGTTACATGTTAGATGTAGCTTTATTTACCCAAGCTGGTTCTGCATGAGCTCACTTAAAGTAATGCAAAGGAAAATGGTACAGAAAAAACTCAGGCAATCTTTGCCCAGAGCCTACTTGCATCTGAAATCTGTGTAGTTGCATCACATATTTTTTTCCTCAAGTAAGTTAACCTGATCATGAATACTTTTTGGCTTGAGCTTGCAGCAGTTGGAGAAGCTCTGCGTTGCTTTCTGTAAATTGTTATAGGCACTCTTTCCCCCTATTTAAAGTAGAGATAATGTTACTGGCAAAACATGCTGTGATTTGTGCTGGGATGTAAATTCGAGGTAATATTACAATTCCTTTAATGGCATCCTTTCAAACTCTGAAGCAGGGCCATGTGAATTGGTTCTTCAGTTGAATTGAGGGATTTAAGTCTATTTTTTTGTGACTGACAAACACTAATCCCTCTCACTACAATATATGATTTTCCTATTTACCCTTTACAAGGCATTTGATGAAGTAAGCTATTAAATAATAATTGTTGTGGTGAAGGGCAGTGTGTTTGCCTACTTCTAGAGATTTCTGAAATGTTAATACACAAAGCTATTGCTGCAGCTGTCTCAGAAGTGCTTGCCCTATGTGTGGCATGTACTGGATGCTCTAATTAAACCCATTTTAATTTAGTCGGTGGGGAAAAAGAAAAAAAAAGGCTTTTTGCACCAGGTTGGTTATTTAAATGAGATGGGGAAAATGAGGAAGCAGATGAAGGAAAAAGTGAGTTATCCCCAGCAGGAGACTAAGCACTTTTTGCTTGGAAAAATCATTGGTATCAGTCACTGTCTTGAAATTAGCCTTTAATGCTGCTCACTGAATTTTTGTCACAAGCTGGCAGTGGAATCCACAGATGATACTAGAGTTAGACAGCTGAGGTATGATGAAGTGATTTCTTCAAGGGTAGTGACTTCCACTGGGACTTGGATAGCTGATGGGATTGAATAGTTTTCCCTAAAGATTGCCAGTTGCAGCTGAACACATTAGAATGAGAGAACAGTCCAGTGGCTTATGGTGACGTGAATCCAACTATTTAGCACACAAGTATTTCCATCTACACATTAATGCTGGAGGTTTAGGTTTTCTGTGTATTGAAAATAATTCACGCAGAGAGACCATCTACCATCAAGGACTGCAAGACTCAGAGAGGATCTGATTTTTATAGTATCTGCTCTATTTGTATAAAAAATATGTGTATGTTAATAAAGATGAGACAGAAATCTCTCCCAGAAAATGATTTCCACATTGGAATGTAAAGTCTTTGCTTTTTTATGTTGGTTCAGGGAACCCCAAATTCTCTCATACTAACTGAAACAGTTTCAAGAGATGGAGCTGAAAATATTTGGTATCCTGGCCATTGTGGAATGTAACCTGGCTTTGGAAACTCCTGAGAATCAGAATCACAAATAGCATCAATCCAGGTGCAATTTTACCTAAGAGGCTGAACTCTAATGTCTTTATGAGAGAAAATCAGAAGTCTTATCTGGTTTGGAATGAAAAAAAAAAAGATATTACAGCTTGGTCTAGAATTCTGTAGAAAGGATGTGATTAGCAATACATATTTTACAATGTACCTAAAGATAAGTCTCTCCGTTAAATTTATAGGGTTTTCATAAGGGTATGTATGAGTATGGAAGTGTTAAAATCACCACACTTGTGAGATTCTTCCTTCAGTGCACGGAAGCTCTGTCTACCAAACCTGATGTGCAAATACATGTATCTTACTCGTTTGCTGAGTTAAAGCAACAGTGATGTTGTAGGCCTGATTGTTTAAGCATACAACTGGGTGAAGGTTTGTTATATTACTTATTAGCAGAAACCTTCAAGCTAAGCACAGGTCCAGGACCTACTGTTCTGAATTTTATTTTATTATGTTCAGTAGTTATCATGGCTCATTTTCTTGCTCCACAGGTACTAACTCTCAATTAACTGATAAGTAAAATCAAGTTTAACTGATAAGTAAAATCAAGTTAAACTGAAAGCAATTGTTCTCTATCTGTATTTAGCTGGAAGGATGTTGTCTCTCATTCAAAACTTGAAAAGCTTAGTTTTCTTTAAAACTTGCTATTTTTTTCCCAACTACTGCAGTTATTTGATAAATTTAAAACAACAGAACTCCTCTCCTTGCAAACCATACCTAATTTTTTTTTCAATTTTTTTCCCAAATGTTCACATACATTGCTTTAAAAAGAAGAAAAAAAATGTATTTTACTGCCCTCAGATTAAGGTCAAAAGCAGTCTCACACTTACTCCATTGACAGAGTAATCTTTCTGACTCTGACTCTATAAAAGCAAACAGTTTCTGAAATATATTGTGATTCCAGAGCTTTTGGAGATGAGATGAGACCTACTGTGTAACTCTAATTTTATTAAAACATACAACTATCATGTTATGCAGCAAACAAATTATGAAGGATATTGCAAGCATGGCCTTGAGATATTTTTTTAAGACCAAATGCAACTTAATTTTTTTCTTATTTTCTAAATGAATATCTTGAAGCTTAATGACATGACAACAAAGCAAGCAAGTTGTAGGAACATTTAATTTCATATGATCGCAACGGAAACTCAATTCCTTTATTATTAACGCTCTCTCTCCTTTAAAATCATTGATTTAAACCTCTTCCATTCCTTGACCTTGCCCTACCAGATATAACATTACTATCTCACACCTGTTCTGGATCTGTGTGTGTATATATATGTATAATCTATGGATTAATGACTTTTCAGGATATGGCTCTAAACAGAAGTTTGAATAGTTTAGATAATATTCTGTAGTGAAGTGGTAGTTTTATTTTTGTTCAGTGCTTAAACCAAAATAAAACAATACATTTTAATATTGGCATTGATCTAAAAGTAAAAATAAATTTTCAATTATTTTATTCTGTGTGAAGAGGAAGAGTGAAAAGAAGAGAATCACTTCAATTCTTGCTTCATTGAATAACACTTTACAGTAAACAGAACTGAAGAGATTAAGAAAGTCCTAATCTCAATTTTGGCTTGTGTTTAATCATGAAGGTGTTAAACAAAAGCTCATTGGTTCGGGCTGGGAGTCAGTTTAGATGTATGTCTTAATTGTAATATAAAGACTTTTTAATCCAGTCCTTACGGGCCTTGTGAAAGGCATCTAAAACCCACGGCTAGTCTGGCCTGAAAAAGCAAAACATTTAGGGAACATTAAAATGAATCACACTTCCATTTTCAGAAAACAGTGTCTGTTTCTAGCTGAGTTGGAACCATTTGCTAAATTAACGTTTAGTTTCAGCATAGTCTAAAACTGCATTTTTTGTGACTAATCCACCCAAACTCCTGCCCAGACATTCTTTCAAGTTTAAGAGAGAAGCATTTTTTCCTTAACTCTGTCTAGCTTTATTGATTGCTCATGTCATTCGCATACTCTTACTCACCAACGATCCAAATCAAGGATTTTGGGCTCTGTAATTCTAGGCAACGTGCAGGTGAAAGGCAATATCATCTCAAAAAAGCTTATGATTTTATTTGGGAGTTGGGAAAAGAAATGGATAAAACAGACAAGAGAGAAGGCAACAACAAAATGTGATTAAGGTTCATGTAATAAGCAGTAATTAAAGCACAGGAAGGATTTTCACGTATCAGAACTTATCCCAGCAGAGGTGACTTTTAAAGACCTCAACATGATTACTCTGTAGATGTCCTACAGCTCTGCTCAAAGATATGGCTATGACTCCAAAATGTCCACATTCTCTGTCTGTGACTAAGCCAGGTTTGTCATCTCTCCAGCTGCAGGGATGGATAGCAGAGAAAGCATTTAGTACTGTGGCTGCCAACAGGCACAGGGGCTGTGTGGGGTGCCCCTGATAGCCCACGGGGCTGTCAGGAGCAGTGGGAGGAGTTGGAGCAGGGAGTTCAATGGGTTTCTCTCTGCTTCCAAGACCACTATTAAAAATGTGATACCTTATCAATCATAGGCTTCAACAGAACAGAAAATAAGCCCTTATGCACCTTTTATGGTCTGTATTAGCTGCAAAGCACCACATAGGTGTAGGATCAGGTAATAAAATCACAATATAAATGCACATTCCTAGATGTTAGACCATTTTTTTTGCATATCTGTGCAAAACTGTATTTCCTAACATAAAAGTTTTATCTGTTTTTAGATTACATCCATAGGAAACAGGCTTATTTCCAGCATCATGAAGGGTGAGGAATGGTACAGGAAAAAAAAGAAAATGCTTGAGTGAAATACTATGATTCTAGTGTGTTCAGTGCTGAACTATTATTTTGTGGTTTTGGCCACTGCAGTATACGAATTTTGTAACACTTCAAACAGGGATAAGGAAACCAATTCTATTACTACTGAGAAATGAACTATGATATGAATGTAGGATAAAAAAAAACCCTGTAAATCTACAGCAGCCTAGAATTAGGAGAGTGAGAGGGAAGTTTAAAATCTAAATGGTACAGAGTATGTCAAGCCAAGTTATTATTTTCAGCCATACACAGATAATAGAGCAAAGGATGTAAAAATGGAAATTAAAAAGGAAAAAAAAAAAAAGCATTTGGAGTTGATGTGAGGAAACACTTTTCTATTCAAAAGAACATAAATGTATGAAGTGGCCTACCAGGCAACACTGTTGAACTTAAACACTAGGGCTATTCAAGACACTATAAGGTAGTGTCTCAAAGGGATCATAGTATTGAAAATGTAATGAGGCGTAACTTATCCCCAGAGATATCTCTGATCTTATATTATATATGAAAGCTATTCTTGCAAAACAGTATCTGAGCCTGTACACAGTCTTGCAAGAGCATGCAAAGGCAAATCCACACTCACTGTTTGGTTTGGTTTCTTTTAACACTGCTTTTTTTATATCCTGAGATTGCAAGCTTTGCAGGGAAACTGTATGCAGATTTTGTCTCTGGTGCAGTTTCATGTACAGTTTTTTCAGGAAGACCAACAGGCTAAGAAGAATAGATGAAATCTTAAAAGGGAAGGTTCAGGCAATGTACATCTACATCTTTCTGATCATGCTGCTGCTAGGGTTGGAGATAGGATTTTGTGCAAAGAAAAATTCTGATCTGTTTAATGTAAAGAAGAGTCAGAGATAAGATGGTAAAACACAGTTCTTGTTAACGTGGCCCCCTGTGATTTCAATGCTGATTCTCCTTATGCTCTAACACTGTGAAAAAGGTGTAATCAGTTTAGATTTCTCTCTTTTTCTTCATTTTGTTTTGGTTTGTTTGTTGTTTCCTCTCTGTCCTGGGTTTGGCCAGGATAGAATTAACTCTCCCCAGCTGCAGCTGGGGGGCGTGGCCAGGCTATTCAATCCCATGTGACATCATGCTCGGGATATAAGGGCAGCAGCTGGGCCAGGGCAGCGCTGTGGCCAGTGCGGGAACTGCAGTTCTGCTGTCGAGCTGAGCGCAGCGAGCAGTTACATTGGGCATTGCTCCTTTTTCTTTGGCCATCACTGTAACTGCCTACTCATTGTGGTGTTCTATTAAACTGTCCTTATCTCAACCCAGAAAGTTCTATAACTCTCTCTTGATTCTCCTCCCCATCCTGCTGAGTTGGGGAGGAGTAACTGGGTGGTTTGGTTCTTGTTCAGTTAGGGCTAAACCACCACACTCTCTGCATATCTGGAGGATGAGAAATCAGCTCAGCTGGTATATTGGTTCTTCTTGGCTTGGATGGACATACACTTGGCTAAAAAACTGGTTAGATGGCAGGGTCCAATGAGTTGTGGTCAATGGAGTTAAATCCATATGGTGGCCAGTCATGAGTGGTGCCCCCTAGGGCTCAGTCCTGGGGCCACTCTTGTTTACTATATTAGTGATCTGGATGAGGGGATAGAGTGCTCCATTAGTAAGTTTGCAGGTGACACCAAGCTGGGTGGAAGTGCTGATCTGCTTGAGGGTAGGGAAGTTCTACAGAGAGATCTAGATAAGTTGGATGGCTGGGTCAAGGCCAATGCCATGAGTTTCAATAAAGCCAAGTGTCAGGTCCTGTACTTGGGCCACAACAACCCTCAGCAGTGCTAAAGGCTTGGGGAGGAGTGGCTGGAAAGCTGCCAAGCAGAGAAGGGTCTGGGAGTGTTGGTTGGCAGTCGACTGCACATGAGCCAGCAGTGTGCCCAGGTGGCCAAGAAGGCCAAAGGCATCCTGGCCTGTACCAGGAACAGTGTTGTCAGTAGGAGGTGGGAGGTGATAATTCCCCTGTGCTCAGCTTTGGTGAGGCTGCACCTTGAATACTGTGTCCATTTTTGGGCCCCTCTCTACAAAGACATTGAGATGCTAGAGAGGATATAGAGGCAGGCTACCAAGCTAGTAAAGGATTTGGAGCACATTTCATAGGAGGAACAGCTGAGGGATCTGGGGCTGTTTAAGCTGGAGAAAAGAAGGCTCATGTGAGACCTTATTGCTTTCTACAACTGCCTGAAAGGAAGTTGTAGTGAGGCAGGGATTCTATTCTCCCTACTAACAAGCAATAGAACCAGAGGAAATGGTCTCAAGTTGCACCAGGGAAGGTTCAGGCTGGATATGAGGAGTAATTTCTTTACTGAAAGGGTTGCCAGGCATTGGAACGGGCTGCCCACGGAGGTGGTGGAGTCATCATCCCTGGAGGTGTTTAAGAGACAGGTGGATGTTGCACTTGGGGAAATGGTCTAGTGGTTGATAGGGCTGGGACAAATGCTGGACTTGATGATCTTAAAGATCTCTTTCAGGTGAAATGATTCTATGATTCTAAGAGGGGACCATTTTCTGTACATTGAGAAAGGTTAGGTTGGAGGCAGGGAATTTGGTGGGGCAGAGAAAGTGGAGGGACAGGGAGAGATGGTAATAAATGGTCTTGGAGCAAAACTTTGTTGATTCCATATCTGAAAAAAACAGAAGAATCTGCATCCCAACGTTCCTCTGCTCTGTTGTTAAAAAAAACAGGGTAGGGAGATGCATGCTGTTCTATTAGCTGAGCTACATGTGGGCTAGCAGTCCACTTCTGCTGCCTGTATTAAATCAAAAGGAGATCTGTACTCTGATGTGTTTTATTTATCCATAGATCACCGCACTGTCCCCAAAAATGAAAGGTAAGGTGCAGACAACCTGCTGGTACAGATAGTACTCAAACTCCAGATAGCAATGCAGGCTGCCTTTCCAGCAATTTCTCCAGTGATTTCTCCATATCTATGACTCAGTGGCTTCCTTGTAAATGTCCTTTATGAATGGTAAAGGCATCATGTTTCTATCTATGTTTAGTTGTAGCTCAGATTTAAGAGGGTTTTTAATCTCCACTTTTTCACAAGAGAGGCCAAACAGAGCTAAGCCCTTTTGATGTCCTGGCTGGCACAGGAGGATGTGTTTGGTCCAGTACCTAGGGAGTTGCAGTCTGAACCTTTCTCTCATTGATGGATTTTCAACACAAAAGTTCTAATTTCCAGCACAGTGTCTTCACCACCACATCACAGATCATCCCTGAAGGAATGTAAGAATAACTTAGACTCAGACCAATGGTCCATTAGGTCGTTTCTCTTATTTCCAACATTATCCTGCAGTGACTGCTGAGAGATGGCCACAGGAAATCAGCACCTGCATGAAGCAGTCATTCCCTAATATATTTTCTGGCTGCACAACAAAAGTGCAAGGCACTTTCTGAAGTGGATTTTACTTTCAGATCACTGGACTTGTTAGTTTTTAAAATCTCTTTAAAGAAATAGGAATATATTAATTGCTCCTCAACCTTATCTTGTGGTAAAGCAAAACAGCAACTCGTTTTGCTTAAACTTGTTGCTTAATAATTTCCCTGGTACTTCTACATTTTGTAAGTAACCCTGTTCACCTATTCAATAACTGTTTCTTTTCTTACCCATGTCTAAGCCTGCTCAGTTGGTTTTCACAGAATAGACAGGTCATACTTCTACGTTTTTTGCCTCTTTCTATATCTTTTCAAACCTTGCTATAATCTTTTTGAATTGGAGTGGCCAAAACTGTGCACAGCATTCAAAATGCAAGCACAGAATGCATTTACATAGTAGCATAAAAATGATTTCTGTTTTGTTCTCTTTTCCTTTCCTAATAATTCTTACAATTCTATTGCCTTTTTAACTGCTGCTGAGCACTGAGTTGATGTTTTCAGAGAACTATCCACAGTTACTCTAAGATCTCTTTCCTGAGTGGTAATAGCTTGTTTACAGCCCACCATTGTGTATGTATAGTTAGGGTTATTTTTTTCCCTACATGCACTTATCAACATTGAATTTCATCTTCCATTTTATTGCCTATTCACTCAGTGCCATGAGCTCCTTCTGCAAGTCCTCACAGTCAGCTTTAGATTTAAGTAGCCTGCATAATTTTGTCTCATCCACAGCCTTTTTTTATCTCTTTATTTAATTCATTTTCCAGATCTTTTTTTGTATATGCTGAATGGCACAAGTTCTCTAGTAATCTTTCTCCATTGTGAAGACTAAGCGTTTATTCCTACCTTTTGTTTCCTGTCTTATGCTAAATGTTAATTCATAAGAGGACATTCCGTCTTACCCAGATAGCTCCATTTCTCTAAGGTGCTTTTGTAAGGGATCATGCTAATGACTTTTGGAAATCAAAGAGTGCTGCACAGATTGGCTCACTGTTTTCCACATTCTTTTAGACAGCCACAAAGTCCTGAAATGCAGCTTCTCTACACCGAAGTTTTGTTGACATTTCCCAGGCATTTAATATTTACTATTGTCATGAGTTTTGGTTTTCTTTTTAATTTTTCCAGAACTCCAGGACACATGTTACTGATTAGCAGTTCACCTGATCAAGATGAAACCCATATTAAAGACTGATATTAGTTTTACCACCTCCCATTTCTCTGCAATCAAAGGAGTTAAAGGATAGGATACAACTCTGTTTTTAATTGAGCAATCTCACATTGAAAACCGTTGCAAACTGTTAAAATGGAATTTACTCTTTTTTTTTTTTCCCCCCTGAAATGTATGTAATAACTCAGTCAGTCTGAGACTGTTCTTTCGGCTTGTCTAACTTTGTGCTTTCTGAATGGTATTTAGTGTACCTTGATCACCACTGGTGATCACTAGTGAACTTTCTGCTTCTGACATGTTTTATGATTAGCCTCTACATCTTTAACAAGTTATTCCTCAAAATTTTTTCTGCCTGTCTTATTTCAATTCTATATTCCTGAGGCTAATATACTTTTCTATTTTTCTTAAGTAGATACAAATTCAATCATTCTGAAGGGTTTGCACTTGCAATAAACTCCTTTGCCATTTAACAGGGCTGAGGTTTTCTTATTCGGATCCCTTTGGAGGAGGACTTTTGTTTGTTTGTCTGCTTGATTATCTCGAGCTTCTAGTATATTGTTTTAACATAGTCTTTAGTGCAAATTGTAAACAATTTCTGATGGCATGCTCCCCTTTTAAGTAAGTTAAGTTTCCCTTTAAAAGTAAATATGACTGTTGCAGATCTCTTTTTCCTTTCTTTCTCTGATTGACTTTTATTACATACTGGTTTTATATAGTCTTATTTTGAAGCAGTTCCTGAAAACACATGGGAATGGTTACTGTCATCTGGGATTCTGTCTCCATAAAGCTATTGTTTATGATTACTGCAAATGTTGTCTTCCAACAGTGGGGTTTTTTCATTGTTTTATGGTTTGGGTTTTGGTTTTTTTTTTTTTGAGTTTTTTTTTTTTTTTGGTTTTTTTTTTTTTTTCTTCTTTAACAGTGTCATTTGACGTATCTTGACTATTGCACTCAGTTGTAGAGCTTTGGCAAATTCCTTACTGGAGCAGGGAAAATCAATCCTATGGATTCTGGGATATGGTATCATCTCATTAACATTTCACTTTTGATCTTGTTAACTGACTTTTCTTTTCATTTTGTTAACTTATTTTACTTTTTGACTGTACACTTCTCCCCTTCTGGTACTTGCACATTTCTTATTGCTATCCTGAAAAACACGAATTTCCTATCCCATCAACACATGTAACTCACCGATTCTCTAATACCTGTACATACAACCTTCATGTGACCACTTGGACATCTACCACTGGAAGGTTTTAGTTGCAGACTTTTTTTTCCTCACCTTTGCTATTTATCTATCCATTTGTTGTACTTCTGTCACTAGTATGCAGTCAGTTTCTTTAGTTGACCTCCACTGAGTATTGAACTCCTAATGTCTCCAAACTTCCCTGATCTTGATGACTTACTCCTTGAGCAGTGAAGAATGCAAGAAGTGTGAGGCTAGAAGTACACCAACTAAAGTTATGACTTGGAGCTCTGTTCTGGGTTTCTAGCATGCTTATCTCACATTTAGACCACTCATGGGAAAGCCAAACCCCAAATCCCTTCTTCTGAGGTTCCTGACTCTCTTCCCAGATGATATAAGAAGTCAGGGTTAGTCTGGTGAGATTAGGCAACAAAAGATCTAAATATTGCATTGCCTACTGCCTTTGATTTTGTGTGTGCTTTGAAAATTATACAATTTCAATGTCAGAAACACTTCCCTGAAATTTATTTTATCTTCTTTAACTTTGACCCACTATTTCTTGGAAAACTCTCTGGTAATATAGGAAGTAATTTCTTTAACGCCTAAGGGGAATGCAAACATCTTTCAAACATTTGCAGATGCTTTCATGCCCCCTAGTCATCCCTCTGCATGCTACGCATTATATCCTTCTAATTCTTCTGCACAGGTTGTACTGTAAAGCTGAAAGCTCACAAGAACACTAGGGAATGTCTCTCTCTCTCTTATTTTGCTTTTTCCTTTTTTATTTCTGCACAACTTCAGCTGGCTTCATTGAAAATGGCATATATGCATCCACAGGCAGGATCTGTCCCTGTGAATATGAAGAAAGCTCTGAGCCAAATGGTGTTTTTAGTCACACCAGTGGGACTCTGTTGACTTCAGTTTTACCTTCAGGAGGTAGCCTTTTGTGTGCGTTGGATGAAAAGACACAGCTCAGACAGTTCTTCGAAATATTCTGCTCTGTTCAGGGCAAAGTGCCACAAAAGCCAAATCCCAAACAATCCACTAAATTGTCCATCTGGAACAGGTGTTTACAGTCATATAAACAAAATAAAATTGCTTTTTACAGACCTAGAATGAGCCCTCTACTAAAATGTCTGACATCTGTTTGAAAACCAAGCAAACAAAAACCTGACAACCAACCAGAAAAAAAATGGAGGGGCTAGAAAAGGAAGGAGTGATGAGAGATGAACTAAAAAACCCCACAAACATGCAAAAAGGGGAAAGAAATCAGGCTAATGAGACAATTTATGTTAATAACATTGTAATTTCTAAATTTCCCACAAGTTTTCACCTCATGGCATGATTTAAAATTGTTAAACTTAATGTGAAATCATTCCACACATGAAATCTTGGCCTTTTAAACAATAAAAGTGAGATAACTCCATTAGGGCAGCTAAAAATTTGTTTGGGGGGCAAAACAGGTTAAAATAAAGAGAGTGACATCAGAAGAAATTCTCTTTACCTACTTTTACTTGAACCAATGTCCTGTATTCTTTGAACAGACACAGCTCCTATTGCCTTCAGTGAATCAAGCTGCCAGTCTCTTGTTTTTTTTTTTTTTTTTCTTTTTCCTGCGCTCCTTAGGCTAAGTTAAAGACTATTTTCTTCATCATTCCTCTTGCCAGTAGTTAAAGACTACATGATACTTTATGGCATAAAACACAAAACGCCAGCAAGAGAAGAAATAATATTATGTTCCAAATACAGAAGGTTATAACACCCTGTAACAAAGAAATAACAGATTTGGATGCCTGAAGGTCTGAATTTTTATAATTTATCCATGGTTACAGATTCAGTCAGGGATTAAGTCTAGATTTCCAAGGTATTCCTGAAGTGAGTAAGGAAAAGGATGAGAAACAAACGATGGTGCTAAAGGACAAAGACAAGAGAGTTTCCTGAAGGAGTATGAGCATAGTCAAAACCTACAGATAATGAAAGACTAGAGCTGGTAGACTCAGGATACAGTATATCTCCATGACTTATTTATGGGTTTGGGAACACAGTTCTCATTATTTGTTTTACAAGTTTACGTCTGCAAACATAAAAGGATTTAAGTAAAGTTGGGGTTTTTTTAAGCTTCCAAGAAGGATTCACCAAATTGAAAAGAATGGTAGTCTAGGAACATGTCTACAGCTATCACTGCTTTTACAATGTCACCTCAGATAGCTTTAACCTAGTTAATCCCAGTTAGGGGAATGCCATTGTGATAACAGTTGATTGCAGGCAGGATCATGCTGGAGTATTTACCCAGACATCAGTCAGGCTTTGCAGACAGAGTAGAGTTTGGTGCTGCCTGACTGCATAGGTAGCAGTACTTAGCTTAGCTAGTTTAGAGCTATTATGGTTTGCTCTATCTATCTATATGAGATTGTAATGTAGATGTAACTACAGTAACTAGACTTCAAAGGTCTTTAACCACTAGGATGCATTACTGCATCTTTCCCGTTTAGCTTGTATATGTTTTTCTGTGATGTTCCACTTCTACTTTGGCTCTACTTTGGCAACCCTCAGGGCAATGTCCAGCTGAACTGAAAATATTTATTCCTACCAATTCATACCATAGCTTATACAGCAGCTTCTTCCTTTTTATACCATCTTGACAACTGTATGAATGATATTAGTCTTTTCACTGTGGTTTACTGCTTCCATAACATGCTAGAGTGTCATGCAGATTTTTCACGATTTTCCCTGTTATCTGCATTAAATTATATATTAAAATTACTTCAACATGGTCCCCTAGCAATATGTTCAATATCTTTCTCTCAACTGAAATGAGATTTAGAGGTCTTGTCCCCTGATTCTTCCCTTGGCTCTTTCTTGATTCTGTGAACAGCTTCAGTACCTAGTAAGTCCTTGGGTATGACTACAGTCCTTTGTGTCCTGTCAAAAAACTTTGCTGAAGGCTTTCCTATTTCCTTTGTTACTTCCTTCAGGATTCTGCGATACAATTCATATGAGCCTAGTGCTTTGTCAAATGTAACAGTCCTAATTGCCTTATTATCTTCTCCAGTGCAATAGCAAAGCCTTTTAACATTTTACTTTCCCCTCCAGGAGAATGTTTCTTAGTCCCAGAGATGTTACCTTCCCTTTTTTTTTTTTTTTCCCCCCTTCCCCTGCCCCCCCCCAAATGAATAATGAGGTAAGGAATTCATTTAGGCCTGCAGCAGAATCAACCTCATCTGTCACTATATTTCCACTTATGTTCTTCAATGTCTTTACTGTCTCACTACCTCTTGTTGAATTCTGAATATATATATATATATCTGTATATATATATATACACACAAATTTATAGATGTAAGAAATGGAAAAGAGCTATTAGGTCATTCAGTTCATTGCCCTGCAGCTAGAGGATTGTTCTATGCAGTATATTTCTTCCTTCTTTGTTCAATCAGTTTTTTAACATCCCAAATGTTTCTTTTGGAGTCACTTTAATGTCTCTCACAAGCAGGAAGTTTTCCCTGATGATTAGCTCTGTTTTTTCTTTCTTAATGTTAAGAATTTTGTCTAAATTAAATGGTCTGATATTACTTCCATTTTTTTCATCTATTCACCTTTTGTTTCATGTTTTTCAGCTTTTCAGATAGATATAGATGCCTCTCCACTTTCAGGGACACATTTTGTCCTTATCCTCACACCAGCATTCTGGAGCTTGAATTTCTCATAGATTCATAATGATATAAAACTTAAAATAATTTTAAAGATCTCAGAATATGATATGCCTCTTGAGTGGTATGCCATTTCCAGGCTCTGTGAAGGAACCATGAGTGCATTTGGAATAATCTACACTGTTGACATTCTTTGCTTCTCATGGTCAGCAATGAACCTTTCAGCAATGAACCTCAGTGAACATGTCATGTTCCAGCAATTCTGAGCCAGGAAATGTGCTTTATATCCCATTCTACACTTTCTTCCAAAGCCTCAAATGATAAGGTTACATGCATTCTGGCTAGCACCAATTTTATATTTACCCATTCCAAATCATGGCTTCTGGTTTCCAGTCCCTGGGCAGATACCCAATGCAGTCCAATACAGAGGGAAATTGCCTTCTTTCTGCAAAAGGGTTGAACACCAACTGTCTATCCGAGATAATTGCAGCTGGACTCATGCAAATATTGTGGTACCTCCTTTGAGAATGGGCTGGTTGCCTTAGACTTTGCAGTATCTAAAGCTGCCAGACACAGGCTTCTTGCAGAGAGGCCACTAAGTGTAATACCTAACATATGCTGCGACTGGTCCAGAAAGCTACTGTAAGAATTGGACTATACCCCAAAATCCCTTTGACTTGTCTTTGTCTAGTGCAGACGCAAGTATTAAAAGTGAAAACTATATCCTACATTCCCAGTTATTACAGCCATATTGTCAGCTTACTGTAGACCATGAGCTTTTTACTAGTTATTGATTCTTTACTTCTTTGCTGGTTCATATCATTTATTACTCCACATAACCTTATTATTTTCTATATTTCATAATATTTTTAGGGTTTTTCCCCATTTATCTTTTATTCTTTGATATTTTCAGGTGTTCAGCATGGCTCAGCAAGGTTTTAATTTTTCTCATCAAGCTGTGAACCTCTTCCTTTTTCTTTCTAGGCAACTTAATCCAGTTTGACATTTCCCCACATTTCCAGCAGTCTGTGGCTGCTTCTTGATGTAGCCACTGTGATTGGAAATGACGGCATACGATTATTGTTACACATAATATTGTGATTGTACTGCTGCTGGGCATTGCTTTGAAAGGACGGGAACCTAAAAGAAAACATATTCTGCTCACAAATATTTTATTCCTAAAAAGGCCAAATCATGAGCCAAATAAGCTTACCACTGTACAACACTGAAAAAATACTCAGTTAAAAACAGGCGAGTTTTATCTTTGCAAGCATTACACAGTCAACCTAGTATACTTTTAAAGTAGGAAATTATGAAAAGCACATATTCTGCATACTGTCTTTTCCACTATTTCCATCTCAATGCTTTAATCATTCTCTTCAGGACATGTCCCAGCCCACATTGTATGTAAGAAAATGTGTTATTTGCATCATCATAATATTTGCATTCCCTTTTATGTAAAAACAAAGAGTGTTACCCTCTTCATGCATTCTTGTTTGTACCACCATTCCTTCTTCATGTAGTAGAGGAATTTGCATGAAGTATTACCCAGCACGAAACATAGTTATAATTCCCAAAATTATTTGCCTATTTCCTGTAGTCATACCTAGTAGAAATGGATTTTTTTTTTTCCCTGAAAACACTGTGGGAAAGTATTGCCTTGTTATGAAAATAAGTTTTATAATTTAACTATATACTTACTGAAGAAATAATGTATTTGTTTTAAACCTGAAGCCTCTAAGTCTTAGTTGACATTGCTTCTCTCATGCCAATAACAGTGACTAACTGTTTCTTACTCACCTTTTGTATGTTATTAACATATTTTTACACCTCTGGAATGTGTGTCAACAACAATGTGCTAATGTTTATAGGTAAAAACTCTTATTAAATCACAAGGCTTTCAGGCAGGGGTGAGTTTAAGTATAACTGTGCTAGAACAGACATATCTACTGGATGGTCAGACTCCTTAACTGGATGAAAGTTGAGCTATGCTGGTGTAGGCTTTTCCACTACCTGGGCAATAGTGTCTGAATAGAGATAGTGCCGTGAATTCAGGGAATTACAATTACTTTGTGCCAGTCTAATAGCACAAAGAAGTTGAGTTAACCTACTTCATAATCAGAGACAATTTGCAAAACATGCAAAAGTCAGGTCCCTCTTAAGATCTGTAAATTTAATATACACTGGTGGGATATGTGAGGAAATTGATTAGAACACACATCCATTAGTATGGATGCTTGGTACTGAGATCAGGAGAAAACGATATTACCCAGGAAAGCCATCAGCAGGAGTATGAGGACAGAGAGACAGTACTGGTGTATGACAAGTGAAAGACATGAGGTTTGTCAAGAAGTCCAGCAGGAGGAGTTAGCAAAAGGGGTTTCCCAGCTAGATGAAGCCTTTTACTTAACAGAGGCTCCACATTTGTCATGATTTCAGAAGAATCTACCCAAGAAGAAAAGGCACTTCATGAAGAAAAAACAATGAGATGAATCAAAGCCACTTTTAGAAATTTAATATCTGTTTTATTTGGTAGTTTCCATTAAGAATGGAGATGAGCACACACAGCTGCAGATCAAAAAAAGACTTGAAGCAAGACATGCTTACTTTATGCTGTGCCAGACTATTTACCAAAGAAGCTGCCAGTGCTGTGAGTAAATACATCCACTTTGCATATACTAGTCAATTTAGGATCATGCTCATTTAACACCCTTGGCAACAGGGATTCAATGCACCTGAACAGCATTTGGTTTAATCAAAACAGTTTGCTCATTTAAGCTAAAGAAGGTGGGGAAACTGAGTCCTCGTGTTCAGATCCATTGCTTTTTATTATGGATATGCTGTCAATTAGCCTTGCCCTCATCAGCATCAAAATTAACTGTGTTGTGCTAAAATGACAGAGTTGATAAATTAATTAACATTTACCTGCTATTTGAGTGTAAGTGAAGCCAAAAAAGAAAAAAAAAAAAAAATCACAAATCTTTTAATGTAACTTGGCAAAGATTTAGCCACATTTGTTTTCAGAAAGCACTTTATTTGATTAAAAAAATCCCATCAAAACCCAAAAAGCAAATAGAAGAAAGATAATCTGAATATAGCAATTTAGGTCCAGGTTCCAGACAGAGAATTCAAAGCAATTAAAATTTAATCTCACGGCACATTTACAGCGAGTTCAAATCCTTCCCTTCCCTCTATATTTGGCAATTTCTCTTTTAAATTTATTTAAAGTAAATGTTCTCTCACCACAATGTCTTGCCACAATGGCAGCTGTTTAGAAAATAAACTAAAAAATAAAAATGTTGTCATTGTGAAATAAGATATATTTAATTAAATAAAATAGAGGAGAGAAGTGCTATTACAAGAACATAAAACTGTAAGGCAAAAGATAAAACTAAATTACTACAGGGCTGCTCAATTCAATCTAATCCTTGAAGATAAAGATGGAGCCAGAAAATTGGGTGTATTGTGAAATCAACATAAGCCCTAAGCAAATATTAACTAGGGATATATAAACTGATTTATTATAAATACAAGTGTGAATGCTAGGATTAGTTAAGGAAATGCAAACTGAGATACAATAAGGTGTAAAATACTCCAGTATTTCTCTAAAATACTGGGAAGTATACATAAAAAGTGTGCAGTGCCCTGGACATACTTTCAGGTTAAGTGTTTTGACACATTACATTGAGTAAAACAGATCAGAGGGAATGATGGGGCATTTATTTCTAACAATTTTTGCTAGAAGTTCATTCATAGTGTTTCCATATTTATTAACTAATGATCTTATTTTTTTTTAATTCTTCTTTTTCTGGTTCTTTATTATATTTGTACTTACTAAATTATTAAGAGTGCATAATAAACATTGAAGACTGTGTATGAGGTACTTCCTAGTATTAAAGAAACTGATTTTTGCATGATGTGAATAGAAGACCGCTCTAAACCACTAAAAAACCCACTCTAAAGTGATTTTACGTACTTCTTCGTCTTTTCTCAGAAATCTGCAGAATATGTACGAACAGGAGAGAGAGGTAAGTTGTTTGTGTCCCTGATAATAATGGTTGCATGCTGCAAATATTTATATGTGCCTACTTTAAGCTTATTTTTTTACTTTTTGTAGAGTTAAAGATGGAAAATCCTTAAGGCCTGACCCATCTCACTCACCAAATGCTGTCCATGGATTTTGTGCTGCATGCATTATACTGACCCACAAGGCAGATTAATGCCTTTTAGACTGACCTTGCTGTGTCTACAGTGATAAGTTTGTGGTTTTCAGAGGAACTTTCCTGCCCTTATTTGTTTATTTTTACAACGGTTACTTGTGGAAGGGTAAAAATGATAAACTAGGAGCTTTAATGGTGCATATTGGTATCTTATTTCATATTACAGAGGAATATCCTAAACTGTTTTGAAAGCCACTACTTTGTTTGTGAAGTCAAGCATTTAGAAGTAATTGTCAGGGCCAGAAATGAAACAGGTATGATTTGAGCACCATACATTCTCTACCTTGAGGAAAGTAAAGATTTCATGGTAGAGGTTCTGTATGTGTACCCACGCACAGGTGGGAATGAAGCAAGCAGGCATCATGCTGGGATACCTCTGTTTCACAGCAAGGCTGGACCCTATAGGTCTAACCACAGACTTCTCTGCTTTCTAAGTGGAACCAATAACAAAAACAGATTCCCATGACTTGTTCTCCAAGCTCTTTCCATCCCTGTTTAATTCCACTGTCCTGGACCCTCTGTTATGTGTAGAAGTGATTTGCCAGCTTACATGGAGGCTCTGAGCTGCACTGGGGGATTTCTTTTTTCTCCTTTAGCAGTGGAAATTGGCAGTGATACTCTGAAAGCTGGCCTGAGCCAGTCTGGAGTTCTCAGCTTGCTTTGGTTAAAGTTATCAAAAAACTCATGCAGCCTAGATGGGTAGAGAATAGAGGTTTTCCAGAGAGTCTTAGATTTTATCAGGAAGAGGTATTATGGGACAAGTTTATATCTGTCGGTGTGAAAGAAAATTGTGACTTTCTACCCCGAAGAGTCTGAACAGTGCAAACATGAGGTAATTGTATTACCAGACTGGTGAAACGTGGAACATTTTTGGTTGAGATGTATACTCTGTAGCGACCACTACATCTTTTGACAAAATTTCTGTAACATTACAATCACAGGTTTCACAAATGCGTTTTGATAGCTGGCATTTCCCATTACAGTTGAATCTCCTTTCCTAAAGGTTCCTATTAACTCTTCTAAGCTTACTTCCTATATCTCGATCTGAATGCATCAGCCCCAATTCCCTTTGCAGAAGCAGTCCAAGCTACCGTGTCCTTGTTCTGTGCCAGGTGGTCTTTCCAAAGCCTTCCATGTTAGTTTTGATCATTTGGTTCCTGCATTACTTAAACACACTTCTGATGAGCCTAGGAGTGTCGGCACTCCTGACCACCCCACTCCACAGGAAAGAATACTCACTCTTGCCTTCCCACTTCTCTATTTAAGTGATATATTTCATAAGAGTAAACATCAGGCCAGAGGGAAACTGTAGCACATTCAAGCCAGACTATCAAGTCCATAGCAGCAAGAAGATGCCCAATACCTGGCTGACTGTTCCCAAACTTTGCCTAGAAAGCCTTGTTCTTCCTTCTGTTTTGCATTTATTAATCTTCTGATTCCCCTTATGCAACTTGCAACATTATTTCCCAGGCAAAGATTTTTCTTTTAGAAGTCTTAGTCTTCAACTTCCTCCTAATCCAAAGGCTCTAGTTCTAATTGGAACAAATTGATTCCAATACCATTTTTCTTTCACCAAATTCTAGCTTATCTCTTTTCCACACCGATCTTCAGCGCTAGTCTCCTTTCATGATCACACTTGGTTAGCAGTCATCTTCTGTTATCCTTATTTTAGCTTCCTTGCATGGCTAGTGCATCCTGTCCTCAAATCTCTCTACCTTTTGTCTTCTTTCTGGTTTGAAAACAGATCCTTGAGCACTCACAGAGCATTTGTTTGAGTGCCAGTTGAAAGGAGACTCTAAGCCAGTCTTGTTTTCTGTTCTCATTTCCAATTTTCAATCCTAGTCATCTTTATGCAGACATTGGAGGGAAAACCTTCCTGGAGGCTTGAGCTTATTTAGCCGTTTCATGACTTCAAGAAGACTGTAAGGTGGAAAACTGAAAAAGAGAAGAAGTGGTCACACGGGATGAATACAGCCTGTTGTTGTTATAATTGCAGAAGTCCTTCATGATGATGTGAAAACCGAGTTAGTAAATTCAAATTTTTATTTAGTTAGTTTTCACAGCTACCTTGGGCAAATTTAGGCAGAATTTTCACAGAAGTGGCAAGAAGCACGTCAGACATGAGACATAATCCTGTCCCAGTTAACTTTTTTCTCCAAAAGATGATGAGCATTTCAAAGAAGGATTGTCATGAGTGTTTGTGTGTAGATAACAATATATGTACTTACACTAGTCCCGTTCTGACTATTAATTTAATTTGACTGACAATTTAGAAGCACAAAGAATAGCATAAATGGTGTCAACATAGTAGATGATATTTCAGAATTATGAAAACTGACAATTTCAATGTGAAAGTTTTGCAAATTGTACCTTTAATTGTAATGTGTCTGTTTTATTTTATTTTTCTGAATTTAATTATGATTAATTTAGGTTAATTCAATTTTCCACTCACAACACATCCTTTGTTTAGCATGTTCTCAATAGCATCTCTGAGATTATTCTGAAAGCTCTCACTGCAGCACAAAGCCAGATGAAGCTCTCCAACCTTTCCTCTGGAGACTTGGATTCACCCTGGTTTAACCTATGTATGATTTGCTGCTTCAGGCCAAAAAGAAAAGAATAGAAAAAGATTTTTTTTTTTTTTTAAAGGAAAGAACACCATATGGAAAATGAGAATGCTAAATGAATGGATTCTGATCTCTTGTCTGACAATATTTTCATTTCTTTTGACTGCTGCTCTATGAGTCTGATATCCCCACACAGTAAGCTGTTAACGTTTTTTAGTTTTTCAAGTTCACTCACATTGACACATCTTTCTTTTCCTTCCATCTGTCCCTCTTTCCATCTGTCTGTCTGCAGATAACTTATGCTTTCAAGATTGCTTACAAGGCCCCTAAATGTTTTTCCCAGTCAGTTCACAGCATGATTTTTTAATTCAACTTTGCACTTCAAGATACCCTTTTTCCATTATTGTGCTTGTTATGATAAAGCTAAGGAAAAAGAATCTACTAACAAAAGTTAGAACTAATAGTTCATATTCTGTTATTTAAAAAAAAAAAAAAAACCAAAACAAACCAGAAACAATTGAAGAACAACAAACATCTAGGAAACTTCACAATCGGGACAAAATGAATGTCTCTATTGTTTCATTCATCTAGCAGGTTATTATATCTGTAGCTTTGATGTTACATGGAGATTACCTTGGTTGTTTGTCCCAGTTACTGAAAGCAAAGTTGAAGGACTGCAATGATGCATTAAATCTTCCAACTTTGATGTTTGCTGAACATCCCTGACTCAAATCTGAGTTGTCAGAATTGGCTTAGAATAACTTTATATATCAAAATACTCAGAATATAACCAGTGCAACATCAAAGCTTATATTCTGATGTTATTTTCAAGACCAAATAAAACAACAGTTGGAAATGCTGAGTGACTAGTTACCACTGGATTTTGTGACAAATTGGAGAATCCACCCCTTTGCTTCTGTCTCATTTATTAAGCTAATTTGCTACCACCACCAACTCTTTCAAAATACTATCAGGTATTAATAATACTATGAAGGCATAGTACAAGGAAGGACTTAGGCATTGTGACATAAAATACTAATATGTAAAAAATTTAGATTTCCAATTGTAAGAATGGAACACAACAACTGGAATAGAGAGGGATGGAATTTAAATTTTTAATTTCGTTGTCCCTTTACAAGAGTATGAAATCTGGATCTGGAACCTGGAAAGTTCTCCAGCACCTTTGTGCTTGGATGACATCGAGATTCTTGTACCTGGCAGTGATTTTTTTCTTTAAAATGGTGACAGTGGTGTTTTTCCTTCTCATCCTTTGTGTGGTAGGCAGTGTATGTGTTCAGAAAGTGCGAGACTTACACTGTAGGTTCTCTGTGGACTCATGGAGAATTCTGCAAGATTTCATGTTGTTTCTGTTAAATTATTGTATGCTATGGAGTATTCAATACCTTCCGATTTGTCTTCTGGTTGCAATTAACTTTAGAATCCAAAACTATGACTGAGTCAAAGAGAAATCACTCCTTGCATTTCTTTCTTTGAGCAACCTGTTATGCCAGAACAAATGTTCCAACTTTCATACACACAGTCTGCCTGATTGCAGCCTTCTGTGTAGGTTTTGTTTTTTTTCTTTTTTTACTTTAGATATTTACTGTGAATAGATTCAGTTCATCTTCCACTAAATAATGTAACTCTTGAGAAACCTCTAGAAAATTCAAACTGACAAGAGCCTGGTAAATATTTTTTGAAGTAGATTTTTGGAAGGTATGATGCTTAGGGACACGTTTAGTGGTGGATGTGGCAGGGCTGGGTTAGCAGTTGGACTTGTTGATCTTAAAAGTCTTTTCCAATTAAACAGCTCTAGGATTCTATTATCAGATTCTTAGGCAAGCTGTTTCCCCATTTGAATAAAAAGCTGGAAAATGGAAGAATTAATGAAAAAGATTTGTAAAAAATGTAATGTCTTGTGCTCATAAAATTGTTTATGTTTTGCATCAGTAATAATTTAGCTCTTTGGAACATTGCAACATAATCTTTAAGACATGCATGTAAAGGGTTGACCACAGCAGAGGAGGATTACATTGCATGGTGGATTCACAATTTGTGATGGTAAATGGAAGAAAATCATGAGTACTCCAATACGACATTATAATATCTCTTATGTAGACATTCTCATTTTCTAAGCACTATTTAAACACTTCCTAATAACTAGCATTTATCTGAGGTTGAGTATGCAGAATTACAAAGGCTAGCATATTGGATTAAAGTAGTTTAGTATACTTCTGACAGTGGACTAGGCAAGCTTCTTGAGAGGGGAGCAAAAGGAATCTGCTACTACAAAAATGTAGAAATTTTCTATGTGTTTTTTTTTTTAATTCTGTTTGATGTTTTCAATTAGAATTTAGCTTTTGCACTAAAGCATAAATATTTTTCAAATCTTGCAAATATTTTAAACCCAAGAAATTTTTAGAAATGCCTTCATCAGCTTCACTTTCAGAGTTCTATAAAGTGCAACTTAAGATCATTTTCCTTTGTTTGTCTGGACTTTTCTTACACCATGGCATCCAAAAGTAGTTGACACAGATTTGACAAATTTGCTTCTTCGAACTTAATGCTATTATTGTTGTCTCTTTCCATTTATTTCTTTAAAAAATAATAATAATGAGGTAGTAAAAAATAGTTATGCATAGACTTATAATTTTGTTGCTGAGTGGTAATAACAATGTGTAGTGTTACTCATACTTCTGCATTTTGCTCTGTCTGTAATACAGACTAAAATTAGAACTGGAGAGTAATTTAGGTTGAAATTTCTTCAGGAAGTCATCTAACCCAACGTTCTGCTCAAAACATGGTTCACGTCAATGTTATACCCAATTTCGCAGGACTAAAGCCATCTGAGGTTTAAAACACCTCCAGGGACAAAGATCCCACAGCCCCTCAGGCGCTTATACCAGTGATTGTCCACTTTCTCTTTGGAACTAGCAAATACAAAAATTTCTCATATTCACTCTTTGGCATAACTCTGTCTCTTACACAAACATGACAGCCTTTTGATGGAAGTTAATGTGGCCTAAATTCTGTCTCTTTCCCCATTCACCATATTTCCTATTGTCTGTCTGTAAACCTTCAGAGGCACACAGTCAATAGAAAACAGCAGGGGCCAGGCCTTGGTTGAAATGTAGGCCATTTGAATCTCAGCTTCTGACTGGCTGCAACTTTCTACCTTTCCTCTAAATACCAAGCACTTTGTCTCCTGTCATATAAATCAGCCAGAGTCAGATTTTTCTATTCTAGCTGGGTTTGTGTGCCATCCTCCTCCCTGGGTGCCTTCCAGTAGTGCATTAATCAATACAACTCAGAGCTGTCTTTGGCGGTTTTGTTGTTCTATTCTGCTTCTCCCCAGAGGCTACTGCATGGCCACCTTACAAGAAGCACCATTTTTCTCAGCCTTTTCCAATTGCAGGAATGAGAGAGCATTAGAAGAAATGATGAAATTGGTTAGAGAGAAATGAGACCTTTTTAGTTAAGACATCTCTTTTGATCTTGTGCTGTGATTTTCAATGTGAATTTCTGGTTTTGCATCATCCACTAGAATGTAGGATTGTTGTGATGGAAGCTAGATATTGGGAAAGGTAGATACCCATATGCAGAAATAAAGAAATTTAATTGAGACCAATAGAAAACTATTATTGTGGTAGTATTTAAAAATGGTAAATGAGACAACCCAAGTAATTATAGGCCTGTCAGTCTGACATTGATACTTGGTGAAATACGGGAATGTCTGATATAGGGCTCAGTTAGTAAAGAGCTGAAGGATGAAATTAATGCCAATCAACATGAGTTTATGGAAAATAGATCCTGTCAAACTAATCTGATATCTTTTTTTTTTTCAGATTACAAGCTAGTTTTTAAAGTAATAGTATTGGTGTACCATACTCTGCAAGTTATTTTACTTGGTAGTGCATAACACTTTCATTACGAATCTAAAAAGACATAGAATGCACATGGAACACATTAAATGGATTCTTACTGATGAATGACAAGTTCTAATTGTAAATGTAAATGGTAGAAACTTTCAGAATATTTGTTTCTCAGACACATATAATTTAACACTTAGTCAGCATCTAGGAAGAAGTACAAGATTCCCACTAATTAAGTTTATGGATGATCAAAGTAGAATGTACTAGCAAGTAGCATAGTTCCCTTTTCCAGTCACATTGGAAATATTTGATGACCTGAACTCAAATCACATCTAAGACCAACTGTGAAGTTCTACAGCTAAGAAGAAAGAGGTTACAGTAATACTATTATAGTAATGGTCACAGACATTAGAGAAACAAGAAGGAAGAAGTAATATCCTTTAGTAGGCTAAAGTATATAGTTCAAAATGTAGGCTGTCTTCCTGGCTTCACTTCCCCATCTATATCATCTAGTTTAATAAAAAGTTTGTTTTTACTGTAAACGTTTTCTTGTAAAGAATGCTGGCCATATAAAGTTGAAGATTACCTTTGAGGCTAGAATTGGTGGTTAATCAGTCCATCACAGTCTGGATAAGTGAATTAATAAAATTCTCAAATTAGACAGTCCTGTGTTGTTATTCCAGTAGTTAGTTGTTATTGCTTTTTAAAATAGGTTGCAAATTTAGGAACAATAAAGAGCAGAAACACTTTTTTTGGTTGAAAAACCTAACCAGGACTGTGATGTCAATTTCTTATCCAAGACTAGATGACTTTCTAAAGCATATCCCTGAGAAACTGAACAGGAACTCAGAGTAGTTCTGTTTTTCCTTCTTTTACCATGTGCCTGCTTACAAGCCCTTTCCAGCCTGCCTGGAGTTCCAGTATCTCCGACTGAGGTTTGCCATCCCTTCCAGGGAGGTAATGCTAAAAGTAATATTGCTAATAGATTTTCTTCAAAAATTGACACAGTCTCCCAAATCTTTCTACCCTAATTTCCACTAAAACTATCCCTGACTTTTACATTCTCCATTTCCTTCCCAAAATCACATGCTGTTTGCTAGCATGTAAATACATCACTTCACTCCTAGCCAAGGTCTTATCTTTACCACCTGAAGCCCTCCACAGGCATCTTGTAACCTGACATGCCATCTCTCTTTATATATAAACTAGTGTTTATAAAGCATACCAGTGAGTTAAATCAAGATATAGTGTAATATCTGATCATAACACACACTGTTACATGTGTGCCACAAGGCAATAAACTTTGAAGACACCCTTTATTAATAAAAAACAAAGCAAAAAATCTGCATGAAAAGACCTGGATAAATCAATTGACTACAGGTTATTTCTACTACTTTGGCACTTTTTCAATGTTTCTCTTAGGAACTGTCTGTAGTTGCAAGTTAATTCAAGTGAAGGTGAGCTGTGAATTTAAAATGAAACAAGGGCTCCTGAGCAACTTCATGCACTCTTCTACTGAAAAAAGAGAGGCATGCTATTAGTAAATCCATCTGTTAAGTTTCCACTTTTCCCTTTGAAGAACTTCAACAAGGCATTTCAAGGTAAACACTGACCTGTGGTGTTAAGCAGCAATAGAACAATATCTGAATAATTTAATGAGTAAAAAGTACTTTTCTTTTTTCAAAGTCTAAATCTAAGTAGAACCTATTCTAAGCCTGTCGTTCCTCACTTTCCCATTCTCTGCCAGCCCCACTGAAGGTTTCTTCACAGCCGCTGGAGCTTTTTTTTTTGTTCTTATTTTTCAGTACCAGTGCTGCAAGAGATATCTTTCAACTATACTCTAACAGGTCTCTTTTCTGGTTCTCTAGAAGCAGTTGCTGTTAAGATCCAGGGAGCTTCAGCTTTTCCACCTTGCTTTATACCATCTAGCCATTCATTTGCTGTTATAAGCATATTTACCCTAGGAGAATCCATGGTGACGTGACCACTCCCCTGGGCAGTCTGTTCCCATACTTGACAACTCTTTCGGTGAAAAACTTTTTCCTAGTATCCAGTCTAAAACTACTCTGGTCCAACTTGTGCATATTTCCTCTTGTTCTGAAATATATCTTTCTCTCAAATACTTTGTAAAAGATGCCATACTGTCCACAATGAAAGCCTGTCTATCCTTGTATCTACTAAGAGTGAGAATAAAGGTATAAGAAACAAGACATATATTTTCCATAAGACTGTGTGGTTTTTATCGGTGATTTGGAGGCCTCCTAAACTGAACCTGTATTTGAATCATGTTTAACAGCTACTAACATACTGAGTAAACATTAGCTTGTTAACTTTGGACTCTAGAACATCCTGTGACAGTGAGCTCCGCAGCTTTGCTACCTCATAGTTCCATTGCCTCCTTCTTACTGTCTTCTGAACAGCAGTGATTTATCACTCCTTATTCACTTTTTATACCTGTAATGGTGCAAAGCTCCCTTGCTCAGGCACAGCACTATCTTAGAACCAGACAACATTGTGTTATTGTCTTGATTACCTATATGGTAAACTGAGACAACCTGGAGATCTCATATCTTGGTTACTAGTGCTGTGAGTCAACACCACCTGGTACTCTATTGTCCTATATGCAAGTACACTAAGTTATAAAGATTAGATGCTCGCTGCTTGTGAAAGAGACCACTGACTCCAGCTTCCTGGCTCATAGCCCATTCTGGGAAATGTAACAGCTACCTGACAAGCATTGTGGCCAAGATTAAGAACTACTGACAAAAGGTAATCATCTTCTGATTCTATAAATAGTGGTCCTAAAATGAGACCCTTTGAGGTCTCTAGGACCACAGCAGGCTGTGCCCCTGATTCTCCTATTGATTTGAGATGTTTCTCAGGGTAAGAAATCTCGATGACTCTCAGAGTAACAGATTTTGACAATGTCCAAGACCGTCTGCCAGTAAAATGCTGAATAAAGGCTAATCAGTCTCTGCTGATGAATGCAGACAAAGAAGAATAGTAAGTAATTCACTACGTGTGGGGTTTGTACAGATTAAGGAGTAAAGATTCAGGATTTAAAGATTGATTTTATAATTGGATAGAAAAAAACCTAGGTTAACCTCTATACCTGTGTGCATGTATGTGTTTGATTTGATTTAGAAGCTTCATTATAAGCCTTGAGTCAACTTTGTTATTTTTAAAATAAATTATTGTTGCAAATATTATTACATCACACTGATAATGAACTGATTATTAAATGAGTGGACAGCGAGGTGGATTGAGAGCTGGCTGAATGACAGAGCCCAGAGGGTGCTGATAATATGGTGGCCAGTGGAGTTCCACAGGGATCAGTTCTGGGGCCAATCTTGTTCAACATCTTCATCAATGACCTGAACGAGGGGACAGAGTGTACCTCTGGGGAGGTCTTCTCCCCTTCTACTCTGCTGTGGTGAGGCCTCATCTGGAGTCCTGTGTCCAGTTCTGGGCTCCTCAGCTCAAGAGGGACAGAGAACTTCTGGAGAGAGTCCAGCACAGGGCCACCAAGATGATCAGGGGACTGGAACATCTTTCATATGAAGAAGGGCTGCGGGAACTGAGGCTGTTTAGTCTGGAGAAGAGGAGGCAGGGGGGATCTTATTAACATTTGCAAATATCTAAATGGTGGGTGTCAGGAGGTTAGGCCATCCCTGTTTTCTATGGTACCTAGCAACAGGACAAGGGGTAATGGGATGAAGATGGAACACAAAAAGTACCATTTAAGTATAAGAAAAAACTATTTTACTGTGAAAGTGAGGGAGCCCTGGCACAGGCTGCCCAGAGGGGTTGTGGAGTCTCCTTCCTTGGAGGTCTTCAAGACCTATATGGATAGGTTCCTGTGTGACCTGATCTAGGTGGACCTGCTTCTGCAGAGGGGTTGGACTAGATGATCTCTAAGGGTCCCTTCCAACCCCTAACATTCTATGATTCTATGATACTACCTTTTTATTCTCTGTAGTAAGTAGTAGAGCGAATCTTACCATTGAATTCTATTAAGTCACCTTTTTACATATTCATGTTAAAATCACTTTTCTGTAATACCTTTGGTGATTTTTTTTCTAATTGACCTAACATCTAAATCCCTCCTCTCCAACATGATCCTAGTTTTCGTTTCATAGAGCTCTATAGTAGCCAGTTGAAGAGTTCTAGAGTTTTAGTTTCTTCTTGTGTAAATATTCATTTATGCCTTTGACTCTCCTTTTGGATGGAGGACTGAAACAACAACTAGACATAGCTCTAACACTATGGACTGGAGGATGAAATATCCTGTGGTGGGTTATGTGATGAGGCTGCCTCATCTGTACTGAGTTCACACTTAGTCTGCACTATAGCAGCTTGCTTCTTGCTAGGAAGACTAGCAGCAGTCTACTAAGGACAGTTGAATCCCAAATGCTGTAATGGAGCTGGAAGCAGAAAACAGGGTTAACAGCAGGTGCAAAACCTTCTTTACATCTCTGAAGCTGCAGATGCTAGTCATAATTTGAGAGCACCATGGATTTAGTGGCATAATAACATTTTTTGTTTGCTGTTCCATTATTGACAACCCTCCGTACCCTGTTTGGCTTTTTTTTTTTTGATGACTCTTATACAATGAGTCAATGTTGTCATGGCACCTTCTATAATTATCCAAACAAAGCAATGGTTATGTCTGAAGGAGCTATTACCATACAGGAAAAAGAGATCATTAAGGGTCTACCATCATATATGTAGGTGATATTTTCTCTTTTTGCAATGCCTTCCATTTAATAATATTGAATTAAGTCAGACCTGAACTGGGTTTAAAGAACTGAATATCACAGTGAGGACAAACTGGTTAGGCCAATAAAACTCAGACATGACTCTAGCAGAGAGGACAGTGAAAGGCTTGACTGAGTGGGGAGGCATGCGTACTACAAGGCAGCATCCAAGATGATGACTGGCCAGAGCATGGTTTGTTAGAAGTTATATCACAGCTACTGCAACCTAAGATAAGAACTAAGGGAAAGAACTTATCTGGCAGCACTATGGTTACTGTCATGTTTCCTGCCTGCTGGGATTGTCCTGATAGAGCAGTTCATAGGCCTGTATTTCACTAATGAGGTTAATCAAGACCCTGGGAAATGGGTACAGACACTGCCTGCAGGGTTAGGTTATATACACAGGGTCTGGTGCCAGGCCTCTGCAGTGATACTTGTAAAACTCCCCTGGCAAATGATATATCATGGGCCATTTATTTCTACCTCTTGTTATTAATCTACGGAAAGGCTTAGATTCTCTAGGATATTTCAAAGAAGAAAATGTTGCATCTCTGCTTTTACAACAATAATTTTCAGTCTCCAGACAAGGTATTCAATTTTTCCAATTCTTACTAACAGATTGTCAAATTATTTTAATAATGGTAAAATTATCCAATCATGAAATAAATAGGGAAACAACCGATGCTTAAACATATTGGTTGACTGTGTTCCTTTCTTCAACAACAAATTGCTAAAAATGAAGCACATGTCTACCTTTTTTTCCCCCTTGTTTTCACAATTTGGTTTATTTTAGAAATGCCTTACTTCTCTACTGTAGGGAAATTGGAAAAGTGACATATTTTTCAAGTTGTTCCCTGTGTTCCATGTTTTCAGTGAAGGCTAATATAACAGTTGTTAGATTAGTTTTGTTTTCATCCCACCATGTAAATGACTGATATCCTTCTGTGTAGTAATTTAGGTCTTTCAGTTATATGGGGTTTGGGAGGAACAAAACACCACAGATACTGATGTGTGGTAGAAATTCTTGTATCACTGCTGAAGATTTTCTTTTACATGAAGAAGCCAAAGTTTCTATGTAATTGCTAACTTTATATTAAAGGCAATAATTGCGAAATGCATCTGTCCTTTTGCTGGAGCAAGGATGTTGGTAGAAAATTTTTTCAACCTGTGGGCTGGTAAACTTTGTTAATTGCCAAACAAGGACCACCGAAAAAAGTTATCGTAAAAGTTGATGTAAAGTTATTGTATAAGGTAATCCACTCTAAAGATGCAAAAATCTTGCCATTGAAACCCAACAGAGAAGGACAGAAGAAATGGTCAGGTATTGGGTTTTAAAATGCCCTCACTGTGCAGATGTGGAAGGATGGATGGACACACAATTTCCCACATGCATTGACAGGCACCAGAGGAAGCAGAACCAGCTGCTGACACCAAGGCTGTGTGATTCTGCTCTGCAAGCAGAGCCTGCAGATTAGATTCTGTTTCCAATGTCTGCTGGGTTTGCATCACGCTGAAAAAATAAAACAACCTGAGAGATAAAGTAATGTTAATAGAGTCAATCTTACCCTTCTTAAGGAACAGACTGAGCACTCAACTGGCAAACCTTTGTGTTGTTCTGTTTAGGCAAATTATGTCAACGCAGCTGAATGCAGCCTAATTCTGGAAACATGGGATACATCTTTATCCTGTTTTACTTCAAAGATCACCAAGTGGTGTAGCACAGTTTTCACCCCACAGAGGTGTTTTCTCACTCCCTAATACTTGGGTGGCTGTAGCCAAGCTTTGACTTGAGAATGCTCTTTGGGCCACACCAGCCCTTGAACAATGTCTAGGTACTGGCCAGCCAGAGGAAAAACACACCATGAACTGTGCTGGCAGTGAAACAATGCAAATTATTGTGTAATTCATGGAGTGTGCCCAGGCTGTACTGGTTGACTGCTAGGGACATAGATCTGGGTGTTGAGTATGGCCTATATACCTGTATGGGCTGGGTCAGTGGCTTGCAGAGACTCATCTTTGATGCAGCAGAGACACTCCACTGTGATACATTGCCCACTTCTGCGGCTGGGCATAGCTCTAAGCCCATATATCTGCATGATCTCTGTTTCTCAAAGTACCTGGTTGGGTGGAGGGCCTCCTGCCTTACCTGAGAAGGTGGAACAGGCTCTTCGGGTCTGTGGCAGCAAATAATTCAGTGAGGCATCCACAGAGCGAAATAGATTTTACATTGAGCATTTCCCAACCCATTTTCAATGGCAGGCAAATTCATGATTAGCAGCCCTTGTCAGTACATAAGTTATAAACAGAAAAAAGGACTACATTTGTCAAATTTGTGATTTTTTATCAATTCCTCACTCAGCTCTAATTCTCAGCTATATCCCAACTGTCCTGAGGATTAATTAGTTAATATTTATGGAGCACTGAGAAGATGAAGAATGCTAGAATGGTGCTAAATGTTTTATTTACATGGTTTATAAACAACAGCCCAGCAGTCTCATATGGGGTTCAGCCCATCCCTGTGTTCACAGATTTCCACTGCAGGTTGAATCAGGATGGCTTTTATCATGATGTAATGTATTTTTATTACAGTACTAGAGCAAATGTATCCTTTAAATTATGTGATTAGTTTCAGTACAGCTCACTCTGCAGAATAGCTATCATAAAGCGTGAGACTTTGAAAGCATTGCCAAATTTAAATTTAGACTTCAGTCTATGATTTCACGTCAAAAATTTATGCACAGCTTCATTTGTCAGGCAGCATTATTGATTTTATAATGTGTAATGTTTTTCGTATTGAAAAAGTGTTCCCAGGCCTGAGCTTATTAACACAGTGTTGATTACTCTTTAGGGGCGAGCAAATGTTTTTTTCCATTTGTTAAAGATGATAAGAAATGGGAAATCATAGTTCTAATATACACATTATGTGAATGAAAATTATGGTTACTGATTAAATAATATGAGGCTTGAAAATGAAAGTATAACACAATGCTCCACCTTTATAAAGCCGCATAATTTCCTAGAAAATCTGCCTGTATTTTACCCACCTATATAAGTGTTACTTTCCCCTCTTTTTTACTGCAAAAAAGTTGACATAAAGGCACAATATTGCATATTTCTACAATTCCTGCATCAACCAAAGTGATAACGTTTTTTTTTGCTTGAGACATCATAATCAGGCCCACAGTGACCAGATTCAACCATGCAAGAGGATTCTAGTTTTTCTAAAACACAGCAAAAGAGGAGAAGATTGCTAAGAAATCTAAACCTGAAGTTTGGCTTGATTTTATAGAGTGCCTATAAACTCTTTCTATTATGTAATCTTATTCCTATGCAAAGGCTTTCTCCTCCTCCCAGAGGAGTCTGTGGAAATATGTGTTACTTTCAAAACATATAACACTGGGCTATTATGTTTCAACTCTGATAGTGGCTGAATAGGTAACTTAGAATTTTTTCCATGTACTCTCCTCCTTGGTGCTGAGGGACTAGGTGCAAGTCATTGCTAGACCACTCTCCATCATTTTCAGTAAGTCATGGAGAACAGGAGAAGTGCCTGAGGACTGGAGGAAAGCAAATGTCACTCCAGTCTTCAAAAAGGGCAAGATGGAGGACCCTAGTAAGTACAGACTGGTCAACCTCACCTCCGTCCCTGGAAAGGTGATGGAATGACTTATCCTGGGTGATGTCTCTAGGCATTTAAAGGACAAGAGAGTCATTAGGAGCAGTCAACGTGGTTTTACCAATGGGAAGTCATGGCCAACCTGATAGACTTCTATGAAGCGATAACCAGGGGGATAGATGGTGTAGTGCAGTGGATGTGGTTTATCTCGATTTCAGTAAGGCATTTGACGCCACCTCCCACAGCATCCTTGCAGCAAAACTCAGAAAGTGTTGGTTAGATGATCAGGTAGTGAGGTGGATTGTTAACTGGTTGAAGGGAAGAAGGCAGAGAGTTGTGATCAATGGGGCAGGGTCTAGTTGGAGGCCTGTATCTAGTGGAGTCCCTCAGGGGTCAGTGCTGGCACCAGTGCTGTTCAATATATCATTAATGATCTTAATGAGGGAAGAGAGGGCACTGTCATCAAGTTTGCTGACAATACTAAACTGGGGGGAGTGGCTGACACCAGAAGGCTGTGCTGCCATTCAATCAGACAGGCTGGAGAGTTGGGTGGGAAGAAATCTAATGAAATTCAACAAGGGCAAATTCAAAGTCTTGCATCTGGGAAAGAATAACCCCATGTACCAGTACAGTCTTGGGAATGAACTCTTAGAGTTAGAGAGTATAGGGGAAAGGGACCTGGGGGTCCTGGTGGACAGCAGGATGATCATGAGCCAGCAACGTGCCCTCATGGCTAAGAAGGTCAATGGCATCCTGGAGTGTATAAGCAGGGCTGTGGGCAGTAGGTTGAGAAAAGTTCTTCTCCCCCTCTACTCTGCCTTTGTGAGACCACGTCTGGAATATTGTATTCAGTTCTGGGCTCCTCAGTTCAAGAAGGACAGGGAGCTGCTGGAGAGAGTTCAGCGCAGAGACAGAAAGATGATGGAATGGTGCATCTCCCTTATGATGAAAGGCTGAGGGAACTGGGGGTCTTTAGCTTGCAGAAGTGGAGACTGAGGAGTGATCTCATTAATGTTTACAAATACATAAACGGTAGGTGTCAGGAGGACAGACCCAGGCTCTTCTCAATGATGTCCAAGGATAGGACAAGGGGCAACGGGTACAAGCTGGAACATAAGAGGTTCCAAAGAAACATGAGGAAAAACTTCTTCACTATGAGGGTAATGGAACACTGGAAGTGGCTGCCCAGATGGGTTGTTTAGTCTCCTTCTCTGGAGACATTCAAACCCATTTGGATGAATTCATGTGTGATCCACTGTAGGAGGTCCTGCTCTGGCAATGGGGTTGGACTAGATGATCTTTAGAAGTCCCTTCCAACCCTTAAGATTCTGTGATTCTCTGTGGTTTTGTGTGTGATAGCTCAGAGTCTAGGTCTCCTCGGGACACTTAGTGGCAGATGGTGGTAAAGCTGAAACTAGCTGAAATCCTGCACTCTTCCAGTGATTATCTTCCTCCCTAGAATGCAAAACAAGGCTAGATATCACCACTGAAGGAAACTGATATGAGTTTTAGGTAGGCACAATTCATTGTGGTATCTTCTTGTGCGTTTTCAGCCTCCTCTCCTGCTTAAGTCCACTTGGACTTTTAATTATCTTTCAGATCTTTATTTCATTTTGCTCACTTAGAAATAGAGACTAAAGCTTACCCCGTTTTCTGTTCAATTCACTCCCAATCTTCTGTTGCAATTATTGTATTATAATCCTCTCTCTCTGTTTTAATCCTTTTCCATAGTCAGTTTAATTCAGAATTAGGATTCTTATCCTTTGATCTATTAATTTACAGTTTAACCTTATGCTCTCTTTCTGTGTTTTCTTTGGGACATCACTGAGGATTGCTTAAGTAGGGAGGAGAAGGCAGAGCAAGGACTTCGTATTACACACTAAGGATCTCTAAAAGGAAGGCATTAGGGGAATCGTCCTAAGGGATCGATGCTGGGAGAAAAATACAATTTGGATTTGGATCTGAAAGCTAAATAGAGCAGGGAAGCTAGAAATGAAAGAGCTGGGCAACATTACTCTGATGTTCATTCATTGAATGAAACCTCTTACAGGTAAATTTGTTGAATAACTTCAAATAAAGTACAGATGATACTTTTTGAAAAGCAAAATTCCCCTCTGCTCAACACAGAGACCACATTCTGTAAACTGTTTTGATTTTTTTCCAAAGTGAGTAGTCTGGCTCAAGAAACACTTGGGATTGAAGTGAAACTTTAAATTGAATGAAACTTTTCCTTTCAAGTTGAAAAATCTATTCTTTGCAGGAGCCTGTTCATGTATTGGAGGTAGCAAGCTTAATGGCGATATTGTTTAATAGAAAATGGAAGAGTGCACAAAATGTGAAAGACAGAATGGTTGTCTGAGTGGACAAGACAGAAAGAGCACCACACAGGTAAATAGGTAGACCTAACACAAATACTGAGCCATTCCAAATGTGTAGCTATTTTTTCCTCATTTCCTTTTCAGCACACCTGTTGGTCTCCTCTTTTGGGGGAGGAAGGGCCAGAAGTGAGGGTGAAATCAAGAAACCAATTCATGTTTGTATTGGCAGAGTTCCAAATGGACCGGGGAAAGGGCTTCAGGATCCCTGAGCTGAAATACTGCTTTAGCTGCATACACCACACAAAACTGCAAGGAAGCAATCCCATGATTCAATTTCTCTCCTCCAAATTGAGAATAAAACATACCTTACTCAGAGAGTTTCTGCAAAAGTGTAAACCCTTCAGTGAAAATCAGGCATTGCAGTGAGAAAGGCAACTGAAAAAACCTACTGAGGATTCTTAACCCTACCTGGCCTCAACAGCAACCTGTGAAGTACATGGGATCTTTTCACAGCAAAGTACAAGTACATTTTTGAAGAACCAATAACATCAATGTGGGATTTTTAAAGTAAGTAATAAAATACATATATAAAAAATTGAAAGGACTGCATGAAAATGAGAGTAACAGCTTCTAAAGAGTCTCTGCAATCTGTCATGTAAATAGAAAAAATACAGACATCTGCAAAGAACTTCCAGTACATATGGGGACACATTTCAGATTGCCTATCCTGCACCCGAAACATTGCACTGTGTTCCTCTGCATATTGGTGAGTTACCAGCAAGTAAATGTGAGAAAAACTGCAGTCATTAGCCTCAATTTGTTTGCTTATATGAGAAGTACTTCAAAGTTTTCCCTTAATGACTTAATTATTTGTCCACCTGACACAAGGTGCTTAAAAGTATGTGCCTAGAGGTGAGCAATGCAGTCACATCCCTCTGCATGAAGAAACCAGTTTGACATAACATTAGAGAGAGAAAATAAAATCTGTTTCAAAACCATCTCTTTGCAGGCTGTGACATTTCCCAAGGGGAATAATAATTTTAAAAAACCACAACCATGGATTTGCTTATTCAGATAAAAATGGTGCCATTTGCATAAACAGAAAATATTTAAAAAATGAAAACATAACAAGTAGATCAACTCTTCACATCTTCATATTTGAAAGATGGTGTGCCTTAATCTTAAAAAGCCTTACCTATAGTAAATTGTAAGTATTTTAAATCATCACAGACACTTTGAATGGTATCTCCTAATTCATCAATGCATTTTTTTCAAATCACTGTAATGCCTAAAAATGCTGATGTTATGACGAATGTTGATACGACAACAGTTGTATAAATCTATATGTGGAAATTTATTGTCTGATGGGAGGTCCTTACTCTCTTTGATGTTATAATTTGCTATAATGACACCAGTGGTCAATACATTAAAAGTGACCTCTCTTTATCTGTAGACAAACTGCATATGTTTTATTGTTCATATTTTTATCACAGTTGCTACAAAACTTAAAGCAAGTCTCCAGATTTTAACTACTTGAAAACTGCTATAAGAGAGAGAGAACTCTGCTAAGCCTTGAAGCTGGATAAGACCCTTGATTCTGGGTTAGGTGGCCTTCCTGAGCAAGGGAAGGCATTTCTCTGAGAAGCATTTGCTTTTTCTTCTCTGGAAAGAAGGTTAGTGGTTGGTTGTTTTTTTTTGTTTATTGTTCTGTGTCATCTGGAGAAACATTAGTGGTGCACATATCCTTGCTTTATAGCACATAGACACTCAAGGAGACGGAAAAAGATCCCCTGTAGAATAGCCCATTATTAATGTGTCTGCTTCTGTAAAAGGTCAACCTATTTTAATGATCAATTCTGTGCAAGAAATGTTTTTTAAAATGAGTGCTGTGATATTCTTCTGATTTTGATTCTCTTAACCCCCCTGTAAAGTAATAGAGGTATAAATATTAAACATTCCATTTCCTTTACAGCTTGGATTGATTGGTGGTGGAATTCTGACGGCCAATGTGATTCATTCTCCAAAACCAAAGAAAATCACTATGTGATAGAATAATAGAGTATAACAAAAGAGACTAGGACATGTATGACCACTGGTACCAGCCCTAAATTTTGTGGGCCCATAGGCTCAAAAAGTTTTGTGAGTTTGATTATGAACCAGAAGCTAACAAAGAAAAGAGTGCATTCGATGGTGATTGTAAACCTGAATGCCGTGTTTATTCTTTGCTAAAGGATGTATGTGATCAAAAAAAGGGAATGGTGCAGTTTTAAGAAGTACAAATACTTTTGATCTTTTTTTGTGCCTGGTTGTTACCAAAAGAAACCCCTTCAATGGCTTAGTGTCTTTGAGTGGAGCGTAATTTAACAGCATTTGTCCTATCAGCTATGAGAATCTTAGGACCAGGTTGCATGCCAGGACACCAGAGAAACAGTTCTAATGAATATATTCATTCAGCTGCCAGATCTATTGTACAACCAAATGGTAATTGTCTGACTTCCAGAAATTGTCTGACAGACTGAATTGTTTAAAACTGTACTCTTTCCTCTTTTATATCCAAATTCTTGGGCATGAACACCTTTATTCTTTTCAACTATTTGTATTTATGCTCCTAAATCTCTATGACCTAGAAACATTATCTTACTTTAGGGGAGTACATTTCTAATATTTTAGTTGCTTTTAACTTCTGAAAGTGATGTACAGTGTTGAACAGATATTCTGCATACTGTAATTGGTTACACCCAGCAAAAAAACAACCTGAATATGGTTTCATGTAGTACAGCTTATCTACAAAAAAAAAAAAAAAAAAGAAAAAAAAAAAGAAATCAACCTGACTGAAAATCTGTGGGGAAGAATAAAAAAAAAACAATTAGAAATACAGCATTTTTTAGTGTTGCAATTATATTCCTGTTAAAATTCATAAATGGTTGTCTTTCCTCAAAACTTATGGGAAAGACTCATGAAATCACACACAATTTGGGGTACCTCTAACTTTTTTATATATATATATATATATATATGAATTATACAAATGAAATATAATAATGACTAGTGGGTAGTTTGTCCTTCTTGAAGACTTAGATTCTCTGGCTAGCTGGCCAAAGAGGAAATTACATGTTGATAATGTAGTTTGGAGACTGTGACCATTTGTTTAGGAATTGGATTAAAGTCACCAGCTCTTTTACCATTATTGCACATCAGAAAGTTGTTAGGATAATAATACCTTTAAATAACATGGAAATAAATAATAAGCTGAAGATGAAAGATTTTATATTTCAGCATATCTCTGCCATTATTACATCTTCACAGTTTTTGTAAGTATTCAAAGCTAATTAAAATGAGGATTGAACTGGGTGATCTGAGAGAGTTTCAGTCAAATTCTTTTTTTATGATTTCTCAGTGAATCTCTGCAATCTCTGTCTTCCCTAGAAATACAATAGAAGGGAAACTGGATTGCTCTGGGATTGGTAATATGATGTAGAGCCTTTTATTTCTGCATTGTCAGTCCAATGCCAGTCTAAGTCTGTGTGACTAAAAGTTGTTACCATCTGATGGCTCTTCAATGGGCTATGGGAAATTAGTTTCATGGTTACAGTTTCCAGCAGTGAGGCATCCACATCAGAAAAGCCATCATTGCACTTGGCAGTACTAATTGGCACCCTTGTCACTAGCCAAGGACTATAATGGGCTGATGGTAGTCCCTTCAGATCAGAGCTTAGGAACATAGCTGTTGAAACTTTTATTCCTGCTCCCTGTGCAGTACATTTCTTTTTGTGGACAGACAGAGACATTTCCAGAGCTGTCAGTCTAGTTACTATATTCTAGTAAAAACATTCGATAAAATAAAATTTACAGAGATTTACAGTATTTCTGTGTTTTAATTTGAAGTACTGCATTTTAAGCCATGACGTTTAGAGCATGTTAGGACTTCCTATATATTACAATTAAATATTGTTTATAATTTCATGGGATATGCTTAAAATCATGCACCATCTTAAGTATCTATGTGCCTTCCATAATGTCAGAGAAATTTGTCTTCTTAATGTACTTTTACTACATCATTTTGAGGCTATGACACCTAGTCTTGTCATTTTAGAACAATGAAATAAGGGATGTGGACAGTTATACTTTTCCAAATGCACTATTTTTTAGAAATCTCTGTCCTCAGCTGCCCGCCTCCTAGAAGTTACTGATTCCAATACTACTCTGGCAGGACAGTTTATATGAATGTCCGCTGTGTCGCTTTAGGGAAAATCAGGCTAACTGTTTCAGACCACCCAATTATTCTACTAGGAGTAGCCTCGCAAATTTTGCCTGAAGGTAGTTGGAGAAATTTCACTAGCATTTTCATGAGCTCAGTAAATTCTTGCAGTATGTAATGATGAGGTTCTAAACTTCTCTTTTAACAATGGTGAGACCAAAAGAGAATTTTTTTTCCAGAGTGGAGGTGTAAGAAACCTTACTAAGATCTCTAGGGCAAGAAAAAAAATCCCTTACATAAATGCTAGCCTAGCTAAATGACATTTGGACTTTGATTATTTTCTACCACAGAAATAGTTAAAAAGGATTAATGCTATTAAAGAATTACATAGTCAGGATAAGACTCAGTTCACTGAAATATGCATATTTCTTTAAGAATATAAAATTTCTTCAAGGTCGTTGAGAATATTTACGTATCTAATCTCACAGCACTTGCTTACATACCTTGGTTAACTGAGTTTTACAGCCATATTATTGAAAAAAATAGTAAAAGGGTTAAAGGAATAAGAAGCTTGAGAGATAGTGAGTAGGGGGAAGAAAGAGAAAGCAAGAGAGAAAAAAAGAAAGTGAAAGAGAAAGGTGGAGACAAGGAAAGAAAGTAAGTTAAAACCTTTACATTTCTATTTTGGTTTTTGCTAGAGACAACTTTTATTTTAGATTTGTAGTGGTTCAAAAATTACTTTTAACTTTAAATATTTTGTTGATTATCAGAGCTGTAAGTGCCAAAATACTACAAGGAAAGATGTTTTAATGTTAATTTTGGCCATGGACAGAAGTAGAAGTGTGAAAAATCTCACCGTCCGCAATCTTTCAAATTACATTTCTTTCCAGTTTGAAGTTTTGAGCAGTTAGGATTAGCACTTGATTTTGGATCCTAATCACAACTGAATCTGAATCTTTTTAGGTACTGTCATTACTAATTAGGAGAGCTGAGTCTATGTTTACATAATAATAAATAGCTATTGAGAGCTACTTCTGAGAAGATACACATTCTAACATGCTTCCATTTTATATCCCTCATTTAGCAAAGTGCTATGAATTAAATGGTGGAAGTCAATATCACAAGCTCTAATCAGGGTGAAAATTTTGTGGTATAATAAAATGCCTTTTATACTCTAACTGCTTAGGTCCTTTTACAGTGTTTATAACTGTGATATTTGAACAATACCCATGATCTCTGTAAATCTTTTCTAGTCACTGTATTCATTAGGAATGAAACTGACTGTGTTCTAATAATTACCATGCAGTAAAGAATAATTACAGATTTTTATTATTAAACAGACTATAATATTATGAGAAAAGTAGCTAAGGAGACCATTTACTATTTGCCTGTACCTTGGTTTTCAAGTAAGAAAAACCCCAAACCTATAGCCAGTAACTTCTTGGAAGACAACCTTTCTAGTATCTGCCTAACCACGGTTTTACAAAAGTACCAGCTATGAAATTTTATACTTCCTTTGATGTACATGCCATTGATCATTATATGAACTGGGATAATTAACTAAATAAGGGCCTGAAATGCTAGCTATATCACAGAATTGTAGAATCATAGAATGGTAGGGATTGGAAGGGACCTTTAGAGATCATTTAGTCCAATCCCCCGGCCAAAGCAGTTCCACCTAGATCAGGTCACAGAGGAACATGTCCAGGCACGTTTTGAAGACCTCCAGAGAAGGAGACTCCACACCCTTCTCAGGCAGCCTATTGGAAAGTATTATTTGTAAAGAGAACAAAATCTGTAATAATACAAAGCACTTTGTAATAATATAATAACTTTGTAATAATACAAAGCATTTCTGTATCAAATAGAAAGATCCCCTCTCATAAGACTAAAGTAAACTTAAAAAGAGAGATCCTTCAGGAAAAAGAGAATAATCAAGATCGCAATATCTTTTTGTAACTAAAGATAATGCTTGAAGTAGAAAATGCTAGAAATTGGTATATTTTTCCTAGTAAGTATTATACAATATATATTGTATGCCAAAAATGAATATACATGTACCTAGACCTGTTCATCCTGTAAGTTCATCAGTAGAATGATGATGAATCATATTTTGTCATTATGAGTCAGATTCACTGTTGACACCAAAAAGAGTGTTGTGAAAGAAAAGGATGTGCTTCTCTCTTGATGTTCAGTGTGTGTATAAAGTTGAAATGCTGATTCAGTTTGATGTGTTTTTAAAGATATTACACTCAAAGAAATGGACTATCTCTGTGGGATATTTTTGGCCTGCAGAGCAAAATAAAAGTTCAAACAATGTTCAGAAAGCCACATTTCCAAACTATGCTGTGTGCTGTGATAGTAGCTTCCATCAAAATCAGACATTTTCTACTGACAGATTCTAGGGCACTACTAAAATATCATAGAATCATAGATTGACCATTCTCATGTTGTGATCCAGCTGCATGTTGACACAACTTGTTGCTGTGGGATGCAAATGAGATATCACACAAGGATCATTTTCAGTTCAGATGTTGCTCCTGAGCCTTTGCCACTGAAATACCACTATCTGAAAATGTTGCTCAAGCATTACTGGTATCATACTCATTGTGCTTCATCAATGGGATCTTTGTAATAGCATCATATGGTCTAGCTTATGTGACAGAAAGCTCATCTTCACACACACAGAGGACCTCAGAGAGTCAGTACCAGATGGGAAAGCCCAATAACCCTACTCCAGCTACTCCCAAGCCTGTCACAGGAGCCATTAGCCAATCAAAGGCCCATCTCCACAAAGAGCAAAGGAGCACAGTGATGCAATAGGGATGCATAGAGATGAACTAGTGCCAGCAACCATAGTCAATTCATGGGTCAGAGGGCCCATGTATCTGTGCTGCCAGTAACTGGAGATTGGAGTAAGTGGATTACAGTGTTACCATGTAGAATGAGGAGATACATGTGCCAACATGTGGCCACTAGCACACATAGAATCATAGAATGGTAGAGGTTGGAAGGGACCTTTAGAGATCATCTAGTTCAAACCCTTTGCAGACGCAGGTCCACATAGATCAGGTTGCATAGGAACGTGTCCAGGCGGGTCTTGAAGACCTCCAAGGCAGGAGACTCCACAACTCCTCTGTGCAGCCTGGGCCAGTGCTCCATCACCCTCACAGTAAAATAGTTTCTTCTTATGTTTCAATGGAACTTTTTGTGTTCCAGCTTCATACCATGGAAAAAAAAAACAGATGCCCCAACCTCCTGACACCTACCATTTAGATATTTGTAAATATTAATAAGATGCCCCCTCAGTCTCTTCTTTTCTAGTCTAATTCATACTATGAATTTTGCTATATGAATGATAAAGTATGCTGTTTGCTTCTTTCTTATGTCTTATGGAACAAGTATTTTACTGTAGAATGCTTTGCAAAATTGCTGTGTGTCACTTCTCACATGAAAATCCCTGAGAACTAAAGAATTCTGGTTTTGATAGGATTCTGGGGAGTGTGATAGGACTAGAGAAGCTGGGTTGATGCAACTCATTTCAGAGCCAAGGCACCGATCTACTGTGATCACAGCTACTGCATGTTCTCTTACTCTGCAGTTAATGCAATTCAAGTTAGCTTGTCTCTCAAGAAGGGTATTTATGTTGAATGCCTCAAAGAACAGCAAAAATAGTTACTGTGAAAAGTGGATGCTCCTGTGCAAAGTTGTGCCAAAAGTTCCAGCAAATTTCTGGTATTCACTGGTATCTAATACGTACTTAATGTCATACTTAAAGGGTGTGTCTTGAAATGAACTCACATGTTGCAAGTCATGACCTAAATGTTTAATATGGATATGAATGTCTCATATAAAATTAGACAAAGACTTCTGTATTTAAGGGGCTCAAACCAAAAAAATTCATAAGCAATGGCATGGAGACTAAGTGGACTTGACTCTCTAGAATGAGAAAAAAAGAAACGTCTTCAGTGAGCTACAGCCAAAACAATCCCCTTCCTTCAAATATTGCTTTGCTTGTGAGGGTGAGATTTTTCAATTTTGGCACAAATAAGTGCAAAAGAATGAGTGGTTGTGATTCCCTTCTGCATTGCTCCAGATAAGTTAAAGTTGTAGGGGCACAGAATAGCTCTTTTGAGTGTCAAACATCTGAAAACTGGAAAAGAAGAAATTCAAAGCAGTGTCTTTCCCCCTTATTTTGGAGCTCATAAAACTACTCTGAAGCAGTATATGATTTTTTAATTGACTAGATTGTTATAAGCAGAAAGATTTTGAAGAAAATAGACTATTGGGAAGAAACCCTTAGGTAACTCCGAAAGGGTTTTATGATCTTCCCTTTCCCACACAAATAGAATACTGTGTCAAAGATGAAACATATCTTCAAAATAAAATTTAACTACTGCTAGAGAATGGACTTCCTATCTCTCCATGTACCTCCTTTATTTTGGTTATACCGGCCTCACCTCTTCAACCCTTGAATTTGAACGGAAGCACAAGCCGACGGATTTTGTTGAACTATATTGTGCAAGCACATCCTCTGGGGACATTATATGGAACCTATCACATGCTCAGGAGATGATCTGGGTAGAAGATGACTTTTTCTACTCTGCAAGCGCATTTCTGGTGGGAGTAGTCACCTGAACTGTCTTATCTGATGCTGCAACACAAGTCATGAACCGACTGTACTTGCTATTGGACAATTGCCGTCCCTTAAGACATCTTTTGTTATTAAAAGATACCACAAGTTTTCCACAGAGTTCCAGGCTACATAGACATTAAAGTCCTTTCTGACTTAGACTGATTCATTTCATGGAGATAAGAGAATCCTTTGTTCTCAAGCAGCTGCCATTTATCAGTGTTTCTCAACATGTGTTCTGTAGACCCTTGTAAGCTTGGAAGACCTGGGATGGGAGTCTGAAAAAGGACATTAAAACAGTTACCTTTGTGCCCCATATAAAAGTGTTTCCATACATCTGAGTGAGTGAGCTAACAAAAACCTCCAAAACCTAAAATGTAAGAAAACACAATCAACAAATAAGGATTTAGAAACTAGTCAACTAAAAAGTACACTAAGAGAAAAATCATAAAATATGATATATTAATCTGTTTTTTGTAAATATTATCTGGTCTTTTAGTTTAGGAAAAAAATATAAAAATCAAATGATGAAGCATTGGTCTAGACAATACTGATCATAGTAAGCCATGTCATGTGAATTCATGCATAGCCCACAGATAAGAATGATTTTCTACCCCTGACCTGTGGCTCCATGTGTCTGTGGCTTTTCTCAGATGTCTTAAAAGTTAACTTCCTAAAAGCAAATCTTTAGGAAGCCAGATTCTGGGGCCCAGGGTTTGACCACTGCTGGCACGTATTTAGAGACCTATGTGTTGAGCTATACCTACTCATGTGATGACTCCAAAACCAACAATTTGCCTCTCTCTCTCTCTTTTTTTTTTTTTTTTAAATATTGTCTTAGTTATTGAGATAGTTACTATGAAGAAGGAATTACAGGAAAAACAGAAGAACTAAACCATTGACTAAGGGCCTGACACGATGGTGGCAAATTATACTTAGTTGACAAAATTCTCCCATTCTAAAATTTTGGTTTTATTTGTCTTCTGTTGCAGCTTTTGTTTTAAATCTTTAGTGATTGACATACCTGTCCAAAACCTGGCACTGCTGCCTCCTCAGCTTCTGTATAAAAAAATCATACCAAATAAATGCAACTGTGCTGCATTACCCACTGGAAAATGAGCTGTTCCTGCAAAGAACTCATGAGTTTTGTGTTTATTTCAATAATTACCTCACAAGTTTTTCCTTCCACCATGTGAGAACAGTTCTGACTCATGGGCTGTTCCCTCCTTTTAAGCAGATAACCATACGTGTGTGCTATTGCTGCTCCATCTGTAGTGCTCCTACCACATACAGTTGGCTTGACTAAGGACAGGGGGTCTACCAAAGAGAAAGCCAACAACAGAATTAAGACATAACATATTTGTTTATCTTATTTTCCTCAGTGAGCAGTTTCTTTTCCTTCCTGCTGGCTGCAATTTTCCCCCTGCATTTTTCCAGTGATGCTAACCACCCTGGTCTTGTGGAGTTCAATCAATCTGGAGAGCTGTTTCTTTTTTGGGAGTTTGCTTGCCAAGCAAGTTTTCCCAAGTTCTCAGAGCTCTGCATGTAACTGAAGTAATTACAGGATTAAGCTCATTAATAATACGCATAAGAAAATCACTCTTGTTACAGAAGGAGCTCTGGAAAAGGAAGAGGTAGTTAAATGTCATTGATGTGAATTTCCATATATATTTCCCTGTGTATGTGTATGTTTATAACACATGTATGCCTTTTTATGTGTGTCTGATGTACATGTACACTGTTGCAGCTGCTGTTGCAAAGTGCTGTTTCATGTTTCAGATGGAGCACTTACTGATGACAACTCTAAACCTCACTCCATGTACTGTAAATTCTTTTAACACTCTATACATACATAGTACAACAAATTGTGCATTCTTTACATCATGGCATATGAAATAAGACACTAATAAGAAGACTCAGTTCTCTGTACATTTATGGTTTTCATCTTTTTTTTTTTTTTAATTTTTTCATGTGGATTTACTGAGCTTGTTGCTGTGAGATCTGTATAAGATACATGATCCTTACTGTATTCAGGATAAACTATAAGGGAATTCAAGTTATATCAAAAGCAAGGAGGAGTGGGAAGCAAAACATAATAGTTACATAGGCCTGTGCAGGTGGAGGCAAAGGATAGGACTCTACAATGTGTTAAAAATTGCATATAAATTTGAGCATGCATGGCTGAACACATGCAGACAACATTCATTATCATTGATGGGGCCATGGTAATTACTACAATGAATTTTAATAGTGAGGTAAAAATTAGACCTTTGCTGCCATAATAATAGTCTTTAATGTAACAAAATCAGCCTAGATTTTCAATAGAATCAGCAAGATTGGGTTTTAGTTATTCATCTGCTCTGTTGATAATATATCACAGCATAGAGTGATGCTTCAAAAAGGATTTTATGTCACAAGTCTATTTTGGTCTGTTCTCACCATGATGTCTCATGGTGCCTTCTTATTAAGTCTTTTTTTCTCTTTTTTTTTCTTCTTCTTCTTTTTTTTTTTTTTAATCTCAGACTAAATGTGATTTAAATATTCCTCACAGGTGTTATCTGAATTAAAAAGGATGACTACTGTTAGTAGCGTGCTTTCTTCTTAATAGCACAATGCACACAGCTTCTTCTGCTCTCCATCCTTATGCTGCATGCTGCTTAACTGTGGCTTTTAAGGTTTCATCAATTCCTACCGACACTTTACTGATAAATAGGTCGTTCAGAAATTCAACTGCATCCTTGTCTGAAGGGTTGTGATGCTGAGAGGATATTGAATCATTTCCTTGGTCTTTCTTTCACCTCCCACAGCAGGCAAATCCCACCCAGTAAATCTTTAATGAATGGATTATAAATATTAAGGAATTCACAGAAGTAGATTAGATTTCCTGTGAATAGGGAAAGAGGCACAGTTGGATGTTCTCTCTATTTGAACTTAAATTTGGCAGCTGAATTGGGGTGACTATCCAGCATCCCTGCAAGGCAAAGCATGAAGATACTCACTTGCCCCAGCCGTGTGGTCTAAAGGTGAATAAACAGTTTCTGAGATTATTCTGAAAACATGGTGGAAGCCAAACACCTCTTCAGTGCAGAGCTTGAAAGAGGCTTCTGCCTTGAGCAGGTGAGCTGGGGGAGGACTTACACTTCTTGCAGTGTGTCTGATGTTCCAATGAATGGAAAGAGAGGGAACTGGAGGACTACCAGAGCCTTGGTGTAATGGCAACCTCACAGCCTGCTCTTCTCTATCAACTTCTTTTTTTGGAACAATATTCATCTGGGACCCCTCTTATATCAACAAATGGAAGGATGCACAGGTCCCAGGTGCTGTTACTCTTTCTTTCTCAGAGAAGATGACAGTCAACAACTAAGCAACAGCACCAACAGAACAAGTCACATTTATATAGATGAAGGTATAAACATAGCAATGTCTCACTGCCACAAGAAAGTCCATTTTACTTTGTTCTTCATTTTAACCCCTGCTGTTAGAGGGTGTTTCTTGTAATAACATACATGGTCCTTAGGGGATTGCCTAGACTGCACTATGTCAGTATGTTACATTTGGTACCAACTGGATCATAAATTGCACTGAAACTTTCCAAGTTATTGGACTTTTGCTTTTGCAGGGATTTCATAAATGTGTGATCACAAGCAGACCTAAGGTGATAAAGTCTCACTTGGACAAATCTATGTAGTAGTTCCACATATTGTAACTTTTAATAAATTACACTTATTTATTGCCATTATAGATTCACTGATGTACATAGAATGACCTGATTTCACAAACTTCTTTGTGGGGAGGGAAAGAAGGGTAGGAAACAAAGGCCTTTTCTTAGTATCAATTTTCAGTTAAGTATAAATGGTGAAATGCCAAGATACAATGTGTTCTGGTGATATATTGGACACAATTAATCTGAACAATGACTTGCTTATAAATCAGAGGAGAAAGAATAAACTGTTCCTAACCAAGTGACCATATAGATTTTGAGATAAGAGGAGGAACACAATTGTTTTTCCTATGATTGATACTCATTTTCTTTGTCATGCATGGCTAACAAATATGTCTTTAAATTATTTCACCTTAATGTGTTCTTCCTTTAAGAATTATAGCATTGATTTATTATCATTTTATTAAATACTGGTGTGCATTTAGAATGTAAATCATACATGAAAAAAACCCAATTAGAATCCTGAGCAATACCACCAAGACAAAAACATAAGTAGCAACATTTGGTTTTTTTTTTTTCTTTTCTTTTGGTTTCCTGTCAAATAACAGACAAAAGAAGAGAAATTCACATTTATAACTTACTCAGCGAATTTGATTCCCAGATTTAATGTGTTCTAATGCAGTTGTATAATCAGTTCAGTCCTCCCTCTCTTGAAAACGGGGCATTGCACTGTGCTGTAACACAGTAAACTGCTAAAAACCAAAGGACTTTAAATAGTTTATTTAAAAGACAGAATACAGCACATTATTATTGAATCATATGTCATGTGCTACTATATAGACTTTGCAAACTTTAATATGGATAACACTGACAACATAATGCATCTGCTTGTTTTATCAATTCCTTCTCTAACTTACTCAAGACTTTTTAACTTACTTGAAAAGCACAAGCACAAATTTGTCATAAAAGCATAAAAAGATAATGGCAGTCAGAGAGTCTGGACTCTATTCCTGTTCCTGCTGAAGACTTACTGTGGAAAGACACTACAGTCACTATCTTCAAAGTTCATAGACATTAAGTTTGGATCACTTTTATGATCATCTCATCCAATCTTCTATATAACATAGGCAAATAACTTTTTCAGGGGTTTCCACTTCAAGCCTATATTGCACTTGAACTGGAGAAAATTAGACCCTTAAACCTCATAAAGAAAGGACCAAGGATTTGAATCCTTTTTGCTAAGGTGATGAACATCTACCATTTTCTTCTTGATGGTAGAGACAGCTGTGCTTGTTCAATACCTCTAAAATTAAGGCTGTCTTGATCAACCTCACACATCTCTTCTGTAAGGTTATTTAAATTTCTCTACCTCTCATCAGTGTTATGAATTCACTGATATTTGTAAAGCACTTGATGGGAGGTGTTATAGAAATTGAAAATATGGTAATACATCATTTACATTGACTTGAAAGTTCTTTGTGTGTGTGTGTGAGAGAGATATCTTTCTAGATATGGAGACGGGGTATTTGAAAGGCTGTTTTTTCTATCACCTCGCCATACACTCATACCTGTACATACAAAATATGTAGATAGTTATCAATGCCATTTACAGAGGAAACCAAGAATTTGAGACCCCGGGGAGCAGATAGAACAATAGGTTAATAAGAAATAAGAAAAGTAGAGTAAAATAGATGAACTTAAAAATAGGAAGGGCAGTGCTGAAATGGCTTTACTCTGGACAGCTTTTTTCTTTCGAGCAGAGGCAAAGCAAAAGAAAATGTTTAGATGATTCAAAATGCAGAGTTGAAGCAGCCTTGATTTTTGTATAGGTCTTCTGAATGGGATTTGCTTCTGTGTGAAATTAAGTGCATTGCATTTCTAACACCCGGGACATATTAGAAAGTGATCTGCATTGCCTCAGGATTTTTAGCCCATGCATGATTTAAATATATTACCACAACAATTAAAATGCAGGCATCCTTTCTCAAATAAATACTTAATTTAATCTTCTATCAGGACATTAACATTTATATATATATGATGTATATGCATGTATATATATAAATTATGGATTATTGTTTTTGTTTTGTTTCAGGGAGGGCATTGAGCTGATCATATGAAAAATATCTTTCCTTAATGATCCAGTACAAGTAAATCCCCACAGAAAACATGCCAGAATTGTCAGGCATTGCTTGGAATATCTTTAGTCTAGAGCAGGACACATAACAAGATTTACTCACTACCTTGGAGACAGAGAAGGGGTTGTCATGAGGACAATTCTTAAGAGTTTCTACAAAAATGCATGGCTCCATCTGTCTTCTCTCTTTTCCTTGGCTACAAGAACAGCCTAGCAATTTCAATAACCCAACAAGGGACCTCATGCACCAGGAGAAGTGAGGAACAGATTTTTCAATTTGGCACCATTCTGATTTTTTTTTTCAAATGGCAGTTGAAATAATTATCTGCAACTACAGACAGCTGATGGATAGCATGTTTAATCTATGGATCTAGCTTCATGCTCTCCAGTGTGTACTGAGGATAAACAGCGATGTTATGAGTGAGAGAGTTGTTTGAAATAGTTCAAATACGAATCAAAGCTAGAATGATTTGTCTTTTCATTGACTTCACAGAAAGGAAACTACTGGCGTTTTTTCACAGGCATCACCTGACCTTCTCAGTAATGGTACAGTGGCTAGAAGAATAAACAAGAAATGATGTTGATGCCCTGCCCCTGAAGCACTCATGTATGTCGTGGTTTCGGCCCATCNAAGTAAAATACTAATATACATATAAACATATACACATAATCACAGCATATATGTATAATCAAAGTCTAGCTATTTTCCAGGATGAATGTATAGAAAAACTCTGTTCACTCACTGCCTAGGAAATATCCCACTGTAAATTTTAAAACTCACTATTTTATTTTTTTCTGACAGAGAAAAATGGGAAGTTTCAGTAACACTGATTTCCGTAAGGCAGTGAATCCTTTTAAACATGATTTTGTAGCCAATTGGAATGTGTTTAGAAGATTTAACATGTTGCAGAATTTCTTCCCTTTCTTGAATAGAATCAATAGAATCATAGAATGGTAGGGGCTGGAAGGGATCTATTGAATACTTTTTGATAATTTTATTTGAGATATTTCGAACAGCAATGCAAGAAGTCTTACTTTTCTCTCTAATTTTCCCACTAGTCAGTTTGTTTTTGATTTTTTTTTTCCTGCTTCACAGATGGTGGTTTGGGGTCATGGGCCTAAAGGACAGATCTCTCAAATGGCGACAATTTTCTGACAATGAATTTCCTTGTAGCTTTGCAATTACCTTCCAGCAACTGTGCCGTTTGAAAACAGTTCCCTGAAAGCAGGGTAGATGAAGCAGTTGCACAAATTTTGGCTACATTTTGAGATTCAGGAAGATTTCCTTTTCTATTGTATTGCTGCTGTTATTACAATTTCTGCTACAGTAATACCTAGAAGATCTAGAGTCTAGACAAAGATCTAGCAGTTACTGTACTGTGATCTTACAGGCCATATATCAAATGAGAAATGTAAAGGATGGCTAAGAAAAAACATAACAAAAAATACAGGCCAGCATGATAGACAGGGTTTTGGTATATCAGAAGCTTGATTCTTGCAATTGTTTTCATAGAGCCTAGAGCAAAAGAGAATTACAAGCACAGATTTACAAGAAGGTAATGAAACAGCTCTGCTCATATGGAATTCCTTTTAAGCATGAAAAGAATAGCAAACGTTTCTAATCCAGATGTAGTAGATGATGGAGACTGGCTTCATGAACCAATCAAAAAAGACCTTTGGTTGCTTTAAGATGATGGCCAGGAGTCAAGTGGTCATTGAAAATGTGAACATTTTGGTCTTATTGCATGAAATAATGAAGGAGGAAGAAAGCCTCAGGTTGTAGGAGAAGGGAGTAGGTGGTTTATGAATAAACCTGAGAGGCTGTGAAAATGATCTTTGCATCAACCTTAACAACTGTTTTCTGTCAGATAAAGCTATTTGAAGCAAGAGAAAAGAAGGATGTTTCAGGAGCCGACTTCTGCAGAAGATTATAGAAGGAGAAGATCTTAGCCCTATGACTAGAGGGAAAGCCCTTGACTTAGCTGTGTTATCTAGAGAGCACCTGGAAGACCCAAAGAGATTCCTCATTAGTCTCATGGCTACAGTACAATGCAAACATAGTTGTATATGAGCACTGGGCATGTTCATTGCTTCTGAGAGAAACCAGCTCAGACCCCTTCTTACACTGCAGTGGGGTTTGTTCGTATGTGCAGAAAGGTGAATAACATCCCTGAGGATGGTGGGTGCTCTCTGCAAGGCACAGGCAGGCTGGCTGCATTCGTTTTTTAAAGGCTTCACATCTGTACCCCCTGCGGCACTACTTTTAATTATCCTATTAAGCTCTGTCTCTACCCACTTTAGTCAGGAGAGCTCAAGGAGAGATTTTTCTCTCCTCCTCTTCAGTGTCAAGATGGTTTTCTTTATTTTTTTCTTTCCTTTGAATATACCAATCTCTTAGACACTTTGCAATTATTGCATGTTTCAGCCTCATCTGATCCTTTTTTCTCTCTTCCCTTTTGGTGACTAGTTTTATTTGTTTGAATTTTATCAAGACTGCTTTTTAATTATGTTTTTATTGCATTTTAATCATGGTTTTATTGCCCCTTGCTGCACCTTGAGCATAGTATCAATATTATCGTAGCTTTTCAATGTTTAAATGATACCATGTCTGCTATGATAAAATATGTTATTACTAAATGTGTCAGGAACAGCCACATTATTTTTTCGCATGGTCTTTGCTTGTTGTTCTGTAGCAAATATGCTTAACAGCCCTCAGCTCTGCTCCTCTGTGTGAAGAACTAGGATATCATCCTTTTCTGTTGTTTATTAAGAAGAAGAAAGGAAAAAAGTGTAAGAAAAATCACAGCCTCTGGCTTAGATGCTCAGCTAATGTAAAATGGCACAGTCTTATTAAAATCAATGAGATCTGGGCCAGGTTGGTCTACCCAGTCTATTGAGTAATACTAACATATCATACAGAATATAATATTTCTATAATAATAATATAGCTAGAAATTTCCAATGATTTCCCAAATTTTAGGCTGATTCACTTACAAATTACAGTGCTGGATGAAGGACGTCACAAACAATAGTTCTGGAACTTCATTCAATGTAAGTGTATATTATCTTTCCCTGGGTGAAATTCTGGTAAATTTTTGTTATCTTTTATTGGATCTGATAGAACTTCAAACTATGTTTTTTAAATATGATATTTTTAAAAAACATATTGATACCCCATTCTTGGTGCTTTTTTAGTTCACAGTAAGTTTTTCAGAGTTGTTCTTCCAATTAAAGCAAGAACTGACCAATAATATAGCTTTGATTTGCTGAGAGCAACTGGACAGGGAGTGATGTGTGTACATAATCTGCACATAAAGGCTGCACTAGGTGTAGCCCAACATTATGCAAAGGCAAGAAATTGGTACAGGGTTTGTGTGGCCTCAGCACCTTGTCTGTAAACTCTTTACTCCAGGATCAGGACCTCACCAGATTCTGTGTATGATAAATTCCTCTGAGTAGATAAAACGAAGACCAGCACAATGGAATCATTTTGATCAACAGCACAAAAAGCAACTGCCTGCACAAAACCACATGAACACCTGAGACCACAGCATGGCAGTGGCAACTCCCTGCTGAACAAAAGACAAATTGCAAGCACATTTTTTCTGTAAATATGTCTCTGATGCTGTGAATTTTTTTCATGCTTGTATTTGGATTTTTGCTCTTTTAAATTTCACCATCATAGTGGAAGTATCCCAGATTTTTAAAGATCACTTAAAGACAAATTCTGCTCAATTGCTTTCTTGATGATGACCGTATTTTTAAAATTATTCCATGGATTGAAACTTTACTGTAAGACTGCACAACATTAGTATAACAGTTAATGATGAAGAATGGATTCTGTGTGGATCAAGGTGAAGAGACTTCAGAGTATTGCTGTCTGTATACAATGAAGTAAACAATATGAGAACTAAGGAGGAAAGCAAGTGTTGCAAGGCTAGCATTACAAATGGTTGTAGAGGAAATAAATCTTATTAATCAGATTCCAGAAATGGTGAAAATGTGACATTTCTATACCATTGGAAGATTAGTGATTTTTTTGTTTGTTTTTTTGTTTTTTTTTGAAGACTTTGAAGGCAACAAACATAAAATCCTTCTTATAGTGATGTTTTGGGGAAAGAAACCTCAACCATCAGTTTTCAGGTCAGTCAAGCCATTTTTTCCCCATCAAGATGACTGTGTTCTGCTACTATTTATTCAGAAATTGCTACATCACTTCACAATAAAATACATAATAAGAAGAGAAACATGATGCTATTTAAAAACTGATAGCCAAAACTTGACATTTCAACCCTCTTAAGACATATTCCACCAAATAGTCTCAGAAAATAAACTTTTTTTGGATCTCAAAACAAGCAGGAAAAAAAGTTGTAGCACTGAGATTTTTTTCCTCTTTTTAGTTGCTGAAGTTTAACCGTCTTCTGTATTGAAATGAAGACAGTTGTGAGAACCTTTGTATGTTATTACTTGCTTTCCACCTGCTTGCAGTTAATTCACCATCAGTTGGTTCTATATATGTACTGCACCACGTCTTTAATCAGGTTTGTTTTACTGAAAGAAAGGAGATAGTAATTCATGGGTGGGTACAGTTCTTCAGTAATATCACTTGTAATGGTATCTGTCATAATTTGCCTAAGTCCTTGTGTACCATTCTTCCCCTCTCACTGCTAAGAATCTTTTGATCTAAGGAACATTCACAATAATTTAAAAATACAGTTTCATATGGCATAAAAAGTTAAATTCCTTTTGAAATTAAAATTAAAAGCATTTGCCAGCAATCGTGAGTCAATTGCAGTTAATAATTATAAAAGACAATCAAACATCATGCACCAAAACTCCAGCACTGAGAATTAGAAAAGGATTTTTTTGCTTTTGCATTTTAAATAATTTTCTTTGTTGCAGATGGATTTTTAAAACCTCTTCTTCACTTATAATATCAAATGCTGGTTCAGGGTAGCACAGTGGTGGCCAATCCTGTGTGTTTTCATATGGCTGTAAAACATAGGACACATGGCGAATCAATGGGAGAGATGATTGAAGAGCAATTCACAGACGGGAGATGACAATGGCTCATCATGGATCCTATTTTGGGAATTGGTGGGGCTATGCATATAGTCTTTCAAGGTCACCCAGTGATATCAGCTTCATTAGCCCCTTCTGGCTTGGTACTTGCTATTAGCAGGAGACTCTGATTATATCCACAGTCCCTATGCCAGCATGGCCCATTACTCCTCTTCCTGCGATGTGAATTAGCCCTGGCATGGAAAACTTACTTCAACAGCTCAAGAGGTGCATATGGCTTAAGAGCCACATGTTTCTCACTTCTGGTCTAAGCCCATGAAACAAAACATTGGTTTGATTGTCTCAATATTCAACATGTATCTGCAGATTGCTTTTTAGCACATCTTTGATGGAAATTATTCCTCTCAGCAAAATCAGCAGTTGTTCAGGACAAATCCCATATGAGAAGACTTGATTTCCTTTTTATATGCTACAGACCATAGACTTTTTAGGATAAGATATGTTCTAATAGCTATCAATGTAAGTCCAGTACTCAGTGACATTAGCAAGGAAGTGATGAACACATCCCAAAACCTTTAATTGCTTTTTTTAATAAGAGTTTGAAACAAAAAATGTTCCTTAATCTGTGTAATTCATCAAGGGTACTTTGGAAATCCTATTGTTGGTAATGGAGGTTTAGTGGATCACTTGCTTTATCCTTTTCTTGAAGCCATTTGGTCACAAAACGTGTTATCAGTTCATTGATCAGTAAACAATATATATTCACATGTGTGCTTTTAAATTGTGCTAAATAAAATGACATTTATGTGAATTTGTGGTTCTATGATTTTTCTAATAAGTGATTTCTAAAATCACACATTCTGTGTATGGTTTGGTTATTTTTTTTTCCCCTGGGGAATAAAGCACGTTGCTGTGGAGACTCAAGGATGCTTGACTGACACTGCTCCACTGTTGGCTGCCAAACCAAACCTGTGTACTCTGTGATTGAATTACTCTAGCATCTTCAGTTTCCAGAGGGACGAAGTTAAATACTGCCTGCCTAAGAATTCAGCTGAATAGCAAAGCATGGAAGCTCAAGCTGCAGAGAACAGTCACTCATCCCTTTATTTTGCATGACAATTATCAGCAGAGTGAAAGAGTGGTAATCTCTTTTGGTAATGCTGCTACCACTGTTGCATCAGAAAGACTGATATTACTGAGAACGTACTCAAGAGTTTCTGATCTTCCAGTGAGTGTGTGTACATTACACAATAGATATGAATCTCTTGCTTATCTGGGGTTAGGAAGCAGGAGCAATGTCACGAGACTGAAGTGTTACTTGTAAAATCCCCCCCGACATCTCTGCTTCCAAATATGGTGTTATAGATAATACACAGCTGTTCAAAAGGATGATTCAAGTGTTTAAGTGGTGGGATAATATTTTTTGTTGGTGTAAGCTCACTGTTTCCATCAGTAGATCTATACTACTACAAGTCTGTTGGTGGCATGGTTCTGTCTGGACTACACTGGTCTTAAAATTGTAGGAACAGTATATTTGACAGAGAGACCTGGAAGTGTGGGTTGATAATAAACTAAGCATGAGCCAGCAGAGTGTCTTCGTGGCCAAGAAGGCCAATGGCATCCTGGGATGCATCAAAAAGAGTGTGACCAGTAGGTCAAGGGAGGCCCTTTTACCCCTCTATTCTGCCTTGGTGAGGCCTCCTCTGGAGTCCTGTGTCCAGTTCTGGGCTTCCCAGCTCAAGAGGGACAGGGACCTTATGGAGAGAGTCCAGAGCAGGGCCACCAAGATGATCGTGGGACTGGAGTATCTTCCTTACGAGGAAAGGCTGCAGGATCTGGGACTGTTCAGCTCAGAGAACAGAACACTGAGGAGGAATCTTATTAATACAAGTATTTGAAAGGTGTATGTCAAGGGGATAAGACAGTACTTTTTTTCTGTAGTGCCCAGTGATAGGACTAGGGGTAATGAAAAAAAGCTGGAACACAAAATGTTCCACTTAAGTAAAAACTTCTTTACTGTAAGGATGACAGAGCCCTGGCACAGTCTGCCCAGCTACATTGTGGAGTTTCCTTCTCTGAAGATTTTCAAAACCTGCCTGAAAATGTTCCTGAGTGACCTGATCTAAGTGAACCTGCTTGAGTAGGAAAGTTGGACTAGATGATCTTTACAGGTCCCTTCCAACCCCTAGCATTCTGTGATTCTGGGACACAGCAAGACATAGCACATCTTTCACTGATGACTTGGACATGCACCTGTTCAAGGATGTAGTAATGTGAAAAGAACCTTGGGAAAAGCCAAGGACAACATTTCCTCAAATGCTTCCCTCCCACCCCGTTATCAAGCAAAAAACAGCTCAGCACATCTGACAATGAACTGGACAGAAGATTACTGTGTGATTGAAAAGAAGTCTGACAGATGTAGAGAATCTTGTAAATGTTGAAGAAGATGCTGGAAAGTCACTCTGTCAACTCTGAGGCCTTTCCTTTCCTCTGGGTGGTACTGCCATCTACTCCTTTCTTACTTCAGACTAAAATGGGACAACTTGCTTGTTTCTTTTTAAACAGGTATCATAAGAGTCTCTAATGGCCAGAAAACTTAATTTGCAAGCAATTTTTGGAAATAAACTGAATATAAACCCAAATAGAAATGTTACTAAATGCGTATGATAAATGCTTCCTGGACAGTCTTTAGGGCAAAAATTCCATGTTGATGTTTTCTTCCTTAAACTTCTAGTTGATTAAGTTGTAAAACTTTAAATATCTGTCATGCAATTGCATTCTCTCTAAATTGCTCTTATTTTTAATTAACTGCTGAAATCCTACCTGAGAATCAACAAATATTTTTGAATTTTCAGTCTTTTCTTAGGATTTTTAACAAGTCTTTAAAAAAAAAAAAAAGAAAATCCCTGTGTGGATAACATTATCTCAGACAAATTAATTCCTAGAGTAAATCAGTTTGATTCATTAAGGATTTAGCTGTTGTGAGATTTTTTTTTGGCATGTCCATTGCCTTAGAGACACAAGTGTAGAATTAAATGGGTAGAGGCTTTCAATCATCTGCAAATTAAATTTTATCATTACTAGTCTGACTATTTCTCAAGCATTTGATGATGTGTGTAATAGTGGCACTATGCTTTGGAAAGATGGCAATTCCATACATGTGTCTTTTAAGGTGTTGGGTCCTTTTCTCTTTAATGTCTGAAGCAAGTTTTCCATTCCTGAAAAAGGCATACATTCTAATTTTACCTATTGTGTTTTTGAAATAAAAGGTGTTAGAGCATTATTTTTTTTTAAATGAGTCCTTATTTGCCCTTCTCTTTCCTCGTCGTAAGGCCAGGAGAAGGGAGAGACAGTGAAAAACATCTCTACTGAGGGACATGTAGACAAGCTACCATCATACTAAACTCAATGGGAGGGTTGTTACTGATGTGAATAGCTCCTCTCTGATGCACATAGTGTTTCTGTTACATTCAGCAGGTATCCCCGCAAGTCAGTACAAATTTTGGGTGGAAATGCAAAAGAGGGAAAGAACACATTTCTGAAATATTCCTTTCTTTTATTATTCTTTAAAAAGTATATTGCCTATAGAAGGCACCAAAGAGGACATACAGTCTGTTCAATAAGTCTCTGAGTAACCTCTGAGATTCCTGCTAAAAACACACAAAAGTGTTAAATCCCTTTATTTTCCCTTACTCTTCATTTTTCCTCAGAATGCCTCCATGTTCTTTCCAGAGAAGAAAACTGGAATTAGGTATTGAAAAGAGTTAAAACATAGGAAGCCTCATCTTTCAGACTCATGGAAAAAGATATTTCAAATCCACGTGGGACCATTTTGACCATCTAACTTGACGTTCTGCAAAGTACAGGACATGGAATTTGGCCTTGTCAACTCTGTAAAAGTACCGATAACCTGTGCTGGACTAAGGTACAGCTTCCCGAAAGACAGCTCGTCTTTATTTGGTGACATCAGAAGACGTAGAATCTACTACTTTGCTTGACGGCTTATTTTATTTGTTAGGTTATTCATGTTAGGAAATTAGTCCTCATTGTTAGTAATACCGGATGCATCCATTACTTTGGAAATAGATAAAGTTTATGTATTTTGCTATGTGACTGTCTTCCCTCCAAGTCTGAAGCCTTAATTTGAAAATGTCTGTGCAGCAGATTACCCATTCAGGTCAGGATTTATGGAGATCCCATGGGGTGCTGGTTTCTGTTAATTAGTGTGGGAATCAGAAGCCAGAAAAAAACACAGGACCTGACTGTCCAGCTGCTGGAGCAGGGAGTCTCCTTTTCCCTACACTGATGCTGAGCTTCTCCACTCCTGTAGACTCTCTCATTACCAAATCACAAAAAGCTGATACTTCCTCGCTCATAGGCTGAGATATTGTGAAAATGGTTCTTTTGACAGATTTGCAGCCCATTGAAACAGCTTTCGTGTGTAATGACCTGCTGCCTTACAGTGCTGGAGGAGAGGAGGCAAAAATGAGGTTATGATTAGGCCAGAAACAATGAAGTTTTGAATGACAGCATCTCTCTGATTCCAAGAACCAATATTTAAGAGAGACTCAATGGAGAAAATACATTTTGCAAAGCAAAGGGGAAAAAATATTTTATAGGTAGTTGTACATGGCCTAAAATCCCAAAGGGAATAATTGACTTCTACAAATCAGAGAAGAAATATATTTTTCAGACTTTAGTTTAGAAGCAAAAGGAGTAAGAGGAAATAACTTTTTCCACAGCTGAAAACCAATACGTTTTCCAGGTGTCTCTGGAGTAAAGGGGAAAACAATTATTTTCTAAAAAAAACCCCAACAACCCAGGAAGCAAAGTAGATATATTAGGAAAGTGCTAGTAGAAAAGAAGTGGGAAAAGACTTCATGCTGAATTGATCTATGAAGACTCACTGGACCACAACAGAGGTGATGGGGATGCCAGGCAGCAGTAGGTCAGTGCAAAACAAAGAGACCTCTTATCTATCATGGTCTGTCACAACTCAGCATACCAGAGGAGCTGCTCTGTATCTGCTCTTCTTGAGATAGCCTCAGACACAAAATGGAGGGGAAAGTTTCTCAGTCATATTCACAGTGCTTTTCAGTGTTGTGAGAACACATGAGAGATTAAAGCATAATCCATTAAGTGTGTGGTGCTGAGGAAGATGCCATTCTCACAAAGGTAAGATGGAAGGTGACTATGATCTGTTTCTCTAAAACCTTAGATGTTCTGCAGCATCTCTGATGCACCCCCTGAGCTATGTGTTGCCGTATCAGCAGCACTTCCAGCCTCTTTTCTAGTATGCATATGAACTCCTTCACTGTCGAAACTTGTATTTGACTCGAAGTCGAGTGACAGATTGCTGCCATCAAAATGCCAAGAGGTGAGTTTAGCGTCTCCTGGTGGTCATCTTTCCTCTGTACAGTCATTAGGATGCTCTTTAGCCAAGTCCTTTGGCTGTGTTTCATTATAGGTTTAGGTTCAAGTGTACTCGCAGTGACTTGTATCTCTACTCGTAGGAGTCAGCTTTTGCTTCCATCCACAATTAAACTTGACATCTGTCCTGATCTGGTGCTGCCATTAGCTGATATTGACAAATGACGTGGAAACTGCAGTTACAATCTGGGAAGATACTTCTTGCTAGTGTTGGTGGCACTAACTAGCAATGGAGGCAATTGCTGATTTACACTCTTTTGTTTTTCACTATCTCTTCTTGTGCCATGTTGGTCAATGAGTAGGGGGGGTGACTCTTTTGTCATGGTTAGCCCTTGACATAATGCTGAGATTTGCTCAATCATCAGTCTCTTTCCTGCCACAGCAGCTGCTGCACTGTGGTCTTAATAAAACTGCTCCATAATGATACATGTATGTCAAAGACATAATCAGGGATCCTACTACATGCATTGTCATTGCCAGAGAGATTTCTTCACTAGAATACCCTTGTGATGGCTGGGATCATGCTCACTGTTTGTGGCATCTGTCAGTGTTAATTTAGCAGTTCCTGTCAATGAGATAAAAGTCAAGTCCAAGATAGTTAATAGCAGGGCGACTGCAGCAGCAACAGAGTGGGAATGCCAGAAGAGTCAGGCCTACAAAACTGTTTACAGAAAAAAGGAAACCAGACTACTCAGTGGCTGAACAGGCATTAGTGCAGTACCTGACGTTGGTCAAGCACTAATCAGATATTAACAGATAAAGTAACCTACACTCTCTTTATCTGCATTTACCACTAAACCAGGATTTACTACTGTTAGAGCTCCTCATTAGACCCATTCCATGTTCTGCAGGGTTTTTCAAATTTCAGCAGTACCTCAGAGGCTGTTAATGTTTATCATCTGATAACCATTAATGCATTATCAAACCATGTGGTTTTACTGGGCCAAGTGAGTTTTAATTATGGAGAAGAGAACTGGATGGGAAAGCAGTTGAATGCTTCATCATGGGCATAATGTGGGTAAGGCAGAACAGACCACACAGATACTAAACACTATAATGGATCCATTCTTACAAAGTCTAGGATTTCAAGTGAGTTGTGTCATTCCTAACTGCAGCTCATTGCTGTCTTCAGAGGTCTTGAAGTACTTGCCCTCACTTTCTGCAAAGGTGTCTTGTATTGCAGGTGGGAATATGTTTTTGAATCAGTGTTGTGCACACAGCCCAGGAGATTGCTGGGACTTTTTGCATGGTCTGGATTGAGGTGTTCCTCTGCTGTCTGTAAAAGGGAAAACTACCAGCTTTCCCTTCAGACTGCGATTCTCATAATCATTCTTGAAAAAGTGCCTTAAATACATCAATGTATCATTTTTCCTTACCCTCCTCTGACTCTGTACTCACTGAATTTAATGAGACTTAATATTTCTACCATTACTCCTTGTAGAATAGAACAGAAGAAAGCAGAATAATGCTATCTAAGCATGATGTGAACAGAACACATTTATTTATGTCTGTTCATTAATTAGATTGCTGTAATGCAGCCAGTTTCTCCTCCAGTTTTTGAATAGGCGTAGTGTGGGTTTTCATTCATCTAACAATGATTTTATGACTTGTAGAATGGCATTGGGTAAAGTCTTAGATGACAAACATGTCTTCCTGACTTCTTTGATGTCTTGAGTTTCTGGACTCATGGGAATTGAGAGTCCAGTGAAGAAAAACACTTGAATTTTTTGGGTCTTGGCTATAAACAAGGAGCTGGGAGCTCATTCTGTCTGGCTTTTCGTGCCTGCATCATCTTTTCTGGTGCCTACTGGATGGTGAAATCAAAGCAAAATTTTAGCAATTTAGAGAAAATGAATGCAAAAAGGAGACCAACAGAAGAGTTGTTAATGCATCTTTAGATATTTCAATTTCATGGTTTAACAGAAAAGTCAAACCAAGGCCACTTCTTAGGTACTACAAACAGTTATATTTCAGCCAAATATTTTGCCATAGAATCCAGGAGCTACCTATGTAAACCACCTTTCAAAGCGTATTTTCCACAAAGGAAACAAGAGATGTAAATAAGGTGCCCTTCATAGTCTATTCCAACAGTTAATAACACTCACTGTGTTTTGTGTCTCATTTAAGTACATCTGGTTTTAAGTCCCATCCACTGATTCCTGTTATGGCTTTCTCTGCTAGATTGGTTTAATTTTACTTCCCACATCCTGTTCCTTTCAGATTTATTGGCCAAGATCTTCTAAAAATAAAATAAAAGCAACAACAGTCTGCAGAGGAGGAGAGAGAGAAAGCAAGCAAGCAAACAAGCACTCTCTACATGTTTTCCTGATGTATGATCATTGAACCATCATGATAGTATTCAGCACAGTCAAATCCAAAGACTAAGTGTAATAAGTTCAGATTAACAATGTCGTAGAAAGATTGATAAAGGTATATCACATCTGACACTTGCTGTATGTCCTTAGAGTGCCCATTTTAAGGTAGCTCAGGATGTCTGGCTTCTAAGCACTTATAGGGTGAAAGTATAAAAAAAAAATAATTAATGTAAAAATCTCTGAGATCAGCTCTTTATATCCTTGCATTCATAAATATTTTTAAAACCACAGATTGATTTCTAGAAAGCAAAGGATTTTTTTAAAGCATTACTTTATCTAAGGCAAATTAAGAAGAACTCCTGAAGTTTTAAACACAGCTGTCCTATACTAGTCCCAAGTCATGTTCATTGCTCTGCTTCCACCTTATCTGATTAATTTCATTATACAACGCACTTCCCTTGTATAACCAGGGCTTAGGATATTCCATGGAATATAGATGATCTGACAAATCTTGTCTCCAACTCTTTGTAGATTTAACCATCTTCTCTTGATGTTTGACCTGAGGACAGTGGTAGATGGGCACACCCTGAGAAGTAACCTCCAGTACCCTGGTCTATAACCATTTCAGTTATACAGGTACTGGAAGACACTGTGAGACAAGCTGTGTATTTTACTACCATCATGTACATAACCAACCATATGCACTTGAAACAACAGTCCAATGACAATGGCTCTGTTTTCTTTGAAAGCCTTTAATGAGCTCCATATGTCTAGCAATCTGCAGCACAAATTCAAGGCACAAATTAAAACGTGTCTTTTTTTTTTTTCTCAAGGACTCATTGGCTTATTACTGTGTACCATGTTCTGAATGTTGTTAGGCCACTGGGAGGTGAATGTCTCTGGATAGTGTAACTAGTTTCTCATCTGAATCCTCTAGCAAGTCAAGGTTTGCAAGGATAAGTAACAGCTTTTATTAAAACAACTGCTGAAGAAAGCAGAGGAGGTGTCAAGAGCACAAATTCTGCTGCCAAAACTTGATTGTTTTGTCCCCTGCCTGTATTAGTTGGCTTAATAGGGTCTCCGCAGAAATTTCTAGTCCTATACATTCAGATCATTATGGCTTCAGTAATAAGGATCCCTGTGAAAAGAACTGAGAAGCTCGCATTTAAGTCACCCTTACAGTGCTGTAAACATCTAGCCTTGCACTAAAATAGACCAATGATGTCATTACTAGAGATAGGTTTGGACCAGTGACTGTTTTCTCTGTGCATTTTTTGCAAGACCTTGCATTTGGTATCAAATTTTGTTTCCTGAGCTCATTTACAATTATAAGAAGGTGGATATCTATTTTCCATATCTTACAGCACTGTCATGAATAGCAGAGAGCTGTGTATGATTGCTGGTTAGAACAGGTTATTTCAGCACTGTACCAATCTACTTGGAATTTGACACAGCAGTTACTGGTGAAGTCTTCCCTATTGGCAACAAAGGCTCATTGTTACTCCAGTCATCCTAAAGCACAACATCCCATGTTGAAGTTTTGAGTTTATTAAAGGGTTCTCACAAGAGAAGACTTTGAGGAATTTAGTGATGTATTAAGCACATACTGATGCCTTGCTAAGAAAATGATCCATAGCTCTGCAGCTGAGAAGTGATGAAAAGCAACAATCAAGCTCTCTTTGTCACATTATGTCCTCTCCACACTGCTGTATTAAGGTTCCTCCTTCTCATGTCTTAGGCAAAGGTACAGACAATGCAGTGTTAGTCAAGGATGACTATCAGTCTGCCATAATCTTTGGTTCTTTCTGGCACAAAAAAAGGCTACAGAAACTCAGGCAACTGGCTTCCTTGCAGTGGTAGCAGCAGCAGATTTCCTGCAACGTTTTTCACAGAAGAGAAACTGGTGAAATCTGGCTATTTAGCTTGGGCATTTAGCTTCAGCCAAAGGCTAAGTGACCTCTCCTGCTTCTTGTCGGTAGGGTGAAATAACCCTAATTTTCTTTATAGTAGAAATTGCCTTGAGATTATCTAATGAACATATTATTACCATTATTATGAAGTGAATGGGAAAAGTGTTTGGATAATTGGCAGAAGAGAAAATGAGAACAGTGAACAGCTACAACTCTAAGGCCCCTTGGCAACAGACACCTTCTTAAGTATATCTGAAACAGGCAGCTCCCTTGATCAGTACAGACCTCTCTGCTGGAGAGGCAGCTTCCTCTAGAAGTGTAAATGTGAATTTAAATGCACAGGAACAGAGAAACAGAAATAACAAGGTTCTTGATTTCCACCCCTCCCACTAACTAAGTATGCATTTATTGCTAATTAATTTAGAGATATAGACCACATTGCCTGGCAGATATTTGTCTCCTGCTATTTGTTAGGCTGAATAGCTAAGAAACAACTTTTCCTTTTGTATTAGCATGTCCTTTTTTTTTGCTGCATTGTGTTTTGGCATTTCTTTTTTTAAATGGTTGATTTCACTGCTAGATGGACATGTCCAGGTTTCTGTAAGGAGGCAATATATTTCTTCTGTTCCACTGAAACACAAGATTAAAAGCTGCAGTAAATATTTTAGGATAAACACTTAAAGTAGCCTCAGGCCTCGTCTGTGCAACCCCCTTCCATTGTCAGGAATGTTGTAATTGCACCAGGCAGGCAAGACTGCTGGTCTGGCCAGGGAGGACAGTTGTGTTAAGTGAGATCAACTATTATCCCGAGGTCGAGTCTCTGATGACGCTGTCCTCCATCCAGGGAGTCTCTCAGTGTGATGATGTGGATGCACATCTAGAGTTTCTTTTTACTTACCTTTTCTTTCTTTTTAAAAAATATTTTCTCTTTTAATCACAAGGCTCAAATGCCTTTTTAAAAAATTTGCTATAGTATATTATATCTGATCATTGTCTGTTGTGCCAAGAGGTCACAGAGCAATCCTAAGTTCTATGACATGTCAGCAAGTCTAGTGCAGGTATCTCCAGCACCACCTCAAAGAGTCTAAGAGAGGACCAAGGGCATCCATTTAGACAACTGAATTTCTTTCCGTGAGCATCACATGCTTATTTTCCTGAAACGCTCTTGTTTGTTCTCTCACTAGCTCTCAGGGACTAAAGTTTTCTATAGAGAATCAAAGGGAAAGCAACCAGATCTCAATATTTTCGCCTCTAAGAAAATATGTGTTTTTATTCTTGGTAGGGGTATTGTTTATAAATGGAGGATGGGAAGGGACTTAGTAAGCAAATCAGTTATACATTCCCTTCCTCCTCCTTCTTTTGTGTTATTGTGTTCTTTGGTACCCAGAGAGTCTTTGTTGTCCAAAGTTACATGTTATTATGCTCCTAGCTGAAGCATCAAAATGAAGGACAGTAAATTTTGGCTGTTTTAATGAGATAGGAAGCATGACTGAATGTGTAGGGACTGAGACGCTGCATGTTAGCTGCTGAACTGGCTGCTAGGGAAGGCAATTTTCTACTTCATGTCCCTTTTCCCCACTCCTACTAATTTATATAGATTGTAAGTTCTTAGCATGTTCCTATGAATCCACACAATGCTTTATATAACATTGGTTCATTCTCAGTTGGAGCCTGCAGAGCCCCTTGTCGGAACATATAATAAATACTTACAAATGATAATAAATTCTAATAGCAGTTAGTGCCGCATGAGGATATCTGAGAGGCACTGATTGTTCTTTCATTACACTGAGAAACAGAAACATTCAGGCAATCAACACAGTGAGTTCAAGGCCTGGCCATCAGCACTAATAATGTCACTTGTCTCCAAACCTAAGCCAGAGGAAGAAAGGGCAAATAGTTGCAACCCACCTCTAAAGCGATACAACATGATACAACCCAAATTATTTTGTCCATGTGAAAAAGTCAGGATTTTTTTTTTCCCTGAGAATAAACCACTTTTAAAATAAACCATAAATGCCACAACCCTCATGGCTCTCATTTGCCTCCTGCAATCTGATCACAGAAATAAAGTATGAGAGCATGAAGCAGCTCTCCAGTCAAGCTGAAAGAGGAGGAGCTGACAAGCTAGGGAAATGTTCTCCTGTAACCTTGAACTTGTATTCACTTCCCTCTGAAAACAAGATGTCTCAAGGCAGACAGGGGTGGAGGTGAAGTACTTCACAACATCAATACCATGTTATAAATACCTCAGAACTGTGGTAGCCTGAAGGTTTTGTGGGCTCCATGGAATTTAAAATCAACCTACCACAGAGCATTTCCTTTTTACACTGAAAAAAAAGGAAAAAAACCCCAAGTTCAGCTTGTTGCAATTATAAATCATTGTAAAAAGAGGGCTAAACAAAGGAATAACTCCTGTTGAGTGATTCAGTGCTTCAGCTGATAGATAGCTGAGCCAATAATCTGGGCAATACTCTAGAGAACTAGGGTAGGACTGAGCAGCTACACTCAATTCTTGGCACATGCACAAACTGTATAATACTGGACAAGTCAGCAAGTCTGATTTGTTCCTCAGTATATCCTTTCTGAAATAGACATGCTCCTACCCTACTTTACAGCATAACTGTGGGAATAAAAATCTGGAATAAAAGTCTGTTAAGGTATTTACACAGGCAGGATGACTTGTCACTGTTATTGACACTCAAACATTCTACTTGTTATTGAATGGAGGAGAAGGAAATATGATCCCCAAACTTGGTCTGCCTATCCTTTACATGCTCTATAGTGTTCAGCACATGACAAAGTGCCTAGAAAAGCAGGATAATTCTTGAAATCTTATGAAGAGCCTATCTGTGAAGATGAATAAATTTCCTGTGAATGATTGAGTGTCTTGGTATTTTCTTCATCTTTTGTTGGAATGATAATGAAAGGAAAAGGGTTAAACTAAATAAAAAATAAAAGAGCCCCCAAATACGTATATACATACATACATAAATCCCTGGCTTCTCTGTTAGGAAATGGAATTAAGAGAGGTAGATAGGTTTCATCAGAGCTCGGAAAACAGACATGGATGAAAGCCATACAAAGGCAGGGAGATAGCAAACAATATGGAAAATGTTCCTGTCTCTGGTGGTGTGAGGGACAGACCTGGCTCCAGAACTTCTGCTGCTTGGTTTCACTGATGTTTGTGAACACAGGGTCATGAAAAGACAAAACTATGCTCCAGGCAAGGTTGGTAATTGAAGTCCAAGGGAAGAATGAAGAGGGATGAAGTGTATTGGAAAGCACCAGGACAAAAAAGGTGAAGTTAAGTAAAATATTTCCCATGCCCCACACTGCAGGGCAGTTTGTTAACATTTGTCTCCCAAGGAAGAGCAATGAGAGCTATAACATTGGTTGGAGAAGACTAAAAAAACCCAAAGGTTTTAGAGACAAGTTAAGTGTGGGAATGTTAAATCGTAGAGGCAGCAGTGAAAAACAGAAATGAGATGGTAGAAATAAAAAGGTTATTAATCATGTGATTTACTCAAATCTTTGTTAGAAAAACAAGAAAGAAACAGTGAAAGTGATTTGGTCTTATTTTAAGACAAAGGGAATCGTATTATTTTTTTTATCAAAAATACTTTTAGACAGAAAAATTAGATGAACTGAATCTTACCTATGATCCAGACAGCAAGGTACTGTACTCAGATCTCCTGAGCCACAGATTCACACTCAGCCATTAAGCTACATTGTCCATTTCCACGTTCATAGATTCCTCTCACTATTATCATCACGACCTCATATGTTTTTTCTAAATATGTGTCATGGTTTGACACGACAGCCTTTTCTGGTAAGGGGGAAGGGGCTGTAAAGATGGCGCCTGTAAGAAGTTGTTTGCAACTCTCCCCAGCTCTGAGCCAGACCCATGTCTGGGGCTGAGCCAATTAGACGCCTCCACGATCACTTTTTAAGAAGAAGCCGGAAGAGGAGGTTGCGTTCCTCCATCTTTTTCCTGTTTCTTCCTTCTTCTGCCCTTCTGCTTCTTCTTCTTCTTGCTGATGGTGGTGCAAGGAGTAGGAACAGTGAGACAAACGACTATGCGGACTCCAAGGTCAGTGATGAAAGAGAGGAGGAGGTGTACCAGAGCGGAGACTCCCCTGCATTCTATTGAGAGAATTGGTGAAGCTGAGATTTATTTCCATGTCTTCAAGGACTCCGCATCAGTGGCAGAGACTCATTTTGAAAGGACTGACCCCGGACTAGGGGCAGTGATTTTCTTCTTCAAGACTATGGCCAGAGCAGGCCTTGTCCCAAGAGAGGGATCCTGTAACTGCAGAGACTGCAACTGTGGCAAAGAATCCACACCAGAGATATTCACCAAGGACTCTGTCCCGAGAGAGGGAACCCATATCGGCAGAAGCNCTCTAAGTCAAGTACTGGAGTTTGTTTTGCCCGGCACCGTAACTGGCAGTGAGCCCTCCCTGTCCTTGTCTTAATCCACAACAACCTTGCTTATCTTATTACTCCCATTTCGCTGGGGCCTCCGCCATTCTAACGAGGGTGGGGGTGAATGGGAGCACCGAGCAAGAGACTGTCGTGGTGCTGCAGTGCTAGCTGGGCCAAACCACGACAACGTGCTGTCTGATGCTGTTACAGAAGTGCTTTCTAAACAGGCGTAATGACAGGCATTTCCACGATGGAAGTGTAACAAGCAAGTCAGTCCTGTTGCCTACCAAGGTTTCATAAAATGCAGGAATGGGCATTCAGAGTAATTTCAGTGGCTGGTCATCTTATCAGCATCCTGAAAGTAGCTAGAACTAATCTGAAAGTGAAACCTGAGTACTACAAAATTAATGGACAATTTTATTCATAGAGGAAAGAAAGAAGAGGGTAAGAGCAAGGTAAGAGAGGGTAAGAGTGTCTTTTGTCTACATTTAACTATTAACAAGGACCTGTGGAAAGTATGGGTAAGTATCTGTCTGCTGTTCTTATGACAGTGCTGTGCAGAAGGCATATGATAGGAAAATCGAGACAGGTGTCTAACACAGACCTGCTGTAGATGAAGAGTGGTTAATAAGAAGGGAGCTAACACGTTGTCATTCAGATCCATGTAATCAGACCAGACACTTTATTGAAGCCAAGATGAAGCTAAAGACTTCACTTTCCTAGACATAAAAAAAAGAAAGGAAAAAGATGCGTGAATGAGAATATATGCAGAAAAACAAAATACATGCACCCCCCTATTGGCATGAAAAAGTCTAATTAATTATCTAAGTTGTCACATCCCCAACTATTCTGTGTTCTGCCTTGCATGCATATTCTCACTATCACTTTTTTTTTTAAAGAAAATAAAGCAAAATTTAAATTAAACACCTATTATGATATGTCTGATATTAGTGATTGCAATATTTTGAACACAATAAGAGAAAGGAAGAAAGAGAGATAGAAACAACAGCAACAACAAAAATCTACCAAAACAAACATACAGAAGGAAATGTCAGGTAGATGCATACAATCACACAGGAACAGGAGAAATAAATGTGACATGCACATGCACAAACACAGACACACACACTCACAACTCTCTTGGGTTAATAGTGGTTTACAAATGTATATAATATTTCTAGTAAACAGTTACTCACTATCAAATATTTTTTTTCTAAACTTCTAAACATTTATTTAAAAATAAGCAGGGCATCAGGCAACTTTCGTGTCTGGTTATTCCTGTTTAACTATAGGCTGAAAATCAACCAGTTCTAAAAAAGTATGAATACCCCTTTCCAGTTATTTTAGGTCTAGAATGTGTTTTTCTTATCTCATCAGGCATCTGCATTTAAGTCCTTAGCCTATCATTATTTCATGTTGCTTTCTTGCACACAGTTTGCTATAGTTTTTTGAACTCATGAACAGTATCAGAACTGAAATACGGTAGAGTTTAACAGCTTATATTTCCCACTGACTAAAGTGCAAGGATCTATTGCTTTAAGATCAAATGAAACCAAGTCAGGATTTACATTGCAAAATACCAAACTTGCTTCCTTGTCCTCTAGTTTGTACTCACTTTGAATTTCCCATACTCCATCTTCAAGTCACTGGCTCTCACTACATTTTCTGTGAGATTAAACCTCTCAGATAGATTAGGAAATGTCTTCTCTTGTAAACCTTCTCACTGTTTTGATACACATGACTATGTCTGAAAATACACTCTCTATCACCAATATGATACAGCTTGAAGGCAAAACTAGATGTCTTGGTGATATGTTTTCATAGTGTCTCCAGCTGAAGACACAAAAAAAAAAAGTGAAAGTAAACAAAAAAAGTAAGACAGGAGCAAAAGAAATTCGAAAGAAAATAGGTAAGTCCCTGTAGTGCACACAGGGAAACTTCTAAGCATATCCTCAAACATGCACATGCTCTCACTCCAGGGCTGTTGCTCACTGCCCTGGCTGTCTGTTGCTGGCTGGGTCCTATCCCCCAGTGGCATCCTGGGGGATGCCCAGCCCAGAGTAAGTAGGGTAGTGATTCCACAGGCCAACTTCTGGCAACACCAAACCAGATTCAAACTGCTGCCTCTCCTATTCCAAGATCATTCCCTACTGACAAAAAAAAATTAGTCATGTTAATGTGCTTTCTCAGGTGGACTGCTCTGTTTCAAAAGTAACTTTGAAATTACCTACTGAACCTTTAGCCCAGCTAATATTTAGTTACTGTGATAGGTTTTGGCAAACACCCTCCAGAGAGTGTTGTGTGTTTTATTGGCACACACTGTGCTTTCACATTTTCATCTTAACAGAGGTTGTTGTTCAGGCCATTTGCTAGGGATGTTTGGTCACAGCGGATGAGCAGACACCCACATGTGATCAAGGATCATCTGCAACCTGGCTGCTAAAAGGTGGTCTTTAGGTCTTTAGTCATATTAAATTACGGTTACAGTAGACATGAGACTGTATATATAGAGAATACTTATATGTAACCAAAGAGTATTAGAGGACTATACTTAGGACAGGCTTTGTTTCCCCTAATATTAGATGTCAAAAAGATATTGTTTGGGTCCATGAAAGAAACATTTTAGAATTACTGGAGAGAAATTAACATTACAGGAAGATTATTTATCTCAGTTCCCTTAGAATTGAGAATTTTAAGAAATGAAATATCTCATTCTCTTGCCTATAAAAGAAATTGATGACTTGCTTTGATTTTGCTGAAAAAACTGTTAAATGTTTCAATTAGAGAGGAATATTACAAGTTTGTGTGAAAAAGTATTTAGAACTGTCTTCTGTCTGGGTTTTTGTTTTGCGCTTATTTTGCTAGCATACCTTTTTCAGGAATTCTCATGTTTTCTATATCTTTTGAAAGAAATACATTAGAAAGCAGACAAATGAGGAGGATTGGTAGGTTTAATTGTAAAACAAGAATGTATTGGCAAGAAAATTTATCAAGGAAAAAAAAAAGACAACATATATTAAATCTAGGGTTGTTGAACTGAAAAAAGGAACCAAATCTTTGCTGGGAATAGCAGGAACTGTCTCAGATGTCAGCTTCACTATAGGTTAGAACTACAGGCATGGGTCATAAGTGCTTCCCCATTATCAGTTATAGATTTCCAGGGTATACTGACTTTTGCTCTTTGTTCAAAAAAATTTTCCAATCTCTAATGAAAAGGTAACTCTTTAAGTCCATGTAATACCTCAGCATTCCATCAGGTATTTTGCATATATTCGATGTTTAAAACTAGTTTTAAATACGTTTTGTACATCACAAACACTTTGCTTTGGAACAGCCAACAAAGGAAAAACAGCTTCTTGAGAACTCACACAGTGACACACACACAGAAAAACAAAGATTGACTTGTTATAAGGCAAAGGGCCCATACTTTTGATAATAATCATCAGCCTAGCTTTATGCTTACATCAGAGCAAGAGAACAAAAGACAGGGGGATCATAACAGTACACTAATCTGATCTTATTCTGGCCCTTTCTCTGCAAAAAAAGACCGTTTCATCACATCTGAGAGGCACATTTTCTCTTATCCCAAGCAATGTGGTTCAATTCAGACTTGAGATGAGAAGTCAGCGAAATGGAGAACAGTAGCATATAAGGAATTCACACTCAGAACAACCTGCTTCAATTCTAACTCTGATAGCTTGGGTACCACACAGTCATCAAATGCTGTCTGTACTGTAGAACTGGGTTTTTTTAAGTGTGTGTGTTCGTGTTTTGGTTTTGAGTTTTATTTGTTTGTTTGCTTTCTGCCTCTGGATTATGAAAATGTTCTTTACAACTTATCTGAAACATAATCCTTGCTTTCCTGTTTGAATTATTTAGAGTGAAAAAAACCACAAACCAAATCATAACAAAACAAACCACTTTGCTTTCACTGGTTGTGTGAGACATTTAGAAACTTGGAAAGTTGTCTGACTCTACTTTCTAGAAAAGAACTGAAAACCAACAGACTTAAATAGAGCCCACTCTAAACAGGCAGAGAAATTTACAGGCTTTTCTCTCGGGGGGCAGATGGAAAGGATTCTAGTGCTTCATCCATCTCTTCCAGAAGAGTGAAGAGGGGATGGGCTATCCAAACAGAGGTCCCTCCTTTGGAATTACTGAAGGATACAGACATCAAATCTGAAGAAGGTCGTCTGCTTCTTACCTGCCTGGAGCTGTCCTACTCCTCATGAAGTCCAGAGTCTTCCCTTGAATGACTGGTTGTTTATTGTCTTGGACACCACATCTCCAGAGGACCCCTACACTTTGCCCAAACCAATAAATTAAAAATCCAACAGCCTACTATGTATGTTGGACTGTAATTCTAGCTCAGATTGACTTAATTTGACTACCATAGGTGTGTTACAACAGATGAACATCTAAGAATATAGGTATTGAATATTGAGGGTCATCTTCTCCCTCAGGCATAATTATTTTCTCTGACATTCTTGAATTAATCATTCCTACTGTTTTGGGGTTTTTTTTAGCACACTAGTACTATACGGAGTGGTGGTGGTATACTCAGTAACATATTTGAGTAGGAACTAAGGTTAATTTTTTTCCATCCAAGTTACTAGGAGGGCTGTATAGGGGCAAAAAACATGTATTTCTCTAAGCAAATATTACTTCAGAAAGACATGAGCTTTTGTCTAAAGAGAAGTGATTGAAAGTGATAAAATCCCCACAATTGCATCTTACATAGGCTTAAGGTATGGTTTTGTAACAGACTAGTACCACCTTTGCTTAAAAAAAAGGTGATAAACACTTGCTTTAATTCTTATAATGGAGGTTTATAAATTTTTTACCACCTTTGAAAAGCATCATTGTCTTCAGAAAGGATGAATTTGTTTCTTCTTAAACCGCCTGAGATGAACGAATATCATACAATAATAATTTCTTCTAATTATAGTAAGTCTAGAATAAATTAAAGCAGAGAAATATCTATTTCTTTTTTCTGTACAGCAGCATTTTCAGCGTTCACCAACATTGTCCCTAAGGCAGAAACAGAGTCATGCATGATCAATTTGTCTTACAAGTCTTCCAAAATACTTCCCTGTCTCCATTTAGCACTGTCAAGGTTTGTTCTAATCTGCCATTTCAGACAAGATTTAGAGCTTCCACACTTTGATTCTGTAGATGAACGAGGATTAAAGTTTTCATTGCTTGTTTGTAATGAAGCAAGTTGTAGCTCTAATTATGTAACCAATTTGCTGCAGTTAACTCTTGAAAAGAACAGCCACGGTCCAGTCAGAGGTTCATTTTGTGTTGATGAGTTCTGTTGTCAATGCAGACAGTATAAGTTGAAAGTCAATGGGATCTGTGTGCCTAAAACTGACATCACTTTGAAAAATCCAATGATAATCATTGAATGACTTGAAAAAACAGACATAGATAACAGTGACTGCTTAAGGCTAATGTAAGGAAATATCTCTGTGTGATTTTCTATGCTTTAATGGTGTTCTGAGATCAGAGGAATTTCGTTAAAAGACCCAACCTAGTTAAGACTTAGCCTTAGAATAATGTATTAATCAATATTAAGGAGAAAGAGACCTTTCTGATCACCTGTGTTGCACAGGAAGCAGAAATACATACTTCACTACCTATTAGAACCAAAAATGTAATATCAAATTCATAACTTCTAAAAAGGTATCTTGACTTCTTCAAAGGACTGCTAAATATGGAAAGTTCATTGGTAAATTGCCTTAGTTTTTAATTATATTATTATTAAAAATGAGCAACTTACTTTTCATTGATTGTTGCTTTCTTCATCCTCCAGATCTAGGATTTTTTTCTTTTTTAGTGATATAGCATTAAAAGACATGTACATATTTGTGATTCAGTTTTCTTACATCAGAAGCCAATCACTTCTCTGCATTTGCTTCCACTAAGTACATGTGTGTGACCATGTGGCCAAAAGACCAATGGCATCCTGGCTTGTAACAGAAATAGTATGACCAATAGGACAGGGAAGTGATTGTCCCCATGTACTTGACACTAGTGAGGCAACACCTCTAATACTGTGCTCAGTTTTAGACCCCTCACTACAAGAAGGACATTGAGGTGCTGGAATGTGTCCAGAGATGAGAAACAAAGCTGGTAAACAGTCTGGAGTACAATTCTGATGAAGAGTGTTTGAGGGAACTAGGGATGGTTATCCTAGAGAAGAGGAGGCTGAGAGGAGACATGATCGTTCTCTATATTTACCTGTAGAACGTGGAGGTTGATCTCTTCTCCTAAATAATTAATGATAGGACAAGAGGAAATAGGCTCAAGTTATGTTAGAGGAGGTTTAGATTGGAGATTAAAAAGAACTTTTTCTGTGAGAGGGCTGTTAGACACTGGCACAGGCTGCCCAGGGAGGTGGTGGGGTCACCATCCCTAGAAATATTTAAAAGATGCATAGAGGAGGTGCTGAGGGATATGATTTAGTTTAGTGCTGGGCTTGGCAGTGTGAGATTGGTGTTGGATGATCTTAAAGATCTTTTCCAACCAAAATAATTCAATTATTCTATGTAGACTAGATTTTTTCAGATTCTAAATAGATGAGAATTTCTTTGGTCCTGGGGGAGAATTTTCTCCAGAAGAAAGGAATTAGCATTTCTTAGTACTTTGCTGGATCAATTGTGTCCAGTTTTTTACATCAATGTACTAGTCATGATCTTTTATTTTCTTTTAAGATGTGGTCCCACAGTTTACATATGCAGTTGTGGTTTTTCCCAGCTGAGACAAAGGAAAAACATCCCACGACAGTCTCTTGCTCTGTGCCCCCCATTGACCCCCCTCTCATTAGGATGGCAAAGGCCTCAGTGAAATGGGAATAAAAAGATAAGCAAGGTTGTTGTGGATTGAGACAAGGGAAGGGAGGGCTCAATGCCAATTACAGTTCTGGGCAAAACAAACTCCAGTACTTGACTTAGAGAGGAAGGTAGGAAAGTTTATTCTACTACCTACGAAAAACAGAACAGAGCAAAAAGCAAAAAGAGAGTAGGATGATGAGAAAATTGCAACCAGCACTTTAAGATCTCCCTTCCTCATCCTTCCTATCTTCTCAGACTCAGCTCACTACTCCTAATATCTATATCTCCTCCCCCCTCAACGGCTCAGGGAGGCAAGGAATGGGGAATGTGGTCAGTCTCTCACAGATGGGTTCTGCTGCTTCTCTCTTCTCAGAGGTGGATGACTACTTACATTCTTCCCCTGCTCCAATATGGGGTCCCTTCTACGGGACACAGTCCTTAATGAACTTCCCTGGTGTGAGTTCTTCTCAGCAACTGTGGCTTCTGGCAATACAGGGTCCCTCATACTGGACACAGTTCTTAGTGAATATCTCTGGTGTGGATTCTTCCCCACAGTTCTGTGAATATCGGGTCGCTCACAAAGGACACAGTCTCCTCTGACCATAGTCACTGCCCCTGACATGAGGTCTTTAATAAAATGCAAACAAATCTCAGCTTCACCAGTCCTCTCTGCAGGATGGGGGGGAGTCTCTGCTCCAGCGCACCTCCTCCTCTCTTCCACCACTGATCTTGGAGTCCACATGATTGCTTCTTTCTCTCTTCTCCCACTTCTTGCACCACCACCATCCGGAAAAGAAGAAGGGACAGAAGAAGGAAGAAACAGGAACCAGCGCCCTCTTCCGTCTTCTTACTAAAAAGTGATTGTGAGGGCATCTAATTGGCTCAACAGCAGAAATGGGTCTGGCTCAGAGCCAGGGAGAGGTTCGAGCAACTTCTTACAGGATCCATCTTTACTGCCCCTTCCCCCTTACCAGAAATGGCTTCATGTCAAACCATAACAGTAGTCCTCAATTTCAGGCTGAGACAGATTATGTATTGCTGCAGTACAGTTCAGGTTTGACCACAGTAGATATATAACATTATTAACTCAGTACTGATGGCTGAATATTAGTAGTCAGACTTCAGCTCTTTATGTTATTAGCAAAGCTTTTCACAGTATTTTCTTCCAGTTCATTGACAGAAACTATCTGTGAACAATGTGTTAAAAACAATGTTAATAATCTGTGATATCTCATTCAGTGTATCAGACATGTGTATATTTTTTTAATCTGTGAGTATTTTCTAAATATACTTTGTTTTGCAGTTGCTGTTTGAATTTAGATGTGCAGAATCAAGCACTTTGTTATACTGTCTGACGGGCTTGTTGCTTTGCTACTAGTTAAGAGATTCTGTTCTCTAATTCAAGTGGTTGAATGGTGGTAAATTTTCCAATGCTGCAAGTGAAATGCTTTTGGAGCATCCTTGGGACATCCTTGAGAGTACAGGAAAGGAATAAAAGATTTCAGAGACCAGTCTGATTGCTTACATTGCTTCTGCTTGTAGGCAACTTAACAGTGCAAACATGAAAGCTACTCTTGCATCTTTGCAGAGTTTCAATATGCTTCAGAAATTCTTCCCTAAGAAAGCCAAAGTAAATACATAAATATATTCTAGCCCAAAATAAAGCCCGCACTTATGCGTTGGATCTATTCCTTCTCATTGAGGCTTCGTAGACAACTCTTTTACTGACAGAAGGAGTTTGGCCCTTTGAATGATTATTGTGACTCACATTTTAAGATCCATAGCCTCTTTTCTTTTGCCTTAGACATGCTGTGGGGCACACAAACAGACATGGATGAGAAATTTATGCTTTAAAAAAAGAAAAGAGAGAAAGAGAGATGAATACAGTTTATCATGGAAGAGACTGGCAACTTTGCCTATGAGATAGGTAATCTGAATGTGAATTTTCTGGCAACAAGCACAAAAAAAAGCCCCCCACTGATAAAATATTTTCATGTTAGGCTAGAAAAGTGCTTTTTAATACACAGAAAGCTGCCCTCATTTAAGCACACTTGATAGGGGATCAGAACATCCAAGCTAAAAATATAGGATTCTAAAGTGTCCTTTGAGTAAAATTTAAGTACCTACATTCAGGAAAGTGAGTCAGACAATCTCTCACTGCAACACTTGGGGTGGCCTCCACAGGGAATTTCTTCCTTAGATTTCTGAGATTCATAAAAAGGCATCCTTACATTATTTTTTTTTGTGTGCTCATTGTACTACCCTGCATTCAGCTGTGATTGTGAAAGTGGTGTTACAATGTGCCTTGTTATAATAGACTAATAGTTCCTGCAGTCTTTAGGGAAATAGAATCTTGAGATTCAAATATTTAGTTTTAGATTATTTCTAACATTTACCAAGGAAATGTTTAAATACCCTTGAGACTGTAAAAGCAGCCTTTTTGTCAGACTTCTTATAAAATCCTCTGATTTTGATTTCTTGCCTGCAAAGTGTCCCTTCTACTAGATAGGCAGAGTGGCTTTCTGTTGGTATTCATCACAATGACATTGCTCTCCTGGACTTTAGATATTGAAAGTTTAGAATGTCTCCAACATCCAGGTCTTCCCCTTCCTGCATAGGTGTTTCTTATTCATAAGACCCAATGACTAAGTAAAAGAGATTTCCTTGTGAATTTTGGCCCTGTCTCCCATTGAGAGAAGAGTAGGCTAAAGCTATATTTCACAGAGGTGCCTTGTGGCAGCTTCCATGCTTATGTTCAAATTTGAGAAAGAATTTCAAACATCCTTTCTTTTGACACTTCTTAGCACTGCCAGCTCTGAGATGCTTTTTTGTTGTGGCTCTCATTGTAGGAGCTCAACTTTCATAGAAAACAGACTTGCAATCTGTTCCACTGCAAGACATGAAAATTTGACTTTTAGGTCTAGAACAGAAAATAGGTCCATTTACTGGATCTGCACCATGCCTCTTAAAAATGTTTGGAAAAAAAGACTAGTGAAATAGGATGAATCTGTGGACATCACTGACTGTTGTAAAAATTAAGACTGAGCAGCAGGAGCATGAGGCATATAGACAAGTTGTCCCAAACTCACTGCTGATGTTTGAGAGTGAATGGTTATGGTTATGCCTGTTTATGCTAGCAGCGTATTCATCCTACTCTGTGCTTACACCAGCAGTGTGTTAATCCTGCTCTGTGCATTGAATGGGACTACATGGATTAGCATTTAGAACAGAGTGAAGACCTTTTCAGCTCTCTCCCCTGATGAATTCCTGGATTTTGAAGCTGCTGCAGTCTATTTAGTGGTACTGAATGGTTGTCTATGTCAACTCAAGTTAGAAAAACAACTGGGATCTTTTCTGGCAGATTTTCGGGATACATTCTCTAATGGATATAGAGCACTAAACCACAAAGAGCATATGAAATGATGAACGTGAAATGTGAATTCTCGCTATTTCCTTGTAAGGAATGGGTTTATCCCCATAGAAACCTTGTCATGCAAAACTGAATAACAAGTATGATCCACATTATAGTGCGCATAACAAAGCCCTGAACACTGGCAGATTGAAATGGTCAGCAAACTGTATGGCAGGGCTTGTTAAAAGAAAACAATAAATAATGATGATTAGTTATTTGTCATTGATTCTCTCTTTTATGGATGCTTGTCATTAGGACAATAGCCACTAGCTGGCTGTTGCAAAGCTGCTATGTTTCACCTGGAGCTTTTTTCAGATACCATTACAGTCTGTGTTGTATTAGCTGCTAATATTCCTCCCCATCACAGCTTCTATCATATTACCTACTGTAGCAATGCTACTCAAGATCAATAGGATATGTACCAATAGATAGATTCTCTGTCACTGGAAGTATTCAAGATCAGATTTGATGGGATTTTGGGTACTGAAAGATGTCCTTGTCAATGGCAGGAGGAGTGGACTAGATGATATTTAAAAGGTCTCTTCCAACTCAAACCATTGTATGATTCTTTGATATGCCTGCAAGAAAAAATTAATAGAGGACTCTTAAGAGTACTATCTCCTAAGACTGGTCCATGTTGCTGTATATAGCCTGTCTGCAAAATCGTTTGTAGCTAGAGTTTAAATAGTTTATGCTGTGCTCTGGAAGAACAGAACTCTGTCCCTGCTGGTTGGATAGGGTCTTACCAAGATGTAATTATTTCACACCTTTTGCTAGTGTAAAACGTGCAGTTTTTGCCCGGTGTGTAGTAGGGCCTGAATTTGCTTCTGCATCTGTGCACTGGGTAGTAGACTTCAAATAAATCTTTCCCCCACTGGAAGGCTGCACACTGTAAGGACTTATGCTGCTTAAAGTTTTTGTGAAATTTTGTGATGCTTATGGTGGATGGATCTGATCTTGTTCCCAGGTTCTGAGTAGCACTGAGCTGAAAATGTAGATATACCAAGAGATACATACTAGAACTTATGTGGAATTTTGGAAAGTGGAAGCTGAACAAGGCTAAATATCTCTCATGAAAATGTATCTCATTTGCAATGGTATATCTGTGATGAATTTTCAAGAATCACAGTGGAATTGGAAAGTGATGGCTGTTAGCAGTTCACAAATAGATCTTCAACCTAGAAATGTTGACAGTGGATACATTGCTTTCAAACTTTGCCCTTTGGCAGCGGATCACATTATATATTTGAGACATCTGAATCACACACTTTCCCAGGTGGGCATTAGCAGAACCATCTGGCAATTTGAAGTCTCTGGGGCAGTTACTATAGCTTTAAACTGGATTAGCTTGGAAGTTTTAAATGGTGCCATTGCTTTTTGATACTTAGAGTTTTGGCCATTGAAAATCAGACATCCATTTGATCGGGGATAGAAAGAATTATTTAGTTATTTATCTTCATTCTTGTTCAGCTTTCCATGAGAACTTTTCCATGAGGTCAGTTTAAGTCATCTCTTAGAGCATGTATATTGATCAAGTGTATATGCATGTCTCAAATCCAGCCGTTTTTGGGAATTAGTAAGTTGATTGAGCATGCAGAGAAGATCTGAAACAATCTTAGAGCTTTATGTGGTGTATCAGACTGTGGATAATTTTGGGCAGAGTGTTATCAATTCACAGAAACAGTTTTGCTTTTGCTATAATTCAGCAATGACAAAAGCTCCCACAGACTCACCATAGGCCTTCTTGGTAACAACTGACAAAATTTGTATCTTCCAAACACATGATATCATTAGATGAAGTGGACAAAACCAAAACAAGTATGTTTATGACTTAGCCTGAGGAGATAATTAACTTCTGAGTGCTGAGATTCTTGATTGCATTCCTAGCATGATCTTAATTGGAAGTCTGAACTTGTAAAAGGTTGTAGTGTTTCAAAGACACTGAAACGGTTCACTGAAAAATTGTTTGCTCATAAATTTGAAAGATAATCCAGACAAATATCTTTCCCTTTGCTTTTGTTGTAATTGTTGTGGTTGATGATGATTATTAAAATAATCTATTACAGTAGCAGCAAAGGCACCAGACTATGCAAAGAGAACATGTACCAAAATGTATTAAACCACTTCAGGGATCTTCCAAAGAAATAATAAGTTTACAAAAAGGACTGAATACACACCAGATGATATTACTTTGAAACCTGTATTGCTGCTTCAGAATGTCTTACAGTACCTTTCTGTGCTGGATCTATTGACTACTTGTGTGTCCTCAATGAGAATGTTCAGTATTTTGCCTGGAACTATGCTATGTTGTGCATGCAGTGCCATAAGTTGCTAGTGTAAGATGAAAATGGAATTCTGTTCTGCTGATTTATCCTCCTGTCAGATGAGGGAGGCCCTGAGTGGAGATGAAGTTAGCTCAAAAAACTGAAATACTGACTTTATGGTTGGGCAATTACATTTTTGGTATTTTAGAACCAGCCGTAAGACTTTCTGTCAACCTGCTGGAGTAGCTGAATACAATTAGGTACTGGCATTGACTAAAGGTCTACATGACACAATGTATTTCAATGCAGGGACACTAAAACTATGAGACAGTAAAGATGCTAGCACGTACAGCTGCTATGACATCGTGCTCCAGTCACAGAAGGACTAATTAGCTCTACTGAGACATAAACTGTAATGGCCTGGGATGACCCAACACTGCTTCTCATACGTATGCTAGATTGTACACTAAGCATTGTGAATCTATCCTCAGAAGGCTGAAATATGTATTAGAGGGCAGGTTGATGACGAGAAATAACAAGCCAACTCTTCAAGGTAACTGCAATAGCAGCAAGAGCTGCAGAAATAAAACAATAACAAAAAATAATTCTGGAACTCTTTAGTTATGCTGCATTTCTGAGGACAGAAAAAATCTCTGCCCTTTACCTGTCCTAGGTATAGGCACTTGGCTACCAGGTGCAGGCATCCCAGCTTTCTGTATGATCAGAAAGTGTCACAAAGTGCATCCTTCCTTCTGTTCAAAGATGAATCCATACAGTATCAGAGATCATGTTCATCTCAAATTTAGTTATTCAAAAGTTGACAACAGGTGAAAACAATCCTAGATGTCTTCTAAAGTCTTCTAAAGTGTTGAAAAATGGGCTGCAGGTGATTGAACACATCTAATTTAAATCATAGGTGACCTTATTGTGGCCTTTCAATACTTAAAGGGCGCTTTCAAGAAAGACCTTTTAGTCGGGAGTAAAGGTAGATTCAGACTACATACAAAGAAGAACTTTTTTATGACGATGGTGAAACACTGGAATGAATTGCCCAAAGAGGCTGTTTGTGCCCCATCCCACAAAACATTCATGGTCAGGTTGGACAAAGCTTTGAACAACCTGATCTACTTGAAGGTCATAGAATCATTTTGGTTGGAAAAGACCTTTAAGTTCATCAGGTCCAGCCACTAACCTAAAACTGCCAAGCCCATCACTAAACCATGTGCCTCAATACCTCATCTATGCATCCTTTAAACATCCCCAGGGATGAGGACTCCATCACCTTCCTGGGCAGCCCATTCCAATGCTTAATAACCCTCTCCGTGAAAAAGTTCTTCCTAAAAACCAATCTAAACTTCCCTTGGCACAACTTGAGCCCATTTCCTCTTGTCCAATCATTCACTACTGGAGAGAAGAGATTGACACCCACCTTATTACAAATCCCTTTTGGGTACTTGTAGAGAGTGATCACCTCTCAGCCTCCTCTTCTCCAGGCTAAACATCTCCAGCTTCCTCAGCTACTCATTACAAAACTTGTTCTCCAGACCCTTTACCAGTTTTGATGTCCTTGTTCATTGCACGGGAATGTTACTAAGTGATATATGATGCATAGATATAGAATAAAAATAAATATTTACAGGCATTGTTGAATATATGCAGAAACCTCATGACCAGCTTAGACCAAAAAAAGGCCTTTGAGATGTCTGAAAGTTCCAGTGAGATTAATATAACATGACAATGTTGTTTGATAATTCCTTGTGTCCCTAAATGAAGAATGTGAGAAGAAATGTAAGTATCGTATTATCTGTGCTCAGGTATCTAGATCATCAAGTTCAACACTTGACACAGCAGTCTGCCATAAGAGTGTCCGCTCCCGTTACCTTGCAGAAATCATACAGAAAAAGAAAGATAGCATTGAGCTTTCAGGTGAAACAAACTAGCACCGGTGACAGACAACGAACTGGAAGAATGGAAGCTATTGGAGCAAAAAATAAACTATGGAGCTCTCAATGGAACAAAGACACTATGACTGTTGGCAAACCAATACATTATTTTGTGAATGTCTTCAAAATGAAAAATTTTTTCATTTCCCTGAATGGAACAAGTACTTACTGTCACAAGGGTGTTGTACAAGGAAGGGTCCCTATAGAGACAAAAAAAAAAGTAGTGGACTTAAATGAGTTGGAGTATCCTAAGAATAGTTAATGAACTATAGTATCAAGAAACAGAAAAAAATCATCCTCAGTTTGTGATATATTTGGTTCAACATATCCAAATGTTTCTTTAGAAGTTATCTGAAAAACAAAGAGACAGAGCTTGGGATATATACAGAATAAAATAGTGGGATAAACCAACTAACTTTCAGGCAAGAGCTGAAGAAATTATAGAAAAAAAATGCACAAAGAAAACTAAGTGAAGGATGCAGAAAGTAGGAGACACAAAGAATACTAAATGTTGTAAAATGTTACAGAATTGTGCATTCAGATTTGTAGTAGGAGGGGGGTGAGATGCATCCTTTGAAAAAGATCTCAAATGAATATACAAGTGTAACCTTTACTTGCTGCTGTTGCTGCTGCTGCTGCACCTGGGCTGATGAAGTGAGAAAAAATGCTGTTGGCTGGAAAACACCTCAGGGAAGGCAAAGAGGTGGAGACATCAGAAGACTGAGTGGTGGTAGAGCTTTGGGTGTAAAATATCTCATTCAGGCACCACTTTCATCTTCTTAACCTAAAAATTTGCCCTGCAGGCTATACGCACACATGTTATCTGTATACTATACAAGCTGTAATATATATATATATATATATATATATCTATTCCTATTTACTGCATGCTTGTCTTATTCTTTGGTACATTTTAAAAGTTATTTATTATAACAAAAAGGTTTCAGGTTTCAATAGCCTCTGAGAATCAAGTCAGTAAAGCAATATTTCTTAATAAGATCTTTCATAACCCTTCTCAGAAACAAGAGAAGTGAAATGTTTGAAGAAAATTCACTTCTCCCCAAATCCTCTCAACAAATGGGCTAGACATAATGGGGACTGCCTTGGATTAGGCATGGTTTGGGGTTGATGTCTTTTAGACATGTTTCTTTCCCATAGAGCTTGTAGCTGTTAAAGTAACAGAAATTGTACTCTATTTATGTTTGAGATATTGCTCAAAATTTGCAAATTTTAATGCCTTCTTTCTTCTAGAAATGAGTTTCATGGGTCAGTAGATACTTCTACTGGCTTATGCCTATTGATTTTAATATTCCTGTTAGTTTTTGATCAGGCTATTGTTACAAATAATTTTCAAAGAAAATAGTGACTAGAATCATAGAATAATTTCAGTTGGAAAAGACCCTTAGGATCAAGTCCGATCACCAACCTAAAACTGCCAAGCCCACTAAATCCTGACCGTAGGGTGATGATGGCAAAATCAGAGGGTATAGCAAACCAGAATTTTAGTTTTAATAGTAGTATAATTGGAATAATATAATAATATTAGTAATTTTAATAATAATAATAATAGAATTGGAAATATATTTAATATACAGTTTCAATCAGGATAAGAATATAAGTTTTCTGGTTTAGTAGACAATGGTTTAGAAGAACACTTACTACACTATTAGTACTGTAGCTGCTACTTATTATTAATTGAATTAACAGTTTAAAGCTAGCTTATTTTATAGAGAATACTTGTTTCATAGAGAAAGTTGATACTCACCCATATCAATGACAGCAGGAGATCCTCTTTCAGCTCTGGAAGATAACCAAAGGAGAGTATGCAGAAATCCTCTCACCTCCACAGAAATGGGACTGGGCTTTTGTAGAATAAAATGTCAGCCATCTTGTTGAATTTACAGATCTGTAGAGGTTGTAGGAACATCTAGTTTCCAGAAACAATTTCCACCTGTTTTGTTGATGTAGTAGGCGTCCGGAAGATCTCGGATTGTAACGCGAGGGGTGAAGAGGAGGTGAGAGGTCTGGCACGGGGCAGAGATAGAGGAGGTGCTTATGCCAGCAGATATAAGGGCATAACATAAACAATAAGAGGAGAGACAGAGACGGAGAGAGACGGAGGGAGACGGAGACGGAGACGGAGACGGAGACAGAGCACCATCCACACCATGTGTGCAGTGATCCTTTCCCTCGACTGTCGGAGAGTTGGGAGATCAGTCTGAACCACCACATAGTGTTGCCTGCAACGGCAACATGTTGCCCACTGAGAAGTGTGTCCTGCTACACCATGATCCTCAGCATCTCAGCTATGCATCTGTTACATATCTGCAGGGATACTGACTCAACCACCTCCCTCCCTGGGCAGTCTGTGCCAGTATCTAACTCAGTGAAAACGTTCTTCCTAATCTCCACCCTAAACCTCCCTGATGTGATTTCTTTTTGTCTTATCGTTCACTACTTAGATGAAGAGGCCAACTTTCACGTTGCTTCGATCTCATTTCAGGTAGTTGTAGAGAGTGATCACACCTCCCCTCAGCCTTCTCATCTCTGGACTAAACATCCCCAGCTCCCTCAGCTGTTATTTGTAAGGCTTGTTCTCTAGACCCTTCAGCAATATCATTGCCTGTCTTTGGACAACAAAATCTTCTGTATGTCCAAGGTTTGGCCTTGACTCACAGCAGCTTAAAGCTCTGCAGTGCTACAGAATTTTGAATTACTGTAGCTGAGGATTTGGCTCAAGGTTTCTAAAATTATTTACCTTCTTTATTTCTTCAGATCATCTCTCTTTGTTAAATTCAAAGGCACAGCTTAGACCTTAAATTAAATAGCTTTGTTTCCAGTGATTGTATTGAGGCTTATTAAATTCATATTTTGTTGCAGTGGATAGTATTTATACAATTTTCTTGAAGGAAGTTAAAAATAGCTTTCTGCTCCTTAGAGTTTAAGGGGCTGCTTTTGCCTGTACTGTTAGCTTGGCTTGTTGTGTTTTATAATCACAATAAGAAAGAAAAAAAAGGAAAAAAGGGAAAGCCAGGACTCTCTCTGCATACTCGTTTCTTTAATTGAACGTGAAATAAAAGCAAGTCAAATTGGCAGATAGCATTGTGTTCTGCATGGTGCAAAGTGCCAGTAACAGTGTTTTGCCTGCACACAATTTGTTCTTAAGTAGTCCTTTTCATTTTTCACTCATAACAACAAAAGTGAACTATTAAAAATCAAATGTTGAGATGAATGGAACCAAACAAAAACATGCCTAAAGCGACACGCAGGTCTTAACACTCTGTAACTTTCATGGCTCTGGTGTCTCTCTTTGATGGTTGACATGGCAAAAGAATTCTCACAACGCTTCTGAATCTTGATCGCTTTGCTATTAACAGCAAGAGCGCCACTGTGCATTGTTTCTATTCTTGAATCCTTCTAGATACAATTCCTTGCTTACCCAGTTGATATTCACTCAGCATTGCTCAACATTAAAGACTTAATAAAGGAAATGAGGAAACCTCTGTAGAATTATTACATGATTTAGGTACCTTACTATTATTATTATTATTGTTATTATTTTTATTTTTATTACCTTTTTGTTGTGATATTTTGACCTAAGATGTGATAGATAGACCCTCAGTGGGGTATAGTACCATGTAAATTAATGAAACTGGAGTGGTTTAAATTAGTTGAGATTCTACACTTAAGACAAACCCCAAACAGCCAGGTGAGGTGGTAACAAGTAAATGGAAAATTGAGCCTGTTTCCATAGCCATTAATATAGTTTTTGCTCTACAGGCTCCCTAGCCACTATTGGTCTAATACATTACAGGGGCTTACAGAAGAGTAATGAAGTCAGAACTCGGGAGATTTCAGATGTGCTGGTAATGTTCTCAAAGGTTTTGTCAGTTTTCTCTCTGTGGAGAAAAGGTGTTTTGTGAAGGCATTGAACTGAGGCTCAAAAGATTTGCACTTCGTCCCTAGTGTCATGGACACCTTTTTGATGTTGAGGAATAACTTTTTTTCCTCATGTGAAAGTAGGAATGCTAATAATAAGTCTTTGCTTCCTCTTTGGGCCGTGGAACATGCATTTAACTGCAATCTTCATTGATTGTTGTAACATAAACCATTACCAGGAAATGAAAATTACAGGAAAATGAAATACTATTAAAGAAGTTAACACTTCTGTCATATTTATTCAGTCTAACAAAAGTTGAGAGTTTTACCTCTGGATCTGGGCTTCTTTTGTAAATGTAGCAGTAAAATCATGTCAAAGGTAAAAGGGACTTATAAATATGAGGTGAACTTTCAGGCTTCTAAGAAATCAGTGACTTTCTGTTTTTGTTTAATGCTAATGATTACAAGTGAAATAACGTGCAACTTTGAAGACTTCTTTTAGAAACTTAAAAGTTTTGTACGTAGAGAAAATCAGTTTTTACTGCTTCATACTGCGACTATGACAGTATATAGCCATGTAGGTAGGATCCACAGCCTGCACACAAATTCTTCCCTACCTCACTTGTGTTTGAGCCTTGTGTGTCTTTTTACTAAGGAGTAAGGTTGCAAATTTTCCTATCCCTATTTGCTAGAGCTCCGCCTCTCCATTTCTAGATGGGGAAAACAAATCGAGTTCTATATTCTTACTGGTAAATTATATAGGACCTGGCACAGAGCTGAGAGCTTGTATATGATCACTCACCCTGCTAAAATGTTAGCAAACTATGACATGGATTCAACCAACGTGTGCTAGCAGTGCAACAAACATTGTCTAAGAACAGTAAGGGATAGTCACAAAACAAGAATAATTCCCAATATCTACTTTGAGAGCAGTCTCCCTCTTTTTGGTCAATATTGGAAAGTTTAGCAGTATGAAGGTGGACTGTGTTACACCATTCCTCAGTGTTCCTCAGAGATTTGTCCCTAGTCTGTTTTGTTTACTGGTACAGGAACAGTAAGATGATGTTTCTTTAGGTGCATCCAGATGTTTCTAAATATCTTCAACAATGAATAATCTACCCAGGTAACTTGTTCTAGATCTGAATCAAACTTTGACGTGGACATTTTTTTTCTTGTAGTTACAAGTTTATAGTAATTTTAACTCATCAAGTGAAGAAGAAAGTTCTTAAACAGGTCACTAGATTATTGCCAGCCATATATGCATTGAGAATCCCTTCCTTATTATTCTTTCTTATCCTGGTAAAATTTCCAAAGAACAAGGGACTTGGAAAGTGAGGAGTTACAGAAATGAACTAGAAATCTCTCAGAGTGTAATTTGTAGTAGGATCCATGTATTATAAAAGATAAAAATAAAACTTGGACAAGGCTATATTTTGGGGTCCTAGTGGCATAATAAAATACTCTTGCTTTTTGCTTTTATGGCTTATTTTGATGCCAGCAGAGCCCTGAGGTATATTTGTAGCCCTGAAAATCACAAACATCTTCTCTTTAAAGCATTTGGTTTCAAAAGGAGAACATTTGTAAGTGGTAAAAGAAAATTCTCTCCATTGTGATATATCAATTACTTGTCAGCATTTGGATTAATTTATTGGATTTTATGAGTAAAAGAAATTGAAATTGTTTCTTACATTAAAAATTAATATTTTACATCCAACTGTGTCTGGCTGGGCAATAAATCAGCTCCTTACAATTACTTATTTGTCAGCCAGCATGTTAGTTCAAAAAGCTAGGGAGCTTGCCTGTGGATCCTGCTCTACTTGAAAAGCAGAGAGAGTTCAGGTCAAATCAATTTGAGCCACAGTAATTAAGAAAAAGATTGAAGATCCTTCCCCACCTACATAGTAAGCATCTGGAGTTGCTTTTTAGAATGGATCTACTTCTCAGCAGCAGCAGAAAATATTGCAGGCAGACAACACTACTTAGGAAGAGTTTTTTTTCAGTGCTTGAGAGGGTTATATATGAACCAAATACTCAGACTTAACTCATAATAAATCTGAGTACTTTGTATTTTCTAAGCAGAAAAAAACCCATTTTATCTTTGCAGCTTGTCTGTTTACAGCTGCATGTCACTTTATCTTCAGAGGATGTGTTTACAAAACCCCTATATGAGTGAATTAAACAAGGCTAGAGTAAGGTAGTGTCCCATGATTACAAAGGAATCTGAATTGTTAACACAGAAGCCAGATTTTTTTTCTTTTCAGTAATCCATACCTTCCCTGACACTGTCTGAACATGCTTCAGGAATTACCCCAAGGACCATCCTCAGTAAAGACTGTGGAGCCCTATTTTCACAGAAAAGAAAGCTTATCTATGTAATGGGTGCTTTCTGCACTTTTAGAGCAGAGTCAGAAAATGGGCATAAGCTCTATTTCCTAGTATAGATCATGGAATCAAAGAATAGTTTAGATTAAAAGATCTTTAAGATAATTGAGTCTGGCCATTAATCTAGGTGCCATCTCTAAACCACATCCCTAAGCGTCACATCTACAGGTCTTTTGAGTATCTACTTCCCTGGGCAGCCTGTTCCAGTGCTTAGCAACTCCTAATATCTAATTTGAACCTCTCCTGGTGCAACTTGAGGATGATTCTCCTTGTCCTGTTACTTGTAACTTTAGAGAAGAGAGACCGACCTTCACCTCACTACAACCTCCTTTCAGGTAGTTGTAGAGTGATCATATCTCCACTCAGCCTTCTCTTCTCAGGCTTAACACTCCCAGCTCCCTCATCTGCTTATCAGACTGGTGCTCCAGACCCTTCACCAGCTTTGCTGTCCATCTCTGAACATGTTCCAAAACCTCAGGGTCTGTCTTGTAAAGGTGCATAAAAGTGAACACAGAACTTGAGGTATGGCCTCACCAGCAGCAAGTACAGGGGGACAGTCATTTCCCTGGTCCTGCTGGTCACACTATTTCTCATACAAGTTGGGATGCCATTGACCTTCTTGGCCATCTGGGCACAATGCTGGATCATGTTCAAGCGGCTGTCAACGAACATCCCCAGGTTCTTTTCCACTGGACAGCTTTCCAGCTGCTCTTCCCCAAGCCTGTAGCATTGCATGGGGTTATTGTGAACCAAGTGCAGAAGCAGATGTAGCCATAACATTTCAGTTTATGCCAGTAGAATGAAAAACTAAAAATAAAGCTAGTATTTTCATCACGAGTGAAAAATGAGGCAGAAAAATACATTGAAAAACAAAGAGTGTCTAATAGCTTCTAATGTAAACAGAAAGTTCCCTTCCAAAGTTTCTTTTAGGTGTTTTGCTTTGACAAGACAACATCAAATGTTGTTTAATTTTAATAGAATATAATTTTTTGAGAATTTTTCTTGGCCATTGAGAGGAAAAATAACTGTAACCACCGCTCTAGTTGTACAGTGTTCCTAGGGAAGAGGTCTGTCAGGACAGAGAAACTGAATTAAGTCAATCACATACCCAAGAAATATAATTAGTTGCACAGCTCTCACACATGTAAGATTATATTCAATTAGAGGTAAATTAAATAACTGTGGAAATAAGGTCACTTGAACTTCTACTATTTAGAGGAAACTCAGACCTTTTGAAATCACAGGAGGTAAAGAGAAAACTCAGACTTCTGGCTTCCCAGACATCCTCATGTGTTAACATCCGTGTCTTCTCTATTGGGCTTCTGCTAGTGAAGTGGTGTGTGTGGTACTGGGGACTGAGAGAGGCATAGTAGCATGATGTGGAAACCAAAGTGTGCTTTAGAAAACATTTTTCCCATCAGCAGCACAGTGAAATTCCCCTGTCAACTGGCCCTATGTCCTGTATTCTGTGTATTGAGAACTTTCCTCTTCCAACTGAAGCTATTGTATGCTTCAATGTCCTTCCTTCTCACATAGCCGCTTGTCTCACACAGTAGACTTTCTCTGACTAAAACTGCAAACAGTATTTGGCACATAATGAAGTTTTACTGGTTGTATAAAACCCTATGTATTTCTGAGTGTATACGGACAGTCATTTATTGAGCCTGGTGTAATGAGAAAAAAAGCTGTCTGATGAAACCAGATCATTCTGCCACTCATTTGTAAAACACAGCTAAGTTGAATGCATTTGAATCATTATATATGAACTAATTAGAGACTGAGCAAATGATTTATGGAGTTGTGGGTAAATAGCATAAAACAAGGTGGTCCCAAAAAATTAGCAGTGGTTGCCTCGAAATCCAGCAAAGATGTACTGTTCAAAGGATAGTTTTAGCAAGCAATGAAAGTACTGAGGCTGATCTAATTAAAAAATGTAGACCAAGTTACAAAAAGATGACATGAGTAAGCAAGTGACAGAGTCTAGATTTGTTTGTCATAAATATGGAAGCCATCACAGAATGATGTTGAGGTGTCCAACACAAGGAATTAGGATTCATAAAAAAAGAACATCCTCTGTATCACTTTGAGTGCAAATGACAAAGCAATTGGAAATATGTTCCTAAACATATAGCCACAGACTTTATTATGAAGATGATGAAGAAGCATAGTTCTCTGAGAGCTCCTCATCAATTTGCAAAGTAACATTCCACAATGGATTGGTTTATGAAATGAAAGATGAATGACTGAATTAAAGTGAACTTCATCAGGTGCAAGAGCTGTATGCATTGGAATCACAGCAAATGTAAACAGCAGAAGCAAGGCATCATGGCAAGAGCGGAAAACAACCCCCCTTGGCTACATCTTGGAAGATTATGTCACAAGTATTTTGGTATGCTGGTATTGTAAGCAGCTACAGTGGAGAGAGAAGGGGAGACATCTCAGCAGTGTAAATGTTAAAGGGCATCACCCCATTGACTTCAGCAGAGTTATGATGATTTTCAATAATATAGCTGTAATGAAGCTCTAATTCATCGACAATATACAGCCAATTAAGTAGATTAAAGAATTTATTAAGTTCTGAAGGTTTTGTGTTTGCTTGATTTTTAACTGATTTGAAAACCTATATTAAGTCCTAGAAGTTAATTCATATTTTTTTAGTTGACTGAGAATAAAACCACACAGAAGGAAAAGGACTATTTTCTTCCTGATATAAATGTACAACTTTCATTTGCATTTCAGAGAAGCATTTCCTCCTCCATACACAATATAAGCATGCATAATGTGACTTTCTGTAAGATGTCTTTCAAATATTGTGATCTGCTGTATTATCTCAAACTTTCCATTTCTCTACTGCTGCCTCTCAACCATTTCAATAACTTGGAAGTTTTTAGACCAGACACCAACTATTCCTGCAATTTTCTTATGGTAATATTATTTCCATCTTCAGTATTTCAGGTTGCAGCTGATCAGCACTAACTTTATCAGCACTTTTGTTTTATATTCTTCTTAGACAGTGAAACCAAGTACAGCATTTTTATTTTTTTGGGGGGGCTGTGGTGTTGTAGGCTTCCTTGTCTCCATTAGCCACAATATCGTTTTTGTCATTGAACTGAACAATTGAGTCATTTCTTCCAATATCCTACAGACTTTTCCCTCAGCTCAAGAATAATTATTTCACAGTGAAGTACTTTTGTCCTCCACAGGTCCAATCATCCGAACTGTCTGAATCTTGCTGATTCTGAACATTTATTCATCATTTTTCTCTACCTCCAAGGGAGTAAGTGTGGCCCCAGACTCTGGTACTTTTATGTGCTTTCTACTGTATCACTGACAATATTTGGGCTTTTTTAGGCTCCTAGCATCCTTTTTTTTTTTTTTTAATTTTCTGGTGAGTTTTTTGTTCTTTAATTATTTTGACTGAAATTTTTCATTTTTCAACTCTATAACAGACGTCTTTTTTTTTGCTTTCCAATTAGAATGAAAATACAGCAGTCAACTTTGAGAGATTCTTTAATATATACTTTATTATGACTTCTTTTTTAATATGATCTTTCTGGGAGGCAGAAGTTTCTGCTATTAATCAAGTTGGATGATGACACCAAACTGGGAGGACTGGCTGATTCCCCAGAAGGCTGTGCTGCCATTCAGTGGGATCTTGATCAGCTTGAGAGCTGGGCAGAGAGGAACCTCATGAGGTTCAACAAGGACAAGTGCAGAGTCCTGCATCTGGAGAGAAACAACCCCATGCACCAGTACAGGCTGGGGGTCAAACTGCTGAAGAGCAGCTCTGCAGAGAGAGACCTGAGAGTCCTGATTGATAATAAACTAACCATGAACCAACAATGTGCCCTTGTAGCCAAGAAGGCTGATGGCATCCTGGGATGCATCAAGAAGAGTGTGGCCAGCAGGTCAAGGGAGGTTCTGCTCCCCCTCTACTCTGCCCTGGTGAGGCCTCATCTGGAGTCCTGTGTCCAGTTCTGGGCTACCCAGCTCAAGAGGGACAGAGAACTTCTGGAGAGAGACCAGTGCAGGGCCACCAAGATGATCAGAGGACTGTAACTTCTTTCATACCAAGAAAGGCTGTGGGAACTGGGGCTGTTTAGTCTAGAAAAGAGGAGACTGAAAGGAGATCTTGTTAATATTTGCAAATATCTAAATGGTGGGTGTCAGGAGGTTGGGACATCCCTTTTTTTTCAATGATATCTAGCAACAGGACAAGGGGTAATGGGATGAAGCTGGAACACAAAAAGTTCCATTTAAATATAAGGAAAAACTATTTTACTGTTCAGGTGAGGGAGCCCTAGCACAGGCTGCCCAGGGAGGGTGTGGACTCTCCTTCCTTAGAGGTCTTTAAACCCGCCTGGACACATTCCTATGCGATCTGATCTAGATGGACCTACTTCTGTAGGGGGGTTGGACTAGATGATCTCTAAGGGTCTCTTCCAACCCCTACCATTCTATGATTCTATGAAGAGCTGAGCTATTGGGAATTGGAGATCTATTAGGATATTTCTGCAGGTCCTTAGATTTGACTGGCTAACAAATGATGGGAATATCAACACTGGAAAACATTGTAGAGGCTTCTTCATGTTTTGACTCTTCTCTGGCACAAAACTCGCTTTCAGGCTGCACAGTTGAACAAGAAACACACAAAATAAAACAGGTTGGTGCTTTCTGTGCTCTCTTTAAATCTTCTTTTGCCTATGGCTGTGAGACAGGAAAAGTTTGAGCTTTTTTGACATGTATTAAGAGCCTGACATTTCCAGTTTAACTAATTCTCCCCTCAGTCCTCTCTCACAAGTGGGTGATAATAATATGGTCTAATACTTAAGCTTTTTTTTTTTACTAAGGTGAGTGGGTTTAAAAAAAGCTTAAAAATATGGTAAATTGAAATTAATGATTTTTGGAACCAATGAAATTCCCCAAGAGGATACAGAAGTATAAAGGAAAATAAAGTTGGAAGCTGGAGGCAAGAACAGCAGTTTTTGACTATTTAGAGCATGAAAGAAGTTAGTTATATTTAAAGCCAGATAGAGAAAACAGTTTCTAAAGGGAAGTTAGCAGTCAGAACGAAAGGAGATATCTGTGGTAACCAGAGGAGATGCCTATAGGCCATAGCAGTATAGGGCAGCTGTCTGAGTAATTATAGTTCATCTCAATAGAAGGCTTGCATTAAGAAGTAAAGAAAAAAAGATACTGAGAGTAGCAAGGGGACAGTGAGACCTGAAGGATGAAAGGGCTCTGTAATTCACTGACAAACTGGACATGCTTTGCTTTAATATTCCTAGCTTCGTGCAAGCAGACTCAAAATCTTTTGTCAATGTGACAGGGGGCCTAAGTGAACTGGTCAAGCTGAATTGTTCAGAGCTGTGAGGAAAAGTGTGACAAGAGTAGATATTCTCATGCATGTTTACTCCTTTAAAAGTGGTTGATACTAGAGGCTAGATATTACTTGCATTCTTAGGAGCATCTTTGGCTCTAGATACTAAACAGGTATTTGAAAATATTTTAAAGCAGTATATTTTGTAATGGGGGGATACCACCTGGGAGTCTAAGTGAGACTTCAAACTGCCTCAGCTAATTGGATTGCTATTATTTGAGATAATCTTATTGGGATGCTTGGATATGAGTTTTATTCTTCATTAAAAGGACAAAGGGCTGCGTCTTTAAAGGGCAACACTAATGTATGCACAGAGGGCAAAAAATAATGTTCTCTAAAGCTCTCTGTGGGCTCCTGCCAGTTGTGACTAATGTTGGTGCAGGTATTAGGAAAATACAGGCAAATGTGATGATGAAGAAAGAAGAATGGAGATTAAAAAGAAAGTGGTTTGAAAGCTCTACTCACACTACTGTATGAAGAATAATATATGAGACCTGTGTAATGAAAATGATAATGTGTTCTGTCATTTTACTTCAGATAATTAGACTGTAATCCTGGAAGCTGTTTCTTGTGGCTGAAGCTCTGTAGCTGGTTAGAATCCTCCTGTATTTCCTACAGTTTCAGTCCAGAATCCTTTCCTGCTGCACAGTTTGATATGCAATGAGTCCAGGCCTGACAAGATACTGATGCTGTGACATTCTCATGGATCACGGTGACAGGATGCAGGTAAGGTCCCTTGACTGTTCCTAGCATGCTTCTGAGTGTACTGTTCATACTCAGGCTCAGATCTGGAGGGAGCTGACTGACTTACCATGGATGGGTACTCAAACCTGAAGGAGGGGGTGGTTCCATTTAGAAACAACTTCTAACCCTCTCACAAAAATGGGAGACATGGCAGATTCTAGCAGAAAATTACAACATTGATCTGCTCTCTTGCTTTCCTAATCCTTTCATACTATACCTGTGCAAGTGTTTGTCAAATAATTCTCTGTAAGAAAAGAGCTGCTTTCTATGACTTTTGAGAGGCTATTTCCCTCCAGAATAAAAATCTTTCAACCTGACAATTGGCATTTTTAAATACTTCCTCGGTATTTTCAGCAAAAACGAATAGAATACCGTAACTGAATAACTGAAGATCAACAGCTTCATTCTCGTCAAAGAAAACAAATATATGGAGCCACATGATTTACTGTCACCATCTGAACAGAGCAGTTCATCTCACAAAAATATGAGTGTAACTAAGTTGCAACGAAGTGTTTGGTGCATAATTGTAAATTATTGTGAATAATTTGTAGCAAATACAAGAGATTTTTTGGCTCAGCCTGAGGGTAATGCCTGAAAAGAAAAACTGGCTACCTTTATTTGACAAAATATTTGCTAACATGCCTTGCTTTGTTCCTCTTTCTGTCAGATGTCACATTCAGCTGTTTCTGAACTGCTGACATCAACAAGAACTGTGGCTCTCTATCCCTCTACTAAGATCCATGGGGTGTAATTTGCCTATTCAGCTTGATATAGTAGTGTCTTAGACAATATATAGACAACTGGCCATGGTAAGTGATGAATATAAGCAAGAAGAATTTCGGGCTGCAGGTTCAATATAATTAATGAAGTGTTACTAAAGCATTTTAAGAGAAACTGGTTCCTGCATTTACAATGTGCTGTAATGATTTACTTAGTAGTCTCCCTTTAGACTCAGTATACAAGTTACAAATGATGCAAAATGATGCTGATCAGAGATATTGACAATCGCTCATTGGTATTGACATATACAAGAGTCTCCACTGGTTGCCAGTGCAATTATGAACTGACTGTAAAGACTTGCTTTAGGCCAAAGGCTACTATAGGACCTTATTTCTTATCTTATTTCAAAGCTTGTCTTATCTTACCCTTCACTTGTTTTCTCCAACAGATTAAAAAAATAATGATGATAACTATAACAACAAGAACAACAACAACAATAATAATGGTAATACATAGTCAAAGTTTGATGTGCTCTCCTTTATCTATCTGTTCAGGACTGTTCTATCATCTGGAATAGATGGTGATTTCTTCTAAGAGGTATTTCCAGTATTAGCCCAGTAAAACTTTCTGCTTATCAATGAAATATTTGGAAATAGGCTCAGATTTTATATTTTGAACATGTTCTTCAAAAGAGCACAAGTGATTGAACAAAAAAATCTCGCAGGCTCTCCCACTGAATACAGGAGTTTTGTCTGAGCCAACTGGATTTCTACCTAAGACCTTGAGTCTCACATTTGTTTTGACTAGGAATATCTGAAAATAGTCTTATGAAAATAGTCTTAAAAAAAAAAATAGAAAAGCTCAATATCTTGGAGAAGTTTCTGAAACAAACTTAAGTTGAAACCACCAGACTCCTTAGAGAAGATCCATTTTAACTAAGCCAAGATTTAAAAATTTAACTCATACCTACAATGGGTCAGAGAACCATATTGAAAGCTGCTCTGAAATGTGCTGGAATTACACTAGGGAAAGGAAAGTTGGTTAAAAAGTTTTGGTCAAACTGCAACCTTACTACAACGTTCTGGCTTGAACTTCAGGCTGTGAACTCACTGATATTTGCTGCTGAGATTTATTTGATTTTGTTTTGCATCAGCATCAGGAAGAGACTCCCATCAGCTGAGATGGGTTACTCTTGACACAGCCTGAAGGAAAGTTCCTTGAGAGAGTGTGACACACATTGCTTATGCTTCCGCTTTACAAAATCTGCTGCTCATTATAGAAACATTAAGTTTTTTCTCCACTCTAGCTGCTCTATTTCTGCAGGAAAAAAAAACCAAACAAAAAAACATCCCCAAAAATAACCCCAAAAAACTCTAAACCAAAATCAACCATACAACAAGTTATTTTAATGCCTGAGGACTATCACCAACAAACAAATCTCTGTTTCCTTGTGCTTTAAACAGCTGTTGGTGATTACCCTCCTCCTGTGGAAACAGAAACACATCTGGTGTCTGCAGAACAGCAATGAAACAGAAAGGAGAAGAGCCAAAGCAGCTGTCCCAGGTGTACACAGCTGCATCATTCCAATGCTTCTGCACCACCTGAGGGCCATGTCTCATGTAAATAGTGGGCTGCAATGGTGATTAGGAGAAAGAGGGAAATTCAAAGGGGACTTATCCTCCTTTATGTTCCTCTTCATAGCTGGAACATTTGTCTTTGTCCTTAGATCTCTACATGGTGTTTACTGTTCCCATTCTTCTATGTTTCTGATGGTCATGTTAAAAAGATGACCTACCTTAACTGGCCTAAATGATCACATTTATGATCTTTGGCAGAAATTCCCCTGTATGAAGAAAACAAATAAGTCATCTATTACTTACTGGTTCCTCTAATGGCTTAATTTATGACTTGTAGAAATAAAGTAATTGAGAAGTTTGCTTTCTGTCTAAAATGCAATAATTTCAAGGTTTCCCCCAGCAAGACACATCAAACCAAAAGCCTAAACTCTGTAGTTCTGAGGTGAGATTTCAAGAAATGTAAGATTTAAAAAAAAAAAGGAAAAATAAAAAAGAAGTAAAAAGTATGGAGCCCATATGTGTGTGATATATTTTTTTAGCTTTGCATGGCAGGATTAAAACTTGCAACATTGACAATGTATGAAAATGAGAGATGAGATTCTCACATGTTGCCTAATATTGGTGCAGAGGTCCGTAAGAAAAATAGGAAAATACTAAATATTGTGAAAGAATTTATAACATGTTTGTGTACTGTAATTTATGGAGGGACATGTCCATTTATTTTTTTGAACTGTTTTTCCTCTTATGTTTATGAAATAACATCAGATTTTTAAATTTCCTTCCCACCTGTCTCCTCTTTTTTTGTTCCCCAGAAATAAAGGAAAGATTTGTGTATTTTTTCTGAAAAAAGATGTTCAAGTTTTGTTGTTTTATTTTGGCAACTGGATCTTTGATATAGAAAATATGTGCATGAAAAACCTCAATGTTTCTTCAAAACTAGTTTCTATTCCAATAGACACTCTTTTCCAAAACCCTTTTCTTTCATGTTCTGCCACGATCTAACACTAGTTGTGTTATATTAAAACATATTATAGCTTGAGCCCACCTCATTAATACAAAATTAATGCAGACCAGATGCTGGCAAAGCTGCTGTAATCTGGTACTAGATGTAGAGGCATCTAGAGTTAAGAGGTTATTGAGAATCTGCTCTCAGAAGGGTTTCAGAAGATGACAAATACCAGAATTTATTTGTCGTTACATCATGTATTTCTGTATTTTTCTTTCCTTCCTTTTCACTTTTCCTTCTCCGTAAGCATAAGTTGCTTTCAGTTGTGCAAGCATTACCATTACTCTTTTCTGTGCCTAGATCCTATTCCCATCAGGACATTTCTCCCCTCCCTTTCCTCCTCCCCCTTCCCTCCCCTTCCCTCTCCCCCTCCCCCCCATCTTTTTTTTTCTTTGCATTTGGATGGTGGATAGCCTTGATTTTACTAGATTATGATTTGTTATCTTGCCAAACAAAGTGAGCAAGTCAAAGATCTTCTGTAGCTAGTGTCAGCTGTGAGGATGGTAAGAGATATTGAGAAGATGCAAATTCAGGATAAATGGGAACTGTTCCCATATTATAAAGTTAATCAAAAACAATGTTGAACATTGCTAATTGTGTTCTAGCTTCTCTGGGTAATTATGTATGTATTATGTATGTTGCTTTGCCATGTCCAACAGAAAAATGTTTTGTTTTCACCGGGTTTGACTTTGATTCCACTACTTCTCATTTTAGTTTATACTTTCTTGCTGTTAACTTTCGATTGTTTCATAAATGGCATAAGGCACCAGCAGCCAACACCATGAGAGTGGGAGAGATACTTCTGTTTCTGTACATGGTGAGCTGGTACAGATTTATTTTATTTTTTAAATAACTGTTTTCTCTTCAAGTGAATTGCCCAAACTCCCTCAGCTGAAAATGTGATAAGTGTTGAGGATGAATGGCTGCAAAGAAGAGGAATATAGTAGGCTCATACATTTTCTGAAGAATTTTTATGAGAATCACTTTTTACAAAATTTCCCAATTCATTTCCTATGTTATTACTCCTCTGGCTCCCAATAATGTTATTTAGACAGAGAAATATTTCAACAGCATATCTTCCCATTTACACTTTACTTTCAGCACTGGCCTATAAATAGGCCATTATAGTCTGGAAAAAAAAAATACAAAGAGGAAAATTTTTTTCTTCACGTTGCTTAAAAAATGCATTCTAACTAATAGATGTTCAATATGTACCTACTATTATAATTTAAAATTTTTCTACCATAGTAAGCATGCAGAAGTGGACCAATTTGATTAATAAACAGGTAAGTATAGTGAACAGGCAATTTTGTATGCACAATGCAGACCTGATTACTGTGGCATTCCTCAGTGTGTTTGAGGAAAGAACTACCTGCAGCAAAAGGGCCAAGCCCAGCAGACCAATTTCCTTGACATGACTGGGTTTAGAACTTGCTACAGACTGATCCAGATTTAAACAGTCAGCTTAGAAAAAGTAGTCTGTATGTGCTAAAATAATGCCTACATCAGAAGTCAGTGTAGTAATTCAGGGGCAAATTCTGCTTGTTATGTCAGTGGAAAGTAGTCTCATTAGCTTCAGTTATAATGCATATGCAGGAGGTGAACACATCAGTAGAGAACTAAGCAGAAGAGGTCCTTGGAGGAGGCAGCAGGTGGCAGATGCCTTGAGGGGCTATTCTGATTAGTAGCTTGCCCCACTTCTTCCATTCAGTGCATTAGTCTCCTACTCCACTGGAAAAGATTGGAGCTAGGGCCACCTGCTGGTGTGAAAATAAGACAAAATTTAGATAATTGCAAATTATCCCTTGATGAAATGGTCCCTTTCCACTATTCATACATGTGGGAGAGTCCGAGATGTTGGTTGCACACAGTGGACCCACATTATGAATTTGAACCTGTGATGCCTCAATATGAAGACTTTGGGCACAGCAAATTTTAGTTCCAGGTTTATCAGCAGTGGTTGAAAGGTTGCCTACCTTATTCTTTTCCTTCACCAGAAAAGAATACGGAAGAGAAATCTCGACTCTGCTCTAAAAATAAAAGAATTGCTCATCTGTAGTCACATCATTTTTCAGCAACAGCAATGAAATACTAGGCCTGCTGGCTTCAGGGAAATTAGCAGATTTACATCAATGACAGCAAAACTCAGTGTGGTCTACAATGCTTCCATTAAGAAACTCATAAATGGAATAATTTACTCCGAATATTGGTATTTAACCTGTTAAAATAACTAAGCAAAGGGTAAAATTTCAACAAAATTTCACTCCCTGCAGAAGTTTGATATCTGGTAGACTGACAAAAGAATATACTTTCTGTTCGGTCTTACTAAATAAAAACAATTAGGGCCTAATCCCGCTCACTTAAAATTACTTGTTTATTGTGCAACTTGTAGGATAATGTTTGGGCAGTAGCAGTCAACAATGATGGTGACTCCTTCTTTGAAATGGAGGTACTGGATGGGAAGTGTACACTAGAAAATATTCAGAAGAGTTATGCCAGTGAACTAAGGAAATGTCTGAGAGGCTCAGACAGAAGGAATTTGCGAAGGAGAAGAGAAATGACTGAGTGATGACTGAGCAATAGTAGTGAACAGCTGGCCTGTCGAAAGATGGCACGTGTTCAAATTAAAAACAAAGATAAAGGTATTGATTGTTAAACATGAGGTTATGGTAGACATTAAGAGGTGAGATGTTTATATAAACTGATATTGCCACAACTATAAAAATGTACAAACTTGCCACGAGCAAATGAGGTTGGATGTTAAAGCATTCCCAACCAACAATGTGATGCCTGAGCAGCCATCTCATAAAAGTAGTTGAAGCGAGAAACCATTTTCAGAGGGAACTCGATAACAGGATTATGTGATGAGGTTACAAGATAAGACTAGCAGGATGCAATTATCTAGATCCCTTCCAGGACTATTTCCCTGGGAGAAAAGAGGAAACTAAAAGCAGTGGCTTACAATGCACAGCAGGTGTGCATGTGGCCCAGCATATAACCTTGGTTTGCTAAGGCTGGATGCTAATCCTACTAATCTAGAAGTGCTATAATGATCTATTCTCCCCATTAGCCCCTATATAAGCATGTAGCTCTTAAATAAACTGTTCAAAAATATGCAGCTGATGAATACAACTACTTGGTCTTCATTGTAGCAAGATTCCTACCTCCAAAAGAGTCCCATGTTTAAAAGACTCCAGTAAGTAATAAATATTAAAAACTCAAGTAAGATGGCTCTGATCTTACTTGAGATTTCTTTCTTAGAGAGAGGAAAACATTCAGGAAAGTTTGCAGCCTCTTTGCCTTTTTCAGATTTTTGTTTGCAGATACTTATCAGCAATTCATCAACTTGTCGATTTGCCCCATAATCTCTGAGTGTTTGAGCTAAGGTCGAGCCTAGCACAAGCTAGGTTGCTCCAGTTGCTAGGTAACTCCAGTGTGTGTTCATCTGTGGTACCTGCTATCAGCTGTTCACATCTTTATTTACTTTTCATCTTGACCATAGTAATGTGATATAACTGGACACAGCCTTCAACACTTAAAAGACTGCAGTTACCAGTGCTGTAGTCCATCTTCTCATCAGCATGGGCTGCCGTCTTCACAAACATATATGCCATACAGCTCAAGTTAAAAGGAGTTTTCAGCTCTCTGGCTGTTTCTTTTCATATTTTAAGACTACTTTCAAGCAGTGAATGGGAACCATTCTATAGGAGCTTCGATCCTCTAGCACAATGGATCACTTTATAAGAACATGTAAAGTCAGCTTTTTAATTCTGGGGAGGGAAATAAACAAGGAAACACACAAATGAACAAAACCTCTTCCCCAGGAACTAGGGACCTTGTTATTTACTGCACTGTTAGGAATTCCAGTGAGAAAAGTGACATAAAATTATATGCAAAGCAAAGGAATAGAAGAGCAACTGACTTCATTTTGTCAAATTGGAACTAGCTTCTAATAGACTTATTCTATTCTTCTAACAGAAAAAAAAGAGACTTATCTCACACATTACAGTGAAATATCCTACTCCTGAAATAATTGCTCTAACTACAAATCTAGAGCTAATGTGAGAGTACAACAAACGTAAACAGAGGTTCAAGGCAAGATGCATTTAATTGTTGGAGACGAACTAGGAAATGATCAGAGTGTGTCAGCTACCTAACTAAGAGCTGGAGAAATCAGTTTTGACCTATCTTTGCTCACTTTACTGTCTGCAAGAGGAAAGTTTATTTGTTAATGTCTTTTACATAGAGGGATCTATATATGTCTAGCTGTCTTTCTCTTTGTATAGAGACATTCATCAACTAAATACATACAGAAATTGTTTAATTATTTATTAAGGAAGAAATAAGGAAGCAAGCTCAGAATACTTCTGACTGGAAAAAAAACTGAATTCTGCAGCTGTCCAGTCTCTAGCAGATGACCCTCCTTCGCTTTACTTAGAGAATCAATGTGCAATATTTGGTTGACTGACTAAACAAAATTTCTTGGCAACCAGGAAGACACTACAAACTTCAGAAGGATTTATGAAAACAGTTTGAAAAGCAATGAATCCACTGATCTAAATATACAAACAATAAAGATTTTCCAAGTGGTTTCCTACAATGTGTTCCGAGTGATACTGCGACACCACCCTTCAAGTGCTTCATGAATTACTTAAAATAGGCTGAATTTTCATCATAAATAAACAGCCTTCTCTGTGGAAAATGGACAAATAAAAAGCTCTAGATATGTAAACACTCCAAGACACTGTATATAGTAAGACCCCGTTGGCTGATGCTATCAGTCCTCTCCATATCTTTTGATATTTAAATCTCCCCAACTTCCTCTTTTCACATTACTTAACTTGGAAAGCTGTAATATTGCTAAGTTTCTCATATGAGATGCTACACACTAGAGCACCTGAAACTTTTGTTTATGTCAAGGTCTTGAAGCTATGTTCAGAACTCACAGTACATTTGAAAATTATTTCCACAAAATATTATTTCCCTCTTGATGGGAAAAAACTGATGTCTTGAAGAAAATATGTGTCTTTGACCTTTAGACCACCCATGCATGAAATTCAGGTTTGCCCTCTGACAAGGTGGTATGTGTAATATTACCTATTTTTTATTTATGATATGTCAGAGATGTGCATGGAACATTAGAAGTGTAATAGCACACAAGGTATTTTATAGTCTTGATCCATGATTTTATCAGGTGATTGAAGCCTCCCTGGAAGAAGCTTTGTCTACTAAGTTTACTGGAGTTGTTCTTCAACCAATGGGTTATTTCACTATCCATTTTTGTTTTGATTTTCATCTACCTTATACACTGAGTAAGATTATAAATGAGTCTGTGATAACATCAAATATATAAAAAGCATAATTAAGTTAGATGAGCAATTTTAGAAATACAGTTTGAAATTTTGGAGGTATTTGGCTTTTTATCCTTGACATACTGTTAGTGCAGTGTTCTTTTACTTATGCACATACTTGAATGCCAATGTACAGTGTATCAGAAGGCAAAGAAGACAAGGAACATGGTTGCTTGCGAAGGGTGACAGTTTAGGGGATCCTTGAGAAAGATTAAGTTTCTCTGTGGTTCAAATTATAGCATATTATCTTTAAATAGCATGGTGGGTTTCATAAATATTATTCAGGCTACCTTCTGTGGTGGACCAAGTTAAAATGTTATACCAAAAATGACAAGTTTCATACAAGCCCTCTTTCCACTGCTTTCAAGAACCATAATCCCCATTGTTACTTCTTTTTCTTTACATCGATTTATTTCTCATGACTCATTTTCAGCAAAAGGGCAACCCTGTGTTTCAGATGTTGTTCTTCTGGTGGGCAAGAGACCCCAGAGGCTGAGAAAGGATTAGAGTTTAGCTCTCACATGTTGTTGAATATTTTAATCGCCAGAAAATTATATGGAAGTTTCTTTGCTTGGCTGATTTTGAGCTGAACTCAGTGCTCTGCTCTGTATGTGTATTAAAGATCATTTGTGCAGTAGTAGGTTGTGTTTATGTGCTTTCCAGTTGCTGATGAGTTGCATTATGACATAGACACAACTACAGCTCAACCTGGGGAAAGGAGTTGAGGTCTAGATGTTTTGTGAAACATATAATCTAATATAGATGGTAAGTACCACTAGAGTAGATTGTCTCTGACACTGAGTAGAACGGCTCTCTACAACTAATGGGCGTAAATTCCACCTAAGATTATTTTGATAGAGGAAGTTATGAATAGGGACCCTAGTGATTTGCAGAGAAGAAAATATGACAGAGGTTAGATGCTCATTTAGAGACAGAGGCATCCAGTCCAGAAGAATGAGAAAGAATATTCTAAGTTAGAAAATGAGAGAGAGCAATTTTGTCTCAGGAGAAAAAGTAAGAAGAAATTATTTGCACCTGTACTTTTACATTACTGAATAACATGACTTTAGATATGTGAAAAGGAGTGGGTTGCAATCAGAGTCAACATAAGTTTGTAAGTGTTTAATATTACAGGAAGGAAAGAAGTAAACAAGATAAATCTGGTGGCTACCTTGGTAATAACTAGGAGGAAGTGGTGCTTTCCCTTGTGCAGACTCACAGCAGTGTTTGTCATACCCAACTTCATAGAAAAGAAATACATTGTGAGCTATTACATGGAAAAACACTGTCTCTGAGTCATTAATTCCCTGAACTATAAATCACTGGAGGCCAGGATAATTTTGGGTAGATGTTACTGCATGTGTTTTGTGCTTTCTCTGCCATCTGCTGTTAATCAGTTTGAAGACCAGCTACTGGTCACTCTCTGACCTACTGGTCTTGTTCTTGTGTTCTCAAGTTAGCATGAACCATCTAAAAGGGTGTAGTCTAAATTACCCTTCTCAGCTCTGTTATCATAAATGGGGAAAACATTCTTCTCTAGAAGGAGATTTGTCCTAGCAATTTGGAAAGGACAAAACTGAACAGTCTGATACTGCCCATCCTGCCCCGTTGACCTCTGAAGGAAATAAATAGCTAGTTTATACTACTTATTTAACTTCCTGGTAAATCCAGCCCAAGTGATTCCCTACTTTTAGTGACTCAGAAGGTTGGTTCACTTGTCTAATTTTTATCTTGCCGAAACAAGAAAAAGAGACTAAGCAGGACTCTTTCTTCTCCCTTTAATATATAATGCTCACATTCTCCTGATGATGCTCAGTTACAAATCATTTTACTTTTCTCACACATCTTTCACAGACAGACACTTATCTTCACTAAATACACGTGAGCTACTTCTGTGGATTTATCTGCTCAGTCTCCTGAGGGCCAGCACTACACCTGCTTCTTTTTTTTGCATTGACTGTCTTCTTTTTAAGAGCCTTAATGGATGTTTTATTAAAGTTCACTCTCTCTTTTGTTCTGAGGAATGGGATTTTTTTTTTAATGGCTGAGCAAAGTATAATATAAAATATAGAATTCTCTAGGCAGAGGAATCTCAGCAAACCAGTATTTCATGCTGTTGTTGACAGTAGAACTTTGGAAATTTAGTTGGCAAAACTTCAGTTTCTTTGTTTGGAAGGCTAATGGGGGTGATATTGTGATGGGAGTTTACTACAAGCCAACTGATGGAAAAGAGAGAGTGGACAAGGCCTTTTACAGATAGCTGAAAGCTGCCTCATGATAGCAGTCCTTGGTTCTCATGGGGGACTTCAACCGCCCTGATATTTACTGGCAAACTCACACAGCCAAGTGCACACAGTCCAGGATGTTCCTTCAATGCACTAATGACAACTTCTTGACACAGGTGCTTGAGGTCCCAATGAGGAGGGGTGTGCTACTGGACCTTGTACTGACAAATGAAGAAGGTCTGGTTGGGGATATAAAGGTTGAGGGAACCCTTAGATGTAGTGACCATGAGCTAGTGGGGTACAAGATCTTGCATGGAAGAAGAAGGGCACCAAGCAGGATTATAACCCTGGACTTCAGGAGAGCAGACTTTAACTTCTTCAAAGATCTACTTGGAAGAATTACATTAATATTTCTTTGCAAAAATGTGCTACAACGTAAACCCACAGATGCTGGTGATCAGCTAGTTGCACCGCTGAGTCTTTAAATGAAGAGAGAAAATGACACATTTTGTATTTATCTTGTAGACTATATCTTTGCTTTGTCACTGCTGTTAACAGGTAAAGTCTGACAGTTTTGAGTGTCAGTCTCAAATATTGACTCTTCACTATGTAACAAAATAGAATACTAGAAATATTACCATATCTTGGGTTGCTGAAACTGCTTGAATCAACATATTGATCAAGTAGGATGTCTGCCTAGCGCTTACCACATTGTCTGCCTTTGCTGTGATAAAACACCAGAAAAAACTAAACACAAAACAGTGATGAATTTTTAGTTTGTAGTTAGCAAACAGACAATATGCAAGGAAAAAGGGAGGAAGAATAAATATATGCTTACAGACTTAATGTACCTAATGTGGGCAGAAAGCAATCTTCTGTGAACTTTGTAGAATATCTTTTTCAAGTATCAAAGAACTTAAATCCATAGTGTCTTGATGTTCAGAAGCACAGAAATTACTCGCAGTCCATCAGTAAAGGAAGATGATGACAATTGGCAGCCAAAAAAGAACACCTTTTTGCTTCTTAAAATTAGAGATTTAAGTACTGGCTTAGGAAATGGATTGTGAATGCAGGATAAATATCTGGTTAATGTTCTGTGGATGTTCTTTTCTTCTGCAACCTTCTCAAGATCTTATTTGGGAATCAGAAATGGATTCAGAGGGTAATACAATTACTAGCCTTTCCCTCCTCTTCACAAGGCCTAACAAGTCTATTTCCACCAACCTTTTTTTGTAGGTGCTGTAAGGTCTGAAATACTTGTTAGCCCCACATATACCTCCTCGAGTTTCTCAACAGTCTTCTCAAACTGGAGGCCGAAAGCAGAAATAATCCTGCTAAGTTCCATCCTGACTCTTGATTCCAATCTCAGGCTTATGAAGCTTTCGTCTACAATCCTAGCCTCAATGGTTCTTCCTTGTTTGCAAGTTGCACAGCAAATTGAACATTTCTGGTAGCACTGACATACAGAAATTGCCACTATTGCTCTTCCCTCCTTCCTTGCTAGACTCAAGTTTCAGGCATTTGGCAGAGATGCACCTCAGCGTTTTTGAGGAACTCTCACTTCCAAAGTCTTGGCTCAAATGTGTTGAGTTTATTATGTCTGATTCCTGAAAGCTTTCTGGAATTTCTCCACTGGAGTTACACTGCTGAGCAAGGCTGAGACTATGTTTTGGCACAAAAACTCTTCAGTGGCATAGAATCACTGTGTTAAGGAAAAAAATCCCCTCGTTTAGTGAAATATGAAAATGTTTTGTCCCATTGGATTTCATTAGTTTATCTTTGCTACTATGGAGTTTGAATTGCTACAAGTTTGAGCACTAGTATTTAATCTTCTGCATTCCTCTGAATAAAAGTGGGCTAAGAAAGAACCTAAAATTTTACACGCTTTCTATTTTTCCTGAAGGAAAGTTCTCTTAATTCTCACCAAAACAGTCTTGGTGACTAAGTTTATACAGTGCTGGAGCTTGGACATATCTGTATATCACACAACATTTCCCAGGAAATGAATTTAGAACTTGTATGTTAACTTTCTAGCAGCTGTTCAAAATGGTTGGACTGTGAAAGTGTTAAAATGAGTCAGGAAAACAATTTGAGTGATAGTATACAATTTTAATAGTGATTTAAGACCCTTTCTACCTGTCATTGAGGAAATTTCAGAGTTTTTTGATAAGCATAAGGCATTTTTCCAGAGAAATATGCACTGAACTTTATACATTTCTGACATATTTTGATCCTGACTTAAAAGTCGTATTCATCTTAATTCAAGAAACATATTTCTGAGATACAGAAATTGAAATTTATATAAATGTTAACTTTAGAATTAGCTCACAATTGTTCCATTTCCATGACATCAAGGAATAGTAATCTGGCAATATATTGGGTTTGTGTGGCCAGGTTTTTGTAGCTGGGAAGCTATGGGGGAGATAATGAGAAACTGCCAGAAGATTCCCCAAGGTTTGATAAAGCAAATGCCAGCTGACTCCAAGATGAACCCACTGCTGGCCCAGACTGAGCCCATCAGCAATGGGGGTAACATCTCTATGATAACATATTTAAGAGGGGAAAAAAACCCCCAAATCTGCACAATGCCTGCAGCAGCTGAAAAGAATGGACTGAGAATGTGAGAGTAACATCTCTGCAGGTCCCCAGGTGAGTGAAGAAAGAGGCAAGGAGGTGTTTCAGGCCCAGAAAAAAGATTCTGTGTGACAAGGACTCCATGTTGGAGCAGGGAAAGTGTGTGAGGAGTCCTCCCTCTGGGAGGAAGAAGTGATAGAGACAATGTGTAATAAGCTGATTGCAACCTCAGTTCTGCTTGTGGGGAGGAGATATAGTCACAAATTGATTGAGACCAAAGAGAGGAGTGTTTTAAGGTTTTGGTTTGTTTCTTATTGACATGCTATAATTTGTTTGACAATAAATTAAACTAGTTTCCTTAAGTCAAATCTGTCTGGCCTGTGATAATAGTTTATCTGTTTTCATAGTGACCCATGAGACTTTTGTTATATATCCTCTCCCTTGTCTACCTGAGAAGAGGAGTGATAGAGTGGCTTTGGTCGGCACCTGGTTTTCAGCCAGTGTCAACCCATTACAGTCAGCCAGATAAAAATCATAAATCTTCTGATTCCCAATAATATATTTTTGGGTATTAATGTATTCAGGCTGCCTGTAAAAATGTAATGTCTTTGTTATGTATATACTGTATATAATTGTTCATGAATGTAATTGAAATTATAGGGAAAAAAATCAAAATTTAATCAGAATATACTGTTTTCTCATTTATCAGTATCTATTTATTAAATTGTTGATAAGATTAATCATTAGTCTGGTATTATAATGAACTAAACAATCAAAGAGTCAAACAAGATCGACGATGATTATGAGAGTGTTCATGAGTTATGCTGCATGTCAAGCCTGACCCAGGTGGATATACGACTTTCGCTAAATTTTTATAAAATATAGTATTTTACATTGATATTTTTCATATTTATCAAAAATTTACATTTTAATGGGACATTGCAGAAAGAAATGGGCCAAATATGCTCCTTAGAGTGACTCAGTTATCTTTACTTGAGATAAATTGGTATTGGCCTTATGTATTTCTTCATATTAATGTACCTTATATTTAAAGTTTATCTCTACTTGTTTATCTAGGCCTTTTTACTTCCTTCTGCTTGGAAGAAACTTTGTCCTACTATGTCCTACTATGATTGTATACACTAGTTTATGTCCTGTGTTTCAGTCACTTAATTTCAGGTGTCTGCTTCAGAGTATTATAGGTTCCTGTACTTTTGAATTTCTCTTTAAACTATTTATTAATTTTCCGATTCTTCTGATTCCTTGGTGTTATATGTGAAGCTCTGTTTTATTGTATCTATAACAATATGCTACAAAACAGTGAAGGCTTTCAATTCAATATTAAATATCATCTTGTGTTACAAATATTCTTCCCTTGTTCTGCTCCTAAGTCTGTGTTTTCCTGTGTTTTTTTCAATATATTCAAGTTAAATTATTCTTTTTTTACTTGGTTGCATCCTCAACATGCCATCTATCTACTAGAAATGAGATACTAATATGACATAAAAGGGAAGATTTATTCATATCAGCAAGACGTACACAAGTCTAAACTATGAATCCACGTCTTCTTATCACATCATATTATAGGCCTTATCCTCTGTCCATCGTTATGTATAAGAATTCATTGAATTGCCTCTAAAATGAAGAAAGTAAATTTGAATATTAGAAAAATAGTACTATCTACCTGTAGAAGCATAATTCAATACACAATTTTAGTGAATTTAGTTTAAATAACTTTTTAAAGGTGAAAATGTGACTTTTAAAAACTAAATTATTTTTTATTTTCCCTAATCTTTATAAAATCTTTTAAATAAGATGTTAATTATATTTGATTCACTCTCTTTGGTTTAATTAGTTTCTTTAACTTAATTTTTCACTTCATAATATCCTTTAAAAATGAATGTATTTCATTTTAATATTAGCATACACTATTTCAATCTGCTCCAAATTAATCACCTATGAATGTTCTAATCCATGTAAAATTTCAAAACTTTTCTTTTGATTCTGAATAAAAATAACAGGTTTTCAACTTTAAAAAAGTACATGGAGACTATAAATATTCTTTTTTATTCCATTATTTTTCTGTGTGTTGTAATTAAAGCGTTACCATCTGTTCAGCAGTTTTTTTCTTCTGTACACTTTCTTACTATTTAGTAGTCTAGAATTACTAGCAAGTATTAGATATCCATCTACTTGAGTGTCCATAACACACAACAGGTGTGGTGAGATTCATTCTGTTCCTGTAGGAACTGAAAAATGTCAAATCTCCTGTGGCTTCACATGCAGGGAGAAACCTGGGATATGACAGAGCAGAATGTGGTCAGTAAATCTGGCTTCTGTTCCCAGACAGAATTTGTAGATGTAGTTGTTGAATCCACTCAGCTTTCATAGTCACGAGCAATCAGCAGCAGCATAAGGAAGTTTCCATAAAGAAACAGGTTAAATACATAGACATTCACTGCTTTAAATATCCACCTCAGGTAGACTCTTGAAAAAGCAAAAAAATTTGTGGTAGAGCCAGACAAGCAAATGATATGCAGAAAAGAGCTGTAGAAAGTTACAAAGTGGTAGGTATAGTGAAGAATTCTCTGAACCGTTACTAATGGGCATCTGTTAGGTTTTGTGACCTTGTTCTAAATCACATGGTCTTAACTTGCTAATATGGATTTGCCAGAACCATACTGACAGACATTAGCAGGGTATCCAGCACCTGGGAATCCATGTGGAGGCATCAACCCTTCATACAAGGTCACTGTTTTCTCCATCAGTTATCCACACAGTGTATTTGGTGACTGACTCCCTTATTTAGCCCACAGGGGAGACAACAAAATTCTCCTTCATTCCTCCAGTGCCTTCACCTGTCCAGGTTCTGTCAGGCACCTCCATTTAGATATAAAAATTTTTATATGAATCATAAGGATGAAAAATAGAAAGAGTGTCTGTATGTATATAGATATGTGTATATGTATGAGTTACAGAATACTGAATACTAAATTAATATGCATGTACAGTGACATTTGATTGATATTTCCGCAAATCAATTCTAAGTGAGTGATTGTACTGGTTTTGCCTGGGCCATGTTTTGGTAGTGGGGGAACTTCTTTAAACAAAGAGCTGCCAGAAGCTTTCCATGTTGCTGATAGGGTCATTGCCAGGAGGGGGAGGAGGTGTCCAGGCATTGAAAGAAAGATTCCCCTGTGACCTGTAGTGCAGCCCCTGGTGAGGCAGCTGTGCCCCTGCAGCCCATGGAGGGCACAGGGGAGCAGAGATCCACTCACAGCCCGTGGAGGACCTCATGCCAGAGTAATTGGATGCCCAAAGGAGACTGTGACTTTGTAGGAAGTCCACATTGTAACAAGTCCCAGCATGACTTGGGAGTCTGTGGGCAGAGACTAGCCCATGTCAGAGAAGGTTTGCTGTCAGGACCCATATTGGAGTAGTCAGTTCCAGAAGAACTATTCTTCCTGTGGAACGTTGGGACAGTGTGTGAAGAGCTGCCCATGTGGGAAGAACTCATGCTGGAGTAGTTTGTGGAGGACTGTCTCCCATGGGAGGGACTTGAAACTGTAGCAGTGGGAAGTGTGATGAGGCCTCCCCTGAGAAGAAGCAGCAGCAGCAAAGTCCACCTGTAATTAACTGACTATAACACTCATCCTCCATCCCTTGCACCACTGGTGAGAGGAGAGAGAGTCCTGGGAAGAGGGAGAGGTGGGTGGAAATATTTTAAGATTTGCCTTTATTTCTCATTTTTCCTGCTCTGTTTTGATTTGTTCTTTAATAAATCAAACCATTTCTTCCCCAGTTGAGTCTGTTTTGCCTGTGATGGTAATTGCTGAGTGATATCCATGTCCATATTTCTACTTGTAAGCTTTTTGTTATATCTCTCTCTCCCCTGTCCAGTTTAGAAGGGGGAATGGTAGAACAACTTAATGGGCACCTGGCACCCAGCCAGGGCTAAGCCACCATAGTGGTATAGTGTCCCATGTTATAGATTATTAATGAATGTGCTCCTCCACGGGCATAATGTTTTGTTCATAAACCTTCCATTTGCTATATGTATCTATCAGCTGAGCATCCAGTAAAGCTTGCTATTTAAATTCCTTGTTTCTTTTGCTGATTAGTAGGCCTTGACCCGAGAACAGAGTACCCACACAGAGCTTTGTATTTTTTGCTGTAATTTGTATGTATACAAACTTCATATTAACAAGAATCATTTTACTTCCTCTTTGTAAGATGACATGCACCTTTCACAGACGCAGAAAATAATTGCTTCAAGGCCTGATCCTGCAAATGTTGAACCTTTCCTGAGATGAGTTCAGTGCTTGTTATTCCCCTTTAGCTCTAGTGCTTAGCTCCTCTAAAGGTTGGCTGGTAACACCATTGAGGAATGTTAAGCATTGCTTTCCAAAAACGAAAAGGATAGTGTTATTTACTAGATCCTTAACAATGGACGATTTTGCTTAATATGATATCAATTCCAACTGCTGAGAAAATTTAGGTAGGCAGAATCCAATTTCTCGAATTGGAATTTGGCCAAGACTCTGGGGATATACTCTTGTTACAAGGGCAGTGACATATTTAATCCTGCTTGAAGACAACAATCTTTTGTGATAGCTACTTCCTAAATTTTTTTTTCCAAAGCTGTTTTTGAAAACACTCTGTTGTAGTGCTTCAACAAGATTAAAAAAAATTAAAATATTTATAATTTCACAGTTTATTTTTATGCATATGTAATTCCTACATAGCACTCAGGTAGTGTTGTGTTCCCTTTTCTATTGTGAGACAGTAGTTATCCAGTAGTTTAAAGACTGGAATTTCCAATTTGTGAGAAATCATTGTGTTTCCAGTGTATTTGATTTTCTGAAATAATGGAAGACAACATATGGAACTTTCTAATGGAATGAAAAGCTTGAGAAAAAAAAATGACACTTTTGCATCAAATGTACTATTTTTAATTCTTGACAGAAATTAAGTTGAATATTATGTTTAAACCATTCGCTGTATCTGCCTGATTCTGGAGAGTCATCTGAGAATAATAACTCTGAGTCACTCATATTTCCCTTTTTCCAGGTTTTGAGTTAGCACTGAGTAACATTTCTGAAAATGGATTTTCATTTTTGCCTGCTGGCACAAGTTGTCTAACTTGGGTTGGCTCAGACATAGCCCTCGAGCTCTCTCTTCCCGAATCTTAGACATGTCCCCAATTGGACCTGTTTTTCCTTAAGCTTGAACAGGCGCAGAAAGGCATTACTGCTGCAGGAACTGCATTTTTGTCTAGTTATATCATTTCCATTCATTCTTTCATGGCATTTTTCAACACTGAAAGCACAATGGTGACTTTTCAGACCTCAAGGGATTGGCAGTCATCTATATTAGTAAAATGAAGATACAAAGCACCAAATACATCAATGTTTTTTGGTGTTTAACTATTCAATATATTGATGTCCCCTTACAGAGAGCTGTGGGCCAAAAGAAAACCCAACATAACGAATTTCAGTTCTAATTGAAAAAGCATTTAGACAGCTATGATGAATCGTCTCCTATAAAAAGAGAAAATACAGTAACTTTTAGATTGTTTCCAGATTAAACACAGCACTGGTGGTCTGAGAAGACTGTGAGCTGGAGAGGTGTTTTGGGCAGTACTGACATGTAAATAAATCTACTGAGCATTGTCCTTTCCTCTGGATTTCTCAGCTCTAGAATTCTCATGTCACAGAGCTCTCCAAGCAGAGACTTTTTCTTTCCTTCCTGCCTTCCTTCCTGCCTTCCTGCCTTCCTGTCTGCCTTCCTTTGCCTTTCTTTTTTCATGAATATTGTCTCAGCACTGTAGGCAAAGTGTGCAGCTGAAATTGCTTTGTCATATCATTTGGTTTGATTACACCATGACACTTGCAGCTGATTGGACATGTGGAGAGATCTGATTGATATCTTGAGTCCACCTCTGTTGTCATTTGATCTAGATGATGCTACTGTGTAGGTGGAATGAAGGTGAAGCATCTAATCAACAGGGAGTCACAAAGTATGGAGGCATGTAGGTTAACTCTAGATATTCTTGTTTCTGAATTGGGACATAGGCCTCTAATGATGGATAATAATCTACAGCTAGTCTCTCAGTAATTCTTGTCCTTTTCTGAGATGCTGAGCTTGATTTTTTTCTCTCTTCACATGCATGCAATTCAAAAGCAACTCCAGTAAAGCCAAACAGATAAGCTTTTAAGTGCTGAAGTCAGTATAAAACTAGTTAAAGGAAAGAAATATAAAATGTGTAAGTCTGTACTATGCCTAAAAAGTCATACCTACACAGATTTACTACTTTTTTACGAGGTAATGCTAATGCAAAGAGATGATATTGCAGTTTTAAGTTAAACTTTACTTTTACATAAGCCATTAACTTATATAAGCTTATCAACTTGACTGCTTTTGAACCAGCTGAACAGTGGAATTATCTTCTATAAGAAATTCTGAAATTGCTTGCTTTTCTGGACCTATTTGAAAAAAATCCAAATATTAAAAGTTTATTGAAAAAAATGCTAGGAAGCCCTTCCAACTTGAAAATCTTGAGATGCATATTTTTACTGTATTAAACCGGACATAAAAAAGTTATACTTTGATTCTCCCAATAGGAATATAGAAGAATTTGATTGAATCCTATAGGAATATTATGTTTTAGTTAAATGTCTGCAGGTGGGAAAAATATATTGATCTCTGAAACTCATCAGGATCTCCAGCATTTTTATTAATGCACAGTTTTAATAGTGCTTAATAGATGTTATACTTGTAAGCTCTGTACAGATATTAAATGATGTAAAGACAATTTTGCACAATTATACATTAATAAGTACTAATATACATAATAAGTACTAAAACATCCAACAAAACAATCTATTTAAAGTAACTCAGTAAACAAATGGGAATTCTGGAATTAGAAAGTCTAGTAATACTATTTCCCAAATGGGTTTCCATGCTTTGTATACGTGTTCACGTAAATGTGCATGTATGCAGATATATATGTGTTTCTATATGTTATTGATGATAGCTAACAGCCACAGACATGTAAATAAAACCTAGCAGAAAAGACTCCTGCATGAGAGCATCACCTGCCACTTTAACAACTTCAGTCTACCATCTCTTTGTTTCCGAAAAGGTTATTAAATCTCTGCAAAACAAAGACAGATGATTATTTGGAAAGATGGATGATAAACAAGGAACTAAAATGGAAGTGATAGAAACTTCAGACGGCTCAGAAATTTAAGGAAAATTGTTTTGATGACACTCTCCCCTTCCCCCAGCTTTGCTAAGAATTTGTAGTTGTGAATTAACCAGACAAATGGAAAAAGAAAGGAACCAGAGGCATTCAATCCACATACCAATAATTTCTGAGCAACAAGGCTCCCTTAGAATGTAATATTTGACAACAGATGGATGAAAAAATGTATTTTCTGGACTAAAAGGACCAATTTTCTTCCTTACTTTTATATAGAGCTCTCTCTATATATTTTTATTTTGAAATTCCCTAAGAATTCAATTATTCAAAAAATATTTAAAATTAAATTAAGCATTCATTTATTTATAGTTCTACTAAAACAATTGTCTACCTACATACATCTCTCTGGTACATAGCAATACATGCAGTAAATAAATCTGAGAAAATCAGTTAAGTTTTGTTAATATTAAAATCCTCTAGTGCCTTCTGATTATGGAGTAAGTCAGTTTTTCAGAAGTTCAACAGAATCTGTGTTCCTATCGGCTTGCATTACATGCTCAACATTGATTTTGCTCTTCTGTTTGGAGTAGTAACAATTTTAAATAATTGTAAAATACTAGGAATTACTAAAGCTGGAATGACATTTGTGTCTTTGACCACTCCTCGTGGGATTGGCTGCCCAGCATGTTGCTTGAAGATTTATTTGGAGTTATATCCTCATTGAAAAAAAATCATCTTGTTGATGCAGCAGCACTTCCTATAATGAAGATTAGGTTTATTTTCTATTTACTTTCTCAGGATATTTTTAGTGCTGAGAGATAACTCTGTCCAACTGAGGAAAATTTACTCTGCAAGATACTAAAAGGAATAAAAATATATCATGCTAAGGCCTTGTGTAGGTAAGAGGCCATAGAAATGCCCAGGCCTTGCTCCTGTGAGTGAAAAAGAACCTGCATTTAGCAACCTGCTCCAGTCAGGAAACCTATTGAGTGTTGCACTAAGTTCTGATTTGAAAAGACATTGATCACACTCAGTGCTAATTCTTTCACTGTGTTTTATGGGAGTGGGATAAGTTCTCTTTCCATTGAGCTGATGGTAACTCTGCCATTGATTTCATTTGGAGTAATAGCATCAGCCCAAGTGTCTGTTGCAGGACAATAAAGTACAGTTTATTTAAGTGCATGAGAGGATTTTACGAGACAGCTAAGCACATGATCTGCAGAGTAGAAGCAGCAAATGAACTAGAGAAGTAAGACAATTACAAGCTTTGTTCTTTCAGTCCACCATTTTTCTGTATATGTTGATAAAACCAATTTTTTAATATCTTCAGCTGTTAACTGTCCACACCAGTATTTATTTATTTTATCCATATTCTTTGTCTGAATATCAGTTTTTCTTTCCTAAAAATCTTTACTATGTTTTAAATTCTGTGGTTTTTTTTTTTCAGCCTATTGTATTAGTCCACTTTCCATGTCATCAGGCCATGATACCCGAGTTTTCTAAATCATCAGACTACTGTCATAGCAGTGTTCTATCTCTCCTCACTCTTTTTTTTAACAGTTTTTTAAAAGGTAACAATTTACTGTGTAAAACAATCCTACTAATAGTGTTGAGATATTTCTTTTCAACTTCATACATCAGCTCTTCTGCTTCGTTTTTCCCTTAGGAAGATCCCAAGGGCTTTATTTAAAGTTGTCTTGGGGTTTCAGGAACTTCCATTATTACCAAATTATGCTTCCTTTCCTTTCCTTCTCTGTCAGTGGTAAGACTGTGCATTGGAATTTGTTTGTTATTCATTATTTGATCTATTGGAAATGTTGAGTAGCTTTTAAAATCTCTCCTCCTCCAATTTATTTTGTTCATTCACAAACCAAAGGTATTTATTCACATTCAATATGCAAAAAATACATATTACCTTTCCCTGAGATATGTCTGGATTAATGTAATGTCTTTAATTGGCATTAGAGGTTGCCTAATTTTTATGAAACTGTGGAAAAAATGCATAGAAACGCCACAAATTGTCTCTCTTGATGAGATATCAATCTATTTTCTACAGAAGTTAGAGTTTACGTGCTCACTAGCAATATAAAAAAAGAGAAAGTGAATCTTGTAATAAAGAATAAATTTCCCTCCTAGTCTTTCCTAGTTATAATTTGCATTCTATCCTTTCCTGAAGTCTTCTGGGGTTTTATTTTTATTTTATTTATTGTGATTAATTCAGGTAATTCTTCATTATTAGAATTTATATTACTAAACAATCTGTGCCTTGTAATTCTTTTATCCTTTCAGTTTTCAGTTGCAGCCATCTAATCTCTTTTTCAAATATTAATTTTGTTTTGTCCTCAACAATACTTGAATGATGAGTTTTTACACTTAGGAAGAAACAGAAAATATTCTCTCCAGTAAAAAAAGAAACTGAAAATTCAGGAAAAGAGGGATGTTGCATGTTCTTTTTTCCTTCTATTTTCCTATAAATATTTTCCCATGATGATAATATAAATAGTAAAAAAACAAGGAAAATGCCACTCTTCATATTATCTCACAGAGTGTTTTGGTGTTAGATAGACAGGGATAGAATGGTAACGTGAGCAATACTGGGTGGCATTAGTCGAAATATAAACAGATATGGATAATTAATCATAACAGCAGCATCACAATCGCTTTCAGCTTACTTAGTTGTTGCAAATATGGCCCAACATCTATGTTCTTTACTGCTGCTAAGAACTTTAAATTATATTCTGTAGAATATGTTAAGAAAGCTCTAGTTCATTAAACTGTTTTGCCTTCACTTATGTTGAAATATCAGCAGAGTTCATTTTGAAAGAAAAGTTAAGACAAAATAACAATTAGTTTCATAACATTATGAGGGATTTTTTGAACCCTAGAAGTAGGGAATAATGACTAGATTTATGATACTATTGCAACATCTTAATTTTCATATGGCTCATTCATGCAGCAGTAAAGCCATGATGGAAACAAAAAGAAAATCTTTGGCAGAGTACAGATACCAATTTTAAGAAAGATATATTTAAACTAGGTAATGTGTACTACATTAAATCAGTTTAATGTGCACTTCAGAAATGGTCACCAACTTGATAATATATTTTATTCTCTTCCTTGCTTCCTGGACAATTTAAGAACACCACAGATCCATCTTGTGCTATCCTAATATCAGGTGGCAGAGTACTAAAGCTGTTTGCAGTTATCTAGCATAAGTTCCCTGAGGAACTCTGGGAGAATGGTACTCAGGGGACTTCATACCTGGTAGTACCTGTGAGCATATTTGACTACTGCACATGTATTTCATATTGAAGACGGTAGTGATCAAACAAAGTACATTGACATAAATCAGTGTATTGTGATGTTCTGTTCAGAATAAGAGGGTCATGAACAATTGTGTCTTAGTGTCTTGATGTGATTATTATTTCTAGAACTAAAATTATTAAAAAGAGTCATGAGATATCATTATCACAGAGGAAAATCATCTGAATGCATGCAATGATAGATATTCCTTGTATAATATGCCAACGTAGCTTTTTTTGCTTTTGTAATAGAGAGCCTGTTTGAAGCAACTGTCCAAAGATATATCGAGATAAGCCAGAAATTAAATTAATATGAAGAAGGAAATACTACAAAGGATTAGGAAAATTTATATATCCTTCAATACAGGTTGTCTTCTTTCTATTATTAAAAACACTCTTAACCTTGAGAGCACTCGTTTTTGTCGCTGGTTTCTAATGCGCTTACTTTATTTAGCAACTGGCCAAAAGGCTCCACCTTGGTTGCATTAATTACTGGTGAACTGCAGGCTTGGTAGTTGTGAAAAGGATGATGATAGCTGGAAGTTTGTAGATGGACTGAGATGTCTACCTGTCAAGCAGCAAAGAGTGCATCAACCATGTTCTCTTCATGACTTCATGATTAATCTCAAATAAGTTCAACCTCCAAATGTTTCAGAACTGGAATTTCCTCATCTCTGTGAAATAAAAAAGTGATTAGAAAAGTGAGTTTTAAAAACTTTAAAAGATGCAATGAATAATAATGTCCAAGATTGTGTCTGAATTCTGCAATATTGCAGAGGAAGGCCTTGTAGGAATGCTTGGACAGAAATTTAAACTGGCCATTGTTTGGAAATCCCTGCATGTAATGCTTCCATACCACAATTTATTAAGAAAAAACAACTTGACACTAATAGTGATAAAGTTCAGATTGAGCTGATTCCACTAGCTTTTTAAATATCATTGTTTAAATAATGCTTGTGCAATAAAAATTTCAATTTTCTCAATGGATCGTTCTGTTAAGTGAAAACTAAAATAACTTGTCAATATTTAAGATATTCATACATATCATGAAGAATTCTTTTAACTGTTATTGTCCATTCTGACAATAAAAACAAAATCAACTCTAAAAATACTGCAATTTTTTATTCTTATTATGGGATGACTCCTTTTCAATATATTCTAGTTCTTTCTTTATTATATTTAAGGAAAAAGCAATAAAACTCAATTGTTTTCATGAAAGATGCAACGTACATACATTTCTTCAAAATTGTGTTCGTGAAAACAATGCCCAGGAGATGTTTTAAAAGCTACTATCATTGCATAATTTCAAGAAACTTGCATTCTCAATTTGGCTTAAATGCTATACAGCTTGCAGACATTTACTTGATTTAACTTTACTGCTAATATGCTTAAATGAGGTGTGTGCATGTATGTGCATGTGTATGTGTGTAATCTATGCTGCTAATGAATAGGGACTTTTCTACTGCAACATTTGATTATAGAGAGCAATTATTCAAGGAACATATGAGAAACATCTCATACTTCTAGCGTGAAAAGGCAGTAAACTGAAGGGAAAACATTATCCCTGTGCTTGGTTCTATATTTTGAGGGATTCTCAAATTATGAAGGAAGAAGTGTCAAAGAAGATTTGAAGGCCAGTACTATTTTTTTTTTGCACATGGCATGAGACACTGCCTCTTCTCCAGATAAACAAGCAGTATATTACAAAAGACTAGCCATTTGAATAATCTACCGATTTAGACAGGTGTCAGATAGTTTTAGAAATTGCCTTAAATATTGAATCCTACTGATTATATTATATTTATTAGCTTAAGAAATTTCTATGTACTGCCTTTGAAATCAGTAGACATAGGGACAAAACATTTTACTAGAACTGAGGATGTAATTAATTTAATTCTGAATAGACTTCGAAAATTAAAATATTTCTGCTTATTTCTCTCCACTGACTACAAAAGGACATCCATGTGACAAGGGTAGAAAAAGGGATAGAAATAATAACTAACTGCATCCTCTGACAGCAGTGGGCTACATTGCCCTAAAATAAATCTGATATATAATTAGTAGTGCTTCACAGAAGCTGTCATATAACCATATCTTTGACTGCTTAGTTCATATAGCGTTCAGGGTAAAACTGGACTGGGATCTTTCATTTTGAGCAATTTACATATAGAAACTCCTTGTAACTGAATTTCTGGCAAAGTGAGAAATAGCTCGGTTTATTTTATTTTTTTTTAATTTTTTTTAGGAATAAGTTGAATTTATTATGGTATTGTATTTCAGAGAGTTATTATAAACCAACACTAATATTTGGGCCTAAAGTATTGTGTTTGGAAATTTTCTTTTAACTTAAAAGACATCCTTGTCTGGCAAGACAAATCACTCACTTCCAGATCCCAGTCAATTACTTCAAGAACTGCTGGAGAGTTTCACTTCTAAAGAATTAACTTTTTGGCTTCCAGAGCTCTCAAAAGTGATAAATTGCCTAGCATATAGCTTGAAAGATTGTGTGGGAAAGTGAAATTTAGTACTATTTATGATTTCCTCCCTGAAAAGAATTGATTTTATTTCATTGCTCTAGAAGCTGAATTGAACACCACACGTTCCAGGTTCAACATTCAACACTGCTTTTGTTATTAGCTCTAAGAGTAGCATCAGATACAGTCAGCGGAGCTTGAAGGTTATGTTTTTTTGTGAATTAGCCCTACCTTTTCATTGGTTCTAGATTAGACAAATAAACGATAGTTCTTTCTTATCTGGCATTCCTGAAGGAGTTTATGAAGGCAGAAGTTTCAGACTTCATCTTCTTCACAGCAGGAGCAAAGTTCTCTCAGGTGTTTATAGGTACTTTGATGGATAATCCAAATACAATTGCAATGATAGTCAAGAAGCCAATGTAATAAGTTGCTCATTTTAGTTAATTACTAAATATCCTGACATAAACAGTGTCTTAAAAAAAAATCAATCCTAAATCTTGGAAAAACAAACTCAAGCACTCATAAAATGTAGCAGAATTAAGCAATTGGTATTTAACTTCTAAACAATATCCATTATGACATATTTTAACTATACAGCAGCCCTGTCTGAAATAGAAATATTATAGACTTATTTATTTCATGAGTTATCTGTTGCACGATGTTCAGAAACAGACTTGATGATAATGGTGATAGGATGGTATTTGGAAATAATTCTATCTAATGCTGTCTGAAAAAATTGCCCTTATTTTGTACATACAGTTGACATTTTCATAAATGAAACAAACACCTGCACGCACAAGCAATCCTAGTTCATATAAATGCAAAGTTTATGAGTTTGGACATCTGTGTTTGCTAACAGTTGTCACCATAATTTAGAAGGTCTTGGGAAGCGAAGGGTTATGGAATTAATCTTGACGTATATTTTGGAAAATGAGGTTTTCATTGTAGACTGTCTGCTATATGTCAGTGTGTGTGCATATATTCTGTTAAAATATACAGCATATTAAGGCATAAACTATTATATTTTAGATATGGATATTACATTTCTATTCATACAGGTCTAAATTCACTAAAGACATTTAAATATTTATCTATCATGCTTTCATTTACTTTACTTGCATATGTTGAATCATTTTTCAAAAGCAAGGATATTTTTCTGAATCAGGTCCAGAAAGTTACTGTCATTATCAATGCAGTTATTTCTTTCTATCGATACAGTAAAGCATGAATATTTCCCTAAGGTCACACAAAAGTTATTCTATAAGCTCTAAGAATTTCATTGGCTTTTTCATTGTTTTTTAAGGAAGGATCAAAAAATGACCATGTCATTTACAAGCAGAAATTGGTAGCCAGGATCCACTGGTTTGGCCAGAGGTACAGGAAAAAAAATCACACAAATGGAAAAATAAAACACAAGTAAACAAAAGATATTGTAGCTCTCGTCATTGTTCAGACTTTTCCAACCTGTACTTTAAAGTTTAAACTCATCTCTTTTCATTCGCTGTGTCAGTTAAAGCAAATATATAAAATGACATGTTGGTAGGAGAACAGGTCGCTTTGTTTATTAAGTTAAAGTGAAATGTTGATTTACACTAAGAACATAAAAAAAGCAAAAGGGAGATGATTACAGCTTCACTTTGGTTGCTCAGATTCTAATAATCTTCTACAAGCAACGAGACAGGGGAATGGAGAAGCCTTTTCCTGACAATGCTGGCAGCAGGATAACTTCTACACATTATTGATTTTTCTTCATTGATTGTAATCTTCCTCTTCCTGAGTGTCTGTCTTTGCTTCTCTGACATATTGAACACTGAATAGTCCCTGAGTAATTCTTGAACAGTTTGGGATCATTTTTATTTTCACAGGACAGTTGAGACCAATGGAGTGATTTATGTGTACTTTGGAAGGCAAAACAAAACAGTACTGATTTGGGAATAAATATGGACAAAAAGATTTTTTTTAAAAAAAAACAAAACAAAACATGCCCCCTCTTCTCTCCTCTCCAATCCCCCTTTACTTCCACACTCCAATAATTTCATAAGTATCTGCCAAATCATGTAGAGGAGAACAGTAAAGCATAAACAACTCTCACAGCTGTGATTTCAGCCATGATTGATGATGAAATACCACTGGAGGGATAGCAGGAAAATGAATATTTATTAATGATATAAAGTGCCGCTGGTTTAAAATCCAAAGAGATCCATCATTTTATATCCATGGGATATATGCATTGAAAGCGGAATGTTCAATAAAAGGAGCCAAATACCTTAGTCAAAACATAAGTAATTCCAGTGAGCTGGTGGTTGAATTCGTTTCTTAGAGTGAGCTAACCATAGTGGTTTTCATAAAGATTTTATTCCCACTTTAGCTACCATTAAGACTACATGAATAGTAGATCATGTAGACCTAGCCTATAAAAAAATTGCAGTAGCAATAGCTTTAGCATATTATAAAAACACATAGCTAGGCACAACTATCGTCCATATAATAGTAACATGCAATTTACAATCATTTTCTGCAGAGGTAAAGACTTCAAAACTGTTTGATATGTAACAGTTGGCTCTTTCTGCCATGACTTCATTAGCTTTTATTTTGCGAAGCTGATAGGTCAGATAACCTGTTCTACACTGCTACAGGCAACTTTGCATATTTTTTATTCACAGTAGAATTTTGCTCTGAGTGATCCTAGTCTTTCAGAAGTTAAATAAGGCAATTTCTGCCTTATCTGATATGCAAAAGAGATTTTTATTTTCATTTTGTTTTGGGAAAAAAAAAATTACAAAAAAAATTTCTTGTCTCTTTCTCTTTTTAGTGCAGGCATGGTTAGGAAGTATTGTCCTGTGTTGATCCCTTTTTTTTCCTCTGATGTTTTTGCAGCCTGTTGTATGGGATGAGCTTGTTCAGACAATAAAAAATGTAGCTGCTGTGTTGACAGCAAAGGAGAAATTGACTGATGGAATTCAGCTGCATAATTTAACATACAGCTTTCAAGTCAGGCTGGAAGTTCCAGAATGTTAAACTTTGGCTAATGGATAGTGCTCAGAAAGGCAGGGTTCAGAAGAAGTCTAAAAATTGATCAAAAGCACACTCATGTCTAAAAATGCAAACAAAATATTTATTTTCTTTGTTTTGGAGTGAAAAGAACCGAGAAAATAAACCCGAAACATCTGATTGATACTGTTGGCACTTGGACAGTGAGAAAAACCTCACACATAGTACCTAGGAAGAGGAGAGTCATTACATCATATAAAATTAAGAGCAAGAGATTGGACAGTAAGTAATTTCTCTCCTTTTATCAACATTTCTCCTACTCACACTCAACAAAGCTTCACCAGATTGGTAGTTCTGTGTCATTTTATATGTTCATATTGTTTTCCTCAGTGGAAAACCACCTGCATTTCTCACTGTATTATTGTATTACCTGAGCTTTACAGCTGCCTAAATAATGAGCCCAAAGGACAAGGGCGGGGAGTGGAGAAAAGAAATAGGAGAAGGGGATGTAGCCAAACCCCTGGAGAATCAGATGATGTCTCTTGTTCCTCAATGCAAGGATTTACAGATGTCTGTCAAATAGATTTGTGAAGAAGAGACTGGTACCCCTTTCTTTATCACAACTGGCCGAAGCGTGCAGAAGTCAGGCTTGTCTAAATAGTTGTTGTATTTGAAAGGTGTATATGAAAAGGATGGGGCAACACTTTTATTTAGTAGTGTCCAGTGACAGGTCTAGGGGTAATGGACCAAAGCTGGAACACAAAACGTTCCAGTTCAACTTGAGAAAAAACTCCTTTACTGTAAGGGTGAGGGAGCCCTGGCACAGGCTGCCCAGGGAGGTTGTAGAGTCACCTTCTGTAGAGGTTTTCAAACCCTGTTGGACATATTCTTCTGTGCCCTGATCTAGGACGACTTGCTTTAACAGGGGGATTGGACTGGGGGAACTTTATAGGTCCTTTCCAACTCCTACCATTCTGTAATTCTGTGATTCTGTAGCACAACAAATTCTTTTAGAAGCATATGAACTGTACACAGCTTCCCTTGTCCTGAGTGCTGAGCAAGCATCTTGCAATGGCTACCTTCCCAAAGTATTCCCAGTAGGAAAAGTTAGAAGTATCTTTTCTGAAAAACAGTCAGACCTCTGTGAAAATACAGCATAAAGTTATTAGTCATTTTGGGAAGAATAATGACAGTGATCTGTGTTTTCATGTAAGGAGATGAGAACATTTCCTTCGGGCAAGCAAACATATTGCAAGTGTAGGTGAACTGAAAGACACTAAAATCCACTAATATTCATAATGACAAGGGCTGTTTTGTTTAAGGCTCGAGACGAAATTAAAGTTCTTCTTCAAACACCTGAGTCTTAGTTCTGCCAATTTGGGAATTTCATGCCCTAGAGTATCCTCTCTATTTTCCCACTGCTAATGTGGATGAATATATGTCCTTTGGCAAACTCTAATGCCTCTAGATGTCCAGGTCAGGCTCTTAGAAGTAGCTTCATCAGGTAGCTACAGATCCCAGTGGTATTCCTCCTGGCCTGATAGCTGCAAGGCTACTTTACTTCCATGTCCTCAGGTCATGTTAGTAGAGAGGCACATGTTCACATATATGCACACAGAGTAAAGGGAGCATAAAATTCCACCTACATAATCACACTCGATACTCCCATGTGCATGGGCAGAAGAGATGTCCTATCTTCCTCCTCTAGAGAGATGAAATCTTCAGAGATGAAGCTTAATGATGGGATACAGACACCCAAACCCCCGTGCACCCCAGTTGCTCAAGCCCTACTTGTTCCAGTTGATCCAGTTGTTGAAGTCCTACTGGCTGTGAAATTGTGGGACATCACCTGCTGAGTGGAAGTAGAGGTTAAGTCTTTGTTTCTTTTGTTTCCATTTATGACTTTTCATTTTCTTTAGTAAACTGCCTTTATCTTGACCCATGAGTTTTTAACACTATTTTCTCTCCGTGTTCCACCAAGGACAGGAAGTGAAAGAGCAGCTTAGTTGGCCCTTGGCAGCCAGCCAAAGTCAACCCACCACAAAGACAAATGATTTTTGTCCAAGTCATGTGAAATGACACAGAATTATTTGACATCTGAGGGAAGAGTGTCACTAGTGTCTCCAGACTTTGGATTATGCCTTTGCTTGACAATATACATCAATAAAGAAAGAAAGAAAAAAAGGCTTAGAACCAAAAATGTAAAACCTCACTTTGAAGGACTTTGATGGCACATATCTGAATATTCAGTCAGATTGAATCAAATTCAACTTCCTGAATTGCTCTGCAGCTGTTAACCCTGGAAGTACCTAAAGTCATAAAGGAATCTTACTTGGACAGATAGAATTTCCCTCAGTTCCCGCATGAAATGGTAACTTTGAAAATCTTGAGCTCCTCTGCTATGTGCAATCTCAGGCTGAGGAGCTTGTGCAGAACACATGAAGTACAGAAAAAAGAAACAGTTATGAATCCAATTTAATAGTAATGTGTCTCAGGATTTCTGTACCTGGTGATACATTGATATGGATCCTTTTGTATTTAGAGACACATACATAAGGAAGTTTAAGTCTCTCAAATTCTCATATCTTAACAATCTTCCTAAAATGTCCAGACTAACTTACTGCTTTTCCAGTCTGGAAACTATTTTGTTCTTGTCTGTATACTTCAACCGATAATATGAAATGAGATTTAGTCATTGTACTCTCAAGGATGGATAATTACCTGTCAGCATATTTTTAACAGAGCAAAGTTATTAAAAAAGAAACAAGAAGGGTATAGACACACATACGACATGTATATCTACAAGAGTGCCCCTTTCAAGGATCCTTCATATACCTATAAAAAAGAGGCTGAAAGTCCTTATTGACATACATAAATCCTTCAAACAACCAGAGGGTTAAATGTTTCAGGACATTTCAGTATTTTGAGAAATTCAAAAGAAAGTGAGATGGACAGTTGATCTGTAAGGGAAATGAATGCTCTAGAAGCTAAAAATCTACAGTGGGAAATCAGAACACTAAAGTACTTTTTAGTCTGAGTAAATGATATTCAGCTAACTTGAGATAATTTACTTTGCCGTACTTGTATTTTCCCACCTATTAAAACAACTGTAAAAGAGGTCAGCTAAAAACAAGCATAAAAACATATCCAGTAGGATGCAAGATTTAACAGTATTAATAGTTTTTTGAGCTCTAATCATGAAAATCTGGCTGATTTATTTCTTTTCCATACATATGAGTACATTTTATCAGATTCCAGTAACTCACTGGTTAATAATATCAAAAATAAAGCAGCAGTGGAAATAATGAAGCTGGTTAAGATTCTGTTGCTTCTCACAGGGGAAAAAATGGCTTTATTGTAATTCAAGCGGAGTAACCAGATTTCAAGTATTTGATACTAGCAGGTAATGGGAAATTACCCAGGTTTTTTTCATATTTCTGCTCCAGCATCTTAACTTGAGTACCCTACATCATTCTATTTCATGGGCTCTGACACTTGGTAAATGAGTTAAAAACTTTTTAAAAGAAAGAAAAAAACCCTATAAAATACTTTTTCTTTGAGCGATTATAATCACAATTTTTGAAAACAGCATCAGTATATTGGGCTGTTGGTATGTTAGAATGGCATGTCACATCTGGATGTATCAACTATATAATATCATTTGACTGGTGGCAGCATTGCCAATTCATAGAAAGACACCTCTGACCAGCATTTCCAAACATATTTCTGCTCCCACTCTATAATATGTGCGTGTCTGTCTCCTGTGCTGTGTATTGTTCCTTTGGCTGGTGTGATGGAAATCAGACTTCACTGAAGGAACACCTGCACTGCTGTCAAGGCCTCTAGAATCAGAGCCTTGATAGATATACCTAAACTACCTTTAATCTAGATTTCTTGGGTGCAGTCCCTGGTATGAATGAAGTTGTTAATATTATCTAGTTTGAGCAGACAATATTAAAGTCACCCGTGAGCTGTGAGAACTATTTGTACCTAAACCTGCTTGTAGAGTGCTGGGGAATCTCCTCTTTGTTTGGGGCATGAGGATTAAACATTTACAGTTCTTTGCCAGAGATCAGCCTGGTCTGATAGCTCCCTATATAGATCCCTATATTTAGCATGGATCTTTTATCCAAGACATTTCTTGCTGCACACTGATTGGCTGAATGGTCTTTGAGGGCAGATAAGGACCATTTATGAAAACAGTTCTTGGAATGAGTCAGACAAATATTCTTATAAACTGCAGAAGTCACAATTACCTTTTAAAGGGAAAGCTTTAAATAGTTTTCATTTTTATTTGTGACGTTCACACAACATAGTTATTTCTAGATGCATGTTTTGTGCCACTGTAGCCAAAATAGTGATTGCCAATGCTGTGAAGTTTATTGAAAAAATGTACTTTCAATCTCTTGTTTAAGGAGTATTTAGTCAATGATTTAATTCTTTTCAGAGAACACTCTTCAAGTTAATCACATAGTCTTGAAATTTAGAAAGTATATTGTCTCTTATTCTTTTATGTGAAAAAAATGTGAAATCACTCCTGGAAACAGAATGAAACAATGAATTTAAATGATAGAGACAAATTGCTAAGAGTAAAAAGCTATCTTGAAAAGTCCTCACTAATCCAGATGATGACAAATAAGCCAGATGATTTGGTGTATGATGAATAAAGTCTGCATTCTAACTCTTAATTAACACAGTGAAAATACAGGAAAGGTTGACATCCACTTGGGGTAAGATTCATGTCACCTTACTTTGGATATCTGCAAAGCAGTTGTCTTCAACTAAATGGCTGTCTAGACTCCTTCTTTAGCTGATGGAGAGGAATAGACACTTGTATAACATTTTTTTTTTCATTTCATCTGCTTTCCTACATTAGGATGAAATTAGCTGAGCTCTAGATGTGGCAATTTCTCTCCATCAGGTATGACAGGACCTTATACACTGACATCATTTGTGCGAATATGTGTACTGTAGACATTTGTATTTAGCCAGATGAATCATACTGCTGGAGTCTCTATGATTTTAACTCTTCCCAATCCATTCTGATGGAGACTTATTTTTTGCTTGCATCAATACAAAATAAGGGAATTGCATTCCAGAAAGGGGTATCCATGACAGTACACAAAGACCAAGTCAAGCAGCACTTAAAAAGGAAGAATTTGGCACTATTCTGCAGTTCTTTATGTTTCAGAGACTTCAATATAACAGGAAATTACTATATTTTTTGACCTTCAGCTCTCCTAATCTTTATTACTAACAAATCAGATAGTTGCAGTAAGACAGAAACAAAATGTATGTGCAATGTATTCCCAATCAAATTTGGAAATCTTGACATTTAAGAAAATTGCATTTCATTTCCATGCCACTGTTTTAAAAGTACCAGTGATTTTTTTCTATTTAATTTTAAAATCAGAAAGCAAGACCTTGAAAATGTGTTTCAAACAAGGTTATTTTGCATATAAATATGTAAAATAAAACAAGCTGATATGACTTAAGGCAGCAAAAATGTGGGATTCAGAGCTGAGCCCTTGAAAATCAGTAAATGTCTGTGCTGTCATTTCTAGATAAACTTTATTTTGACCAACCTATCATCAGCATATGTTTTACATTTTACAGGGTTTCATTTCTTCTCCTTCACACATTGCACAGGATGGATATTGTGTTTCAAATATATTGATAAATCTGCCATCTACTAACTTTCAAGGATCTACTTGGGAATTTTTAAGTAGCTAATAATTCATTAAAATTTCTTTAAATTTGTGCAGTGTTCAGGACCTTCATGTTTCCTTAATGACAGCATGAGCAATATATACCTTGCATCTCCTCTGTTAAGTTCAGGCTGTCTACACCTGTGCCTCACAGGACCATCTGTAGTAATCATAGAATCATAGAATGGTAGAGTTGAAAGGGACCTTTAGAGATCATCTAGTTCATCCCCCTGCAGAAGCAGGTCCACCTAAATCAGGTTACATAAGAACATGTCCAGGCAGGTCTTGAACACTTCCAAGGAAGAAGACTCCACAACCTCCCTGGGCAGCCTGTGCCAGGGCTCCCTCAGCTTCACAGTAAAATATTTTTTTTCTTATATTTAAATGGAACCTTTTGTGTTCCAGCTTCATCCCATTATCCCTTGTGTTGTTGCTAGCTACTATAGAAAAAAGGGATGTCCGAACCTCCTGACACTCACCATTTAGATATTTGTAAATATTAATAAGATCCCCCTCAGTCTCCTCCAGACTAAACAGCCCCAGTTCCCGCAGCCTTTCCTGATATGAAAGAAGTTCCAGTCCCCTGATTATCTTGGTGGCCCTGTGCTAGTAACTAAGTTCATAAAAGGTATTTTGATATTTGCTGGAATCCTCAGCTTTAAATTTCTAACTGAATGAATAACATTTCCAGAACTCACTTCTATGTGCTGGTTATGGTAGAAACTTATTGCTCTTTAGAATGTGAGAAGTCTTTGCCCTGTCCCCTTAGCTCAACAAGGCCAAGTTAAAATCCTGCAACTTTCTTCTTCCTCTATGATAAGTAGAAGTGGTCAATAAGAAGATGACAATTCTAGCAATCTTGTAGATATTTTATTTTAATTCTTATAACATAGCCAGATGTTATGGTATAAATAACACAATGAACAAACAACTATAAGAGCCCTAACAACCTTGTGAGAGTTTGCAAAATGCAAGGAGTTGAAGCATGCTCATATTGGGTCTTTTTAAGAAACTGCACTTACCTTTCTCCTGTGAGGGAAGGGAGACAGCAAGTGTGTTCTTTATTGGCACCAGGACCCTCATGGGATGTAAAAAATTATGCATAATGGAGTTGTCAGGAAATTTTCATATTTACACAAGAACTTGGCATAGTTTTGGCTTTTTGTCAGTCCTATGAATTCCATCATTTAGAAGGTGAAACGTATATGTTTTTTTGACCAAGCACAGCCTCTTACATTTTAACTCAGCTAGGGGGAAAAAAAAAAAGTCCAACATCCAGTAATTTTCCTGGAACACACTAGTGAAAAACTCTTTCTATCTTCAAAGCTCTGTGAGAGCCATAGTAGAAAAAAAAAGAGTGTTATGCACTTTTCATAACCAGTATCCTGCAGAAATGATTGATATTTTCATATTCTTTAGCCCTCACCCATCTACTGAATCTTTAAAGTAGAAGAAATATTGTCAGCACTTTTCATATTGAGGGGCTGCAGGACAGCTCCAGGCCTCCTTGCAGACATATTCCTGACGATTATTATTAATTGTCAGTCTGTTAACCTGCTTGGGGTGCTCAGAAATGTCTGATGGATAGAACTTTATCATGCAAATACAATTATCGAAGGAATATCTTGGCTTGATAACTTCAGGACAAAACACTTCCTTTATGAAGTTTGAGAACACGTCATTTTCTTTGGGAGGCTGTATATAGACTATCTGCCATTATGATTGATTGCCTTCCAGAAACATTTCTGCCCTTGTCTCATTACTGGAGAACGTATCCTTGGCTTGATGTAGTTCCCTTCCATTGACTGGGTCTTTCCTCCTTTAATGAGATTCAAAACTGTAGCAGGTACTGTCAAGCTGCCAGAAATACTCTTATCCTCCTTTCCACTGTGTATTAGCCTGTGGGGACAGCAGCTGATGTGCTGTGGTCCAGTGGTCTAGTAGTCTTGGACTATGACAGAAGACAGAGCTCATCCTCTGCCTCCCTTTTGAAACAAAGGGAAAGCATTGTAAACACTAGTTGCATCAAATATGGTGTTCAGATTTCAGCCACCAATTCTGCCTCATGGTCATGATCTAAAGAACGTAGATTTGGGATGGGCTTTACATGAACCTCTTCTATTTTCAAAAGACATGCAAAGAAAACCCTTAATTTGAAACTTTACACATTGAGAACATACGCAACACATACAGAACTAGTTGTAACAACTGATAATAAAGGACGTCCCTATATTTTCATTGATTGACTTTGTGTGAATCACACGTGTTTATTATTAATGAAGCTTAATACTTTTTTTTTTCCCACAAAAAGAAAGAATGAAGTCATGCCACAAAATTACCCCTCAGAGAAGACCGAGACTTACAGTCCTGCCATTGCTTTAGGTTCCTTTTGAGTTGTTCAGTACAGTACAATTAGAATAAGAAAATAAGACTAATAGGACAAAGTATCACCTAAGCCAGAAGAGTTCTATCCAAGACTTTGTTATGTCTAGGCTGTTTAGGTCTTTCAATAGGTTGAATATGTTTTTCAACCTTTTGTCATTCATATAACATTGAGGGGTTTTTTTTCCTCTATAATACTGAATAGTGCTTTGCTCTGGGTTACTCTTCTTTGCTGACCATAGATCCCAAAGGAAGAAATTTACAGTGTTTCACTTAGCATGATCATGTGTCAATGGTATATGTGATGTTACTGGTAAATGTACTATAGCTGGAATGAGACCACTTCTGAAAGAGCTGAAAGGTTTCATATGGACAAAAGAGAAACTAGTATCCGGCTTTATTCCTGCCACTGTTCATACCAGCAGCTTAGAGGACACAAAACCAAAGAAAATTTGGGAGCTATTGCTTTAAGATATCTGGAAACAACATTCCTTAAACGTGTTCTCTTGTAATGCTTCATTATACACAAGCAATTTAAATTGCTACTATTCATGTTTTCTGCACAATGTTAGTCTCTGTTCTTTCTCTTCCTTGTGCAGTTGCTATCCCTCGTCTGATAAGGAGGTGTGCTATAATTCTGTGTTTAATATTTGCATTCTTTATAGCTCATGACTGGTAATTATACTTTTCCTATTAATAGAGTTCTTTCGTCTTTTAAACATTATCTCATTGGATTTTAGAAAATCCTATTTTAGAAAAATCCTATGACTTCCAGACTTCAGTTACCTAATTTGTCTTCCTGACTCTTTGGGTTTTTTTGGTTTGGTTTTTTTTTTTTTTAGTTTTTATTTTTCCTTACTATATTTCTGGAGTCATGAGGTATTTGAGATTGCACTTCCTCTAGGTAAAATGCTGTATCTAGCTATTGACTTTTGCTTAATGATTCAGTTTTCTATGGACATAGCTTGTCGATACCTCACAGCTACAATTTCATGTCACATTTTTTGTCATGTGAATGTCCTTTTTGTGTACAATTAAGAAACCAAAGAAATATAGGCAGTTGTAGGCAAGTATGTGAACTGTTGCAGGATTCTCTGAAGGGACTTACACACTCTTTGGAGTAATTTATATGATCTGCAGCTGCATGTTCTTGTAGGTTAATACTGTAGCAAGACCCTTCTAGAAATAACTGTCATAAATAGATTGTTGGTAGAAAGACCTGAACACACTTACTGTTGGTCTGAGAGAAATAACCATTATAATTGGGGTTTTCTGGTCTGTACAACCCCTGGGAGCCAAGGACTTTCTTCTTAAAAGAATTCTGTAACAATTACACCCAGGGGCTGTGTGTATGTCATGACATAAAACACAATTTGAATTAATTATTTAGTATGGTGCAGCCCACTTTGACTTATAAGCTATAAAAAGCCAGCCTGAGAGCGAATTAATTATTGCTGGAAATAACATATAATTACAATGTTGCAGGGAAAAGATAAGAGTTAATGTGCCAGGTGTAAGTAGATTAGACCAGCTTGACAGAAATGAGCAACTAAAAAAGAATTTATAGATGAAAGCTTACAGCCATTGCACCCATAGTGACTGCAAGCATTACCATGTGATGACTGCTTAGTGGCTTATGTGAAATGAGATATTGGCTTTAGACTCGTTCCTCATAGATAGGTCTCTATGTCACAAATCTGACAACAAAATGGAGTAAATTGAACATCTCATCAGAGAAATGAGGAGAAAAAGCCCAGAGCTTAAATCTACTTTTTCTCTTGAAGTTATCTCTTTGGGTGTGACTTAAGGAGTCTCGTGACAGAGAAAGGGACAGAGAAACACATTTTACTTTGTATTTTCTGTCCTTGTCCAGTGGTTCAGGACTATGAACTCCAGGGAGGAGACTCAACTGCTTTTCATGATGGAATAACGAAAATAGAACTAGAAATAACAACTATATCCACAGTCTATCAAATAGGGGCAAATTAAGACGAAGAAAGAGAAACAAAGTTTTCTCATTACATCACTTTTCCTATCTCATACTCTTGCTTTAAAAGGGAACATTTATAATCTTCTCTTTGACACTCAGATGAGGTGGGTTTCCCCAAAGTAAAACTTGTGTTTGCAAGTTTCGAAAACCAGTATGAGAGAAGTGATCTTAACCTATTCTGTGGAGTCCAATCAGGAATATTAACACCTTGAGCGTACATAGAAGACAATGTACTGGTGCTGGCTTTCTTCTACTTGTGATTACAAGTTCGCTAAGTGATTACAAGTTGGCTAAGTCATTACAGCTGACTCAGAACTCTGTGAAAGCAAGATTTTTAAGAATTTGAAGGACTGTTCTGAAAGACAAAAGAGAAATAACTCAGCATAAATGGTCTATGCAACAGTAAGGAAGAAATTAATAGCTCACCGGAATGGGATAAGCATCCCTCTAAGTGTGCCTGATTCCATCTGATGGATACTGGAATTGGGCAGAATTACACACAATGTGTGTTTTCAACTTTTCCAATTATAGGCGAAGAGTTAGTAGACTCTGCACCTGGGTCCATCTCTGGGTTAAAATAAAATTGTAGAGCTTAATCTTTCCCCGTTTTCCTCCCTAGCTTATCTGCAACATTGGTTTTTTTTTGGTTTTGTTTTTTTTCTTTGATGTTATAATGTAATATTAGCACACGGATAAGTCAGCAGCTGATCACAGTTACTTCTGGTTTCCTATTGCTTGCCAACTTTTGCTGTGTTGGGACTTAAGACTAGGAATCATAGAATCACACTAGCTTCTCTAAGAAATCATAGTTTAGGAAGAACTGCACTAAAGGTATCAAATTCCCATATAATTTTTACTGTTACTAATATATTTTTGAGAAATTTTAAGCTTAAATGTAGTTTTTCAAAAGACTCCTTTGGTTGACAAGTTGCTAAGCACAATTTTGGGACTGGTTTAAAGAAAAAAAGACATTATTTAAACCATCCATGATACTGTTGATAGTGGTTTGTTCCCCTTACTTCAAAACTGTATATTAGTGTTTCAGATAAAGTAATAATGCTCTTTACAAAATTTGTCTGACTTTTATTCCATTTATGTAGAACTAAAAGTAAGACTTTCAGAAACAGTGTAGTAGAATAAAATGTTCTGACTTTTAAAATAAGTTTTAATGAGAAGACAGTCTGGCCTTGTGGTTTTGATTATCATTCCTTGGAGTTTTGGGGATATAAGCCTGAAATCAGTTAATCTTATGCTGATGTGAACCTATGTGAAGAGGACCTCTGGAGATTTGCTTAACATTGCTTAATACTTAAATAACTAAAACGCTAATATACAGATCTAATTTTTGGTTGATTGTCTCACGGAGATTGCTAGATGTAATGCACTTCACAGCACATATCGATCCATTGTTTTGATTTCAACTGTATTGGGCCATGCATAATTATGATCGATTCTTGTGAGCATTCACAAATTCACATAATGAAGAGTTTAGAATAGCAATAGAATCAATACACAATAAAGCTTTGCCAATGTTATTTAAGACTTTACAATTAAAATCACAAAAATAGCACAGAGAAGTTAATGTTTCAGTATCCACATTAAAATTCCCCAGTTGCTGTTTCATTGACATTCATTTTATAACAGAAGGAGACAGGAATATAAATAAGAAGAAAACCAATATATGTTCATACCTACATCCAGATGATAGTGTTCTAATTGACATATAGAGATGATTGAGTTAGTGGTAAAGTTTTCAACAACACTGTTGTTCAGACTTGAAAGGAAAAGTACTTGATCCAGGATCCATATGGAAGATCATAAGGTGTCTTGTGCTACATTGCCATTCATAGAATCATAGAAGTGTTTCAGCTGGAAGAGATCTATAAGATCAAGTCCAGCTTTTGTCTCAGCCCTATCAATCACTAGACCTTTTCCGTAAGTGCAACATCCACCCATCTCTTAAACTCTCTTAAACTCCTCCAGCAATGGTGACTATACCACTTCTAGGTGGTACTAGGCAGAACAAACCGACCCCCGTCTCGCTACAATTTTCGTTACAGGTAGTTGAAGAGAGCAATAAAGTCTCCCCTGAGCCTTCTTTCTCCAGCCTAAACAGCCCCAGATCTCTGAGCTGTTCCTCCTATGAGACGTGCTCCAAATCCTTTCCTAGCTTGGTAGCCTGCCTCAGTATCTTCTCCAGCATCTGAATGTCCTTCTTGTAGAGCGGGGCACAAAACTGGACACAGTTTTTGAGGTGCAGCCTCACCAAAGCTGAGTACAAGGAAATGATCATCTTTCTACTCCTGCTGACAACACTGTTCTTGATATAGGCCAGGATGCCATTGGCCTTCTTGGCCATCTGGGCACTCAAGATTGTGCTGCTATTTGATAGGCCTCTTGGTGGACTAAGATGTACTTGGATTTATCTCTGCATTGTGTATGTGGTTTGTATAGCCTGTATCTATGGCTTATATGTATAAGCTAAATCAGTAGTGTTCAAGGATCAAGCCTTGGAATTTGTTTTTCTGTACTGTTAGAAAATTACAGTAGTCTCTGACACATTTTGGTCTGTGCAACCTGCATTTCTCCAAATGTTTCCAAGCCACAATGCAAGACCCAGAGCAGATCAGGTACAAGTCACACTGAGTATTTTCCAGTGGGCTGTCGTATTTGGTAAGCTAGTAGAATTCAATAATATGGATGTGAGTTGTTGTTCTATGTCCTTTTACTGCAGTTCCATAACCATAACACTTTATTAGAATAGCCACAGGACATCTAAATACCAGTCAATCTTCTCTCCCATCTTTATCTCTAGTCTCATTTGGATTTGAATTTTGCATCTGTATGTTTTGTGAAGCAGGACATTTTGTTTCCACTGTACTTTTCTGTTCAAAAAGGGACAATTAAAAATAAGCAAACAAGAGGAAAGTGTTTAGAAAAGGCCCTGTATTGAAACATGTTTCACAGAACACATGACAGGAAGGTCTTTTTTGATCATCTGTTTCAGCCCCCTGCTGACACTGGCACAGACATACAATCCCTCCCATAATCTGATCGAGCTTCAGTGATTGCAGTTAGTGTCTGAAGTCCTCAGCTCATTGAGTTGAATAGGTCAGCTTCCTTTCTCGTCACTGTCAATATCTGACAAGACTGTTTTCTGAAAGTTTCCGATATAAAGGAAGGAGGAGAGTAGGGAGGGTAAGAGCACATTTTAAAATGGAAGATTGATTTTGGAGATTAGTATGACTCTGGGAAGACATTGACATGTCTCTTCTGTGACCACAGTTATTTTTTGCTAATCATATCAGTGGTATTTGGGGATTAATTTTGCAATGCATACTTTGGTGAATCATAACACATTCATTTCATGTTAATTGTCTAAGCAAAAGGCTAAAAATTATCATCTTCTGCAAAAACGTAATTTTGATAGTTGCTCATGGCAGTCAATTGGGAGGTAGAACTCTTTAAAATCTGTGAGCTTCAAAATCTGACTAAGAAGTGATATAGACTTGTAGTTATATTGTTAATAACCAGACATACTTATAAGGGACCTGTGATCATAGCAATATTGAACATCCTCGTAAAACCAGGTTTGCCCTGTTCTTAGATTTCCCTTGACATCTGCTTATGGCCACTATGGCAGATGGGATATTGGGCTGTACAGATCTTGTACTTGACCAAGGGAGAATATTGTTATGTTCTTCACTTATTTCATTAATTTCAGCTAGAAATTTAATCACATTCTCACTGCACAGTGACATTTTCTCATTTATTACTTAATTTGAAATTGCTTCTAACTTTCAGGAAACATTTATTTCTATTCCTAGTCTCTACATGAAGAAGTCATGGTACTTGGCTCATTTTAAGATTAAGAAATCTAAATTTGTTTATCTAGCATAGATGTCTACTGTTAGATTAGATGTCTATGATCCTGTTACAATCAATGAAGACCTCGTCAATACAGATCATAGAGTCTCTTCAGCTCTCTAGTCTTTATAGACTGCATTGATTATATCTCCATTAATGATAACAGGAGCTTATATAGTGATCTTGATTTAGTTTCCTAAACGTAGATGTTTAATACTCTTTGAGATGCACTGCTATATTACCTAGTAGCTGACTCCTGCTTCAAAAGCATATGTGTGAGACCATTTGTGGGTATCTTGAATAAAGGAGATGGTTTGAAAAAGGGAGTGCGTCCCTGTGCTGAGGCAGTAGAGCTATGCACGTTGTGCACAGGTGGACACCTGAATTTAATATGATAATGAGAATCTCAGATTTTATTACACATAAATGTTTATTGTTGATCACTATTCATAGATTTCCTTGATATGAAATTATAAATATACTAGTTTTTCCTAAGTTCTGAATGGAAATTGAGATTACATTTTCTCAGTTCTTTGAGTGTTTGCAATTATATCATAGTAGGAGAGTGATAATGAAGATAATTGAAAAAAAATTAAGGACTTATCTTGCTGCTTCATTTAACTGTTTCAGGTTTTATGTATTATGTATTATTTTTGCCTTGGAGTTTTAGCTGACAAAGCAAGCAAGGATACCTATGTTTTTAGATTTTCCTCAAACACTAGACCCAGAAGCATTTTGAGTAAATGGCTTCAACATGTGTTTAAGACCATAATAATTTTCATATTACCCTTCAATAGTAGAACACTATCTGTAGAACACTATCCCTATGAAGCCAAGGAACTTCATGAGAATATAGTCTTCTTTTAAGTTGTAATTTAAGACCATATCCTGAGGAATTAACAAATAGAACAGGATTTACTTTCCATTGCCATTGTAAAAAGTGCTTCCTTTCTAAAGAGTCAATAACAGTGACTGAGAAAGCTATTCCAAAGTTATTAAATGCATTTAAGCCCAGAGAATTTTTCCTAATGGAAAGGACCATTAATGGCTAAGGAGATAAGTTGCATTTAACAGAGGGGAAAAAAAAAGAGATATCTTCATAAATAGCAATGATCTGTTATCCTCAAGAAGTCAAGCACTAAGAACAACAGTTTTAGAAATGATGTAGTTTTAGTTACATGAAAAGTAGAAGAGATTCTGTCACTGTGCAAAAGCCATGGGATTTGCTGCTCTCACACTAGCCAAGTAGATATTTTTCTTTCTTTTAGTCTGAAAAAAATGACTTTAATTCCAAAAAAAATAAGTGGAAAATGTCCACCTAAAATATCTATTTGCGTTATAGATGTCTAGTTCTTTATAACCTCTTTAAATAAGAATGCTTCCTTTAAAAAACCGAAAAGGTAACAGAAGTGGTACTAGATACCTCTAGAATTGATTCTGTTTTATGGCAAGAGATGAGTCAAGATGCATTCAGATAAATAAAATGAGTCTTTATAGTAATAATCTACCTCTTGATGTTGGACCATTACAATATTTCACACTAACCTGTATTCTGCTGGCGGAAATGAATGTACCTGTTAAATGATGAGATAAAACCAGAAATATCTACACAAGGGGAACCATTCAACAAACTCTGTATTTTACAATATCCAGTGCCAGTTGTTTCCACCAAGAAATGAGGATCTTGATAAAAGACAACTAGAAGTCAATTTTCCTCGGGACACATGTCTACTGACCTTCTGGTAGTGTCAGACTGTGAATAGATGAATTAAGTTTTAAACTGCTGCCAAAACTAGCATTTATGGTTTTAATAACTTAAAAGAAAAAAATTGATTTGAGGAAGAGCATATTACATATTTTTCTGCCCTTCCATGTATAAGAATTCAAGATTTGTTTCTGGTTAGCACAAAGAACCACAATTAATCAGTCCAGTCAGAAGCAGATACCCAGTTATTAAGAACTACTAAACAGAGATCTACCTTGTCACATCATTTTCTTGGCTGTAAGGACTGGTGCACTCTAAACATCCTAGTCCACTGTACTGCCAAGTGTGGGACAGATTATTGACTGAAACTCTGTCCATTCTTATTTTCAAGATGAGATGTCCATTTCTGTTAAGCCCTTAATCTCAATGTGGATATAGTGAGTGTAGCAGTGTACTTGTAAAGCAGTGACAGAGCTATAGACAGGAGGATGTGATGTCTTCATCAACAATAGACATAATATTTCTGGCAACTGCTGGTCAGTGTGGATTTGTGATAGAAAATATATATTGAAGATTGCGGGAAGTAATGGCTGCGAACTCTCTTGTGGGTATAGAAGCCCAGGCCAAAAACTGTCATAACAGAAATGGGGATATGATCAGAAAAGATAGGAAATCAGGTAGAGCAGTCATTCCTTTCAGACACGTCTGTGTATTCATTCTTTTTTTGTTTAACGAGATCAGTAAACAAACATGTTATGTAATGTTGCAAAATATGCCTTTTGTACATAACAAAACAAATAGCATTATCATAAATTTAAATCTATTTAATCTGCAGCAGCCCAAGTAATTTTTCTTAAGGGGTCACTCTGAAATCTTTATATTGATGACTTAGATCTTTTACTTCCAGAACATAACAGATGCTTGCTGATCCCTTCCCAAACAGGCCCGTTCTCAATAACAGGGCTGTAATAAAAAGCCCTTGCTTTGTTCCGACAGGACCTCAACTACTGAACTGATATTGCACTGCTTTTCATGAGCTGCCTAACTGCAATCTATGTGGAAGCACTATTGCACTGTGGGATTAATCCTTTCGGAAGCTTTGAACTTGGCCATTTCAAACTGGAACAGTCTCTGTTGAGTCTGAACACAAACCTGGAAAAGTTACAACTGCACACAATAACACATAAAGTCATTTGGACAGAATAAGGAGGAAGCATCAGTTAAATAATTAGTTACTAGTTATAAATAAGCCTGTAGATGAGACAAAAGGACAAAATGAAAAGACTTCACCTTAGGATTCTTTTTTAATCATTGATTCACACATGTTTTTCCTTGCTTATACTTCTCTCTGACCTTGATTAGAGCTATTTCAGCATTTGATTTGAACACATTGTGAATTTTGCACAAGGGGATGCATATAATCTGCAGAGAAGAGCACTATATGCACATTGTCAAGAATTCACCCATAAAGAGGAACTGTGTAGTATTTGACAAGTTTGCACAACAGTGCCAGTATCTTTTTGCTATGCACTTCTGTGTGAGATCACTTTGTGAGGAAGAGATGGAGAGAGGCAATTCTGAGAAGCGATAAACTATGGCGTGATAACAACAGGACAAAGTAGATGAGTAGGTGGAGGAGGCTCTTTCACTCTTCAGATTTGAGAGGTCTCCTTTAAGGTGTGTACTACTGTTGGATAAAGAGATAAACTTGCAGTGATGTGTCTGTCAGCATTGCTTAGTGTGAAGGAGCAAGGTAGAAGTTGCACAAGAGTCTATTACTGTTTTCTTACAGGTAGGCTGTAGAAGAGAAAGCATGCAAAGGAAGAGCGGCATTTTACAGTCACAGTTTGGCAGCTATTCTCAGACTGTCTTTAAGTATTTTAAATTCCTTTCAGTACAAACATATGAAGGATCCTTCTCTTTCCCACTGTAACAGTTCATTTAAGGGGACAAAGAAAAAAATAGTAGATAAATGATGTGTTCTTCTCTGTAGCTGTTATAAATACTGAGGTTTTTGTTTGCTCTCCTTTGTATATAGGTGTGTCTCACTTATTTTAAAAGTGTTTTTATAAAGAGAAAAATGGATGAATCGTTCTATAAACTCGGACTACATTACTCTTAAAAATTCGATCCTGTTTGCTCCTTAACAGTGCCCTTCTCCCCATCTCTTCCCTTGCTGTTGATAACGAACTACTTTGCATTACTATGCTCTTAGAAAGCTGGAGTGTAGGAAACTACAAATTGCAGCCCCTAAGAAGAGCTGACCATCTATCTATTAGAGGATAAAGCTTTATGCATAAAGGTAACTTCTCCTGGCTTATGAGCAGCAGTCTGTACTGTAGCTCCAAAAGCGGCAATTTCTGATGTTTAAAGTGGGACACGATGGCCAAGGCAGTGCTAGTTAACAGGTTTGTTGCTGCTGTTACTGGAGGACCTCAACCTACACATACTTTTCTGGGAAAGTCATGAAGATCATGTAATTTCTCCAGATGTGATCTGGAAAGAGGAGAATATCTTTGGTCTTTACCTCTCTTTCTTTTGGTCACCAGTGTCTACTACAATCTGGCACCTTTGGAGCACTTTTGGGAATTTTGTCATTGGCTTTGCTAGGAGCCCAGTCGTATTTCATGAAGACACTAACAAATGGAAAGACATTATTTTACATTCTTATTGTTATGATGAATTACATATAAAATAATGTAATATAATTAAAACACTTTTAATAAATTTATAGACTTAGTACCATGTAATGCTTATGACAGGAATAGAATGTTGAGAGTTTTTTTGTTGTTATTTTATACTGAATTTAGGGGAAAAGATGCGATTTTTTGAATGAGTGAATTTGAAAGTTTTATGTTTTAGAGTGATTCTTAAAAGAACGAACCAAAATAAACTTGGTTAATAGAGTCATATCTGAATAAGCTTTAAACAGTGGGTGACTTGACTGGTGAGCAATGCCTGGGTGATACAATTCAGTACCTTCTATTTTTTGGCTTGATCTTATGCTTTTCTTGACTGACTCGCACTGCAGGATACTTGGCAAACAGATTAACTCCTAGTTCAATGAGCTACTGGGAAGAAGTTGTCTTTTACACTTCTGCATCAGCTGGATATTCATCTGACAGCAGCAAAAAATGCCAAACTGGTAGAAATTTTTCTACATTGACAAAAAAGACATCCAAGTTCTGTTCTAACAAAACATTTGTCTGAGAAGATGAGAATCTCTCTAGAAGCTAAGAATTAACCTATATGGTTAAATCGTAAGGCTTTCCAGATTAACACCCAACTATGTAATATATCAAAACAGAAAGTAGCTACTGTCTTTTACATTTAGAGCACTCAGTTATCTTCTAAAAAGGACAAACCGAGGGGGAAAAAAATGAATATTGCCTTAAACATAACGCTTTTCCTGTCCTAAAAAGAGTTGCAGCTCCACTTTTTGATTCTGGGTGACAATTATTCACAGAATCACAGCATCATTTAGGTTGGAAGGGACCTCTTCAGAGCACCTAGTCCAATCTGCTTGTTTGAGAGTAAATTACAGTTTCCAAGTGAGATGAATGAAGGAAATATGCCAGGGAAAACACCCCATCTTTACCTCAGTATCACCTTGAATTCTTAAAAGTGTGATACACAGAAATTTCTTCACAGCATGACTGTTCATTATAAAAATGCCTTTTTGTTTTGTTTTGTTTTCTCCTTTCATAATTTCATGGCTTTCTGGGTAAGTGTGACATTTAATTTCTTGTGAGTTAAGATTATTTGTGATTCAGGATGAACTGGTGACAATTTTTTAAATAATTTCTTAGAATTGACTAAGGGAGAGTAAAAGACGTTATAGACCAGTTTTTGTTCTCAATCAAATAATAAACAATTTCTTCGTCATTACTTACTTAGTAATTCAAATTTTTATGAACCCACCCTTCACATTTTTGAACAATAGAAAATATGTCTTCTCATTCCCATCTTTCCTCTGGTGTGATAGCACATAGGTCAAATACCAGTTTATGATACAGCAATCACATTTCTGGATTGCTATGTAGACATATGTTAAGAAGCCCTAGGGTGCAATGAACCGTAACTGGATGGAAAATCCAAATGCGGAAAGTTAATTTAAAACTTGACTAGCTTTCTGCCTCAAAATAGAGAGCAATTCTTCCATCAATTTATCATAATATTTATACAGCCTCTAATACTCTACTACTTGAAGAAATTATACCTACAACACCTTTCTAAGGTAAGAAACGTTATCCTCATTTTTTCAGGTAGGATAGCAAAGGCACAGACAAAATGAAGGCTATAGGTTTAGAGACAGATAGGCACTTAAGAGAATGAATGACAAACTGAATATTCAGAAACAGCTATGTAACAACAAAAACCCATAAGGAGCCTATTATTATTATTACATGCCTAAATACCTCTAATATTCTATTCCATTGCCACTATGCCACATGCCAAGATACTGTAAGAAGGAATGTATACTTTTCTGAGGGCAATCTTCCTTAATTGATCTGGTACATTCACTGCAAAATTGGAATAAAGTAGTTTATCTGGTTTTAACTCCCTCGCAGCTCCCTCTCCACCCCCTCCCCCCAGAACTTTAAATGTCACTATTTCCACTGGAACCGAAGGTGTGCTAAATAGCATGTCCTGCACAAAAATATGATAATCTCTCTTCAATGTTTGGCAACTAGTATCTATTAATTAAGAATCTATCATTTGTACTCTGTAATTATATTTATTAAACCCTAACTCATATCCTAACTATAATTAGTTCCTACTAATTAATTTTATCAAACCCCTCTAGATTCATATCTTAAGTAAATATTGAGTAGCCCTACACTAATTATTTCAATCAACGTGGAGTGCATTTCAAATGACTGTGAATAGCACCTATTAATTAAATTTCATATAAAATAAATGT
>WBNH01009618.1:169831-196062 GCA_013401255.1 Urocolius indicus
AGTCCTGTCCAAGTAAAATTTCTACATATGAAAATAAAGTTTTTTTTTTTTTTAAATAAGAAAAATATGTAGTTTGAATTAGTATTATAATGATGTACCTTGCAAAGTTTTTCCAAATCAACCGAAGTACATGGGATTCCCTAATTTTTTAAGAACTCTAATTTAATTAAAAAACCCCCACATTTATGTAAGTAACTTTGCAAGTAAAGATAAAGTATAATAGTGGAACAGGAACACACATTTGCATGAGGTGCAATATTTTTATCAGAAAGAACTGGAGAAACCTGCCTGGCTAACTTGCTACTGATCATCTAACTTGGTATATACAGGAAACAAAATTATTGTGTCAGTTTAGGTTGCTTAAAGCAAAATAACTGAAAATTAGATAGCAACAAGAAGTTCTCATTCAGATCATAGCCATTTTGGACTTCATGGAATATCCTTTGCCTTTAGCTGGAAAGTAACGTGTAACCTGTTGAACATGTCTTGTATCTTCCATTCATCTGCAGATGTCTCAGATATCCCAAGATACATAAAACAATCATTCACTTAGGCTTCTGCAACCTGCCAAAAGTTTCTAGGGCAATTTAGGCTGCAACTTGAGCTACTTACTGGAGCTAAATCTCTAAAGGTCTTTTGTAAATGCTGTAATGCAAGTGAATTATATGCCATAACTCTCCATTTATAAAAGAAGGTTAGAAAATTTCTAAGATATTCCAGATCTCTACTGTTTCAGAGACAGGCAGAGGGGGATTTTAGAAGTCCATGCTGCACTTTCCATTCTTTTCTTCCACTAAATGAAACAGCCACTTTCCACTGCCCTGTTGAATCTGGGAAAACAGATTTCAGCTCTGTAACTGCAGTGGGTTAGTCTTGATTCCAACTAGTGTAACATAGGTCAAGTGTATAAAGTAGCTTCCATCTGTGGATATTTGATTTTAATTAGCAAAGAATACAAAGTAGCAGAAGTTAAATCCTAATCCAAGCAGGAAATTGTGGAAATATAATGCAGATATGTTATACTACCTCATTTTAATCTTTCACTCATAGTTTACAGTATCCCCTTTTAAATGACAGTATTGTAGTCCTTTTGCTGCAGTGATCATGGCAACACTGCACAGGGGTTTTTTTTAGCTTTACAGAGAATCCCAAATATAGTTTCTTTTTTTTTTCTTTAACTTTTGTTTAAACTTATGCACACGCACATTAAGAAGAATTAACTATCATACTTTCTTTTGTATCAGTCTTCTTAATGGTATCAATTATTTATTTTTCATATGTCATTTGATACCATTTTACCACTCCAAAGGTGCTCCTGGAAAATTTTTACAGATTTATGGGATAGAGAGACCATTAGTACAACTCTTCTGATGATGTATGTTTTCACACTTTAGATTTCCCACAGATGCTTCTGTTTTGAGCTCAGTAATGTGCTTGTATACAATATTTATTTTCCAAAAAGATACACAATCTTATTTTTGAAAGTATCAACAGATGGTGAGCCCACTTCCTGAATAGTTTGTTCCAGTGGTTTATCATTTATGCTGTATAATTAAAACTAATGTCATATTTCCTGTCTCATTTCGTCTGACTTCAATAAAGCTACATTCAATTCTTTATTAATCAGTTGTTCACCAATCTTCAGCCCTTTTAGGTCCTTCAGAGAGAATCCATATTGTCCTTCACACTTGAAGAATCTGAGGTGTGTATGACTGCCTGCAACTGTCTTTCCAGCAAGCAAGCACTGCTATCAACTGACTATAAGTCAACTGTATTTATCAGTTTCAGTAGTGTTTGTTTTGTTGGCTGCTTTACTTAATTGTTATTGCTTTTGAATCTTTTATCTCTTTGCCTGTCCTTTACTAGCATTCATCCTCCAAATCTTCACACTTATACTCTCTTGCTTCATTCATCTCATAGGTCTCTCATCTTAAAAAGTCTTTTTTTTCNTGTCACTATTTCCACTGGAACCGAAGGTGTGCTAAATAGCATGTCCTGCACAAAAATATGATAATCTCTCTTCAATGTTTGGCAACTAGTATCTATTAATTAAGAATCTATCATTTGTACTCTGTAATTATATTTATTAAACCCTAACTCATATCCTAACTATAATTAGTTCCTACTAATTAATTTTATCAAACCCCTCTAGATTCATATCTTAAGTAAATATTGAGTAGCCCTACACTAATTATTTCAATCAACGTGGAGTGCATTTCAAATGACTGTGAATAGCACCTATTAATTAAATTTCATATAAAATAAATGTTTTATATCATAAAATTTGTAAATTTAAAGATTTTAAGATAAAATATAACAGCATTCTGATATAACGTACTCCTTTACATATTAGACCAGGTTAAATAAAGCAGTCCTGTCCAAGTAAAATTTCTACATAAGAAAATAAAGTTTTTTTTTTTTTTANTCAATGTGCAATGGAAAAGAGCAGGTTATGCAAAAGTACCTGAGAGATATTGACAGATACTAATCTATATCCCTCTACCTTATCCCTATATATTAATTTGTTTCAAAACTCCCTTACATTTAGCTATGAATTCTCTGGATCTGTTTATTTTATTTGCTAATTTTTGAGTGGATATTTGTGGATATTATGAAAAAAAAAAAAAAAAACTCAAACCACAAAACCAACAAACCAATAACCAAAACCAGTTAAAGATATAATAACTTAATTTTCCTTGGTTGGTGACTAGCATTTGCAAATGCCATTTGTTTTTCTCAGTGCTTGATCAAAATTCTTAGCATTCCTTCAGACGTTCAATCTTTTTCCTTTCACTGATGTTCAATCTGGGAGCTGATCCAAGAGTTGCTGTCCTGAAGAAGAGGAGGTGAAGGAGGAAGATTGTGATCTGTATGAAAGGAAGTGTGAAAAAAATGACAGCAGTCTTGCTGGCAAAGCTTCTGGTGACCAGTTCTTTCACACTCAGAGATTTTTCAGCTTTTTCACAGACATTTTTTGATGAGTACTCTGATAGGAGTACATACGGAAAATCTTTTCTTCTTTGCTAGCCAACTCTGACATATAGCTGGCAATGTTGCCCACTGACTGCTGTACTATTTTAGGTCAATCTAACCCTGAAAGTGGGCAAGTTAGAGTATTTTGGAAGAATACACATCCAGAAATATTTCCTAAAATATTCCCTTTTGCGTGTCTACGGGGATGGCTGATAATTTTGTTAAAAAAGAATCATAAAGCACTTTGAATGACTGTGGTCATTGATTTTTCCATGTCATATCATCTTCCTTTCACCAAAGGCAGCCTCACCAAGAATAAATGTCAGTTTGAAACAAGCACTACTGTTCTTTGGTAGTTTCAGGACAGTGTATTCTCCTCTTATTTATTCACCAATTTTTTTTATACAATCAGATTATAAAGTTCTGGGTTTATCCATTACAAAAATTATTTTTACATATAACAAATAATTAGAAAAAAATATCACTGGTCAAGGGCAGCAAGAAAGGCTTCTTCAAATACATTGCAGATAAAGCTAAAGAAATACAAGGAAGAATTTCTTCACTGTGAGGGTGATGAAGCACTGTAACAGGCTGCCCAGTTGGGTTGTTGAGCCTCCTTCTCTGGGGGCATTCAAAACCCACCTTGACAAGTTCCTGTGTGACCTACTCTAAGTGGCCTTGCTCTGGCAGGGGAGTTGGACTAGATAGTCTTTCAAAGTCCCTTTCAACCCTTAAGATTCTGTGTATTTGTGTGTGTCTGTGTGATACATATGCAATTCAGGAATATCGCAAAAGTACTTTATTATGCACTTAAGTAACACAGTCATGCTGGATCCCCCACTTTACATGCAAATCTAGTATGGATGTATTTGTTCCAGGACTGTTTGAAAGTTTAGTGAAGTAGACTATTTCCTTCTTTCTTTAAGTAAAAATTGAATATTTTGATAGTAACAGGAACCATGTGAAAGCCTGAAGATCAAGAAGTCTGTTCCCGTTTGCTGATGGCTAAAGTGAAAATTGCACAGAGAAGTCTTGTTCCTCATAGAGTTGCCCTTTCTTTTTTTTTCCCAGCCTGATGGATTACACACACACTGGATTGTCTAAGGAGAAAACAGATATATCCCATGTCCTGACTGCATCTAAAATCAGTAACGCGTTACTATTTGAATATGTTATAATTCATTACTCTTCTTTTCAAAAGAAGAAAAAAAAAAGCTGTAGTAGTTAAAACATGGCACACCAGCTCTGACTAATATCGTGTTTAGCTTGCTGCTTGTCTATTGTAATTATGGTTCAGTGCATTTCCTTAACAGTTCCTTGGGCCATTGGATATGCAATGTAGCCCTTCCTGTAGCATCTATCCATGTCATACAAAGGCCCATCTACTTGTGTATTCCTACTTTTAAAATTATAATGGGATTGCAATAAGTGAAAAGAATTACTGGAACATTTCCTGCCTAGCAGTGAGTCTCTTCCTGACCTGATGTTCTTAGACTTGTTTGCATCCCTGTCCCTCTTGATGCTCTGTTCGTGGTAGGCTGCATATGGCGCAGATGGTTCTCTTGTGCTATTACATGGCTATTTTCAACCTTTTTCTCAGAACAGATGTTCCCACGTGTGTTTCCCCTGCTTTCTCAGCTGACACGCTCTCTGTACAAACAGCAGTGTGCATTTCTGCAGCCCTGGATTGTGCAGAGAATGAAAATCAATACCAGTAACAGTATGTTTCTTTCCAGGCTGCTCTGTAATGTGGCATACAAGTCTAGTCTTCTTTTAGTCTTTCTCTCACCCCTAGCAAGATACTTCAGCTCTTGATTTGTTTGATTTTGACCTATTTTCTTCATCACATAGGACAGTATTTGGAAGTTCCTTGTATTTTGTGATACAGAAAGCTACCTCTTTCAATGTGCTGTCTAGTGGTTGTTCCTTCTTTCTAACCACAAATGGCAGTGTAAATTCACCACTATGTATTCTAGGATTTATTCTAAAGAGAGAAGCAGCACAGTAATAAAATCTCATCTCCTGCCATCTGTCTCTTGCATATTTCCTTACAGTCCAAGTGCCTTATATTTGAGCCCAAATGCTTCAGTGTTGGCAGCAGTGGCCAGTTATGGTAAGAAATCCCCCATGAGTTGAAATACAGAAAGAAGCTGACATATGGACAAAATACACCAGGGACAGTAAGGACTAGAGTTTTATTCCTAATGTACTGGAAGTTGCTAAGACTCCTGAACAATGGTGTTTCTGGTTAATAGCAGTACTGATGTATTTTGCACATTGCTATAGTCCATAGCCCTACAATGAAGAACAAATGGGGAAAATAAGAACAAGTGAGAAAAATATAAGGAAGGAAAGAAAAGTAAACTGAACCTCACAATGGATTAGGTTCCAGATCCTCCAGAGAACAATTAATTAGGAGTGGACATGGACAAATTGATTTTCTTTCACTGAAGAGGGATGAAGGACATTCACTTTCAAATCAGGATTGTTCCTTGAAATGGTGACAGTGAGGAATGTATCACTTAGAAATGACATTACTGTACCTTCCATCTTGCTCCTTTGTTTGGAGGATGTTGCTTTCCTCTGTTAGGATATGCTGCTTTCTAATGTACAGAGCTTTAGAAATTGAAGATTGGTCAGTCTTTGGTCATATGAAGTCTTTGCATGTAGGAAAATTCTGTGATACAATGTGGCTGTAAGGAATGAGTTACATTAGAAACTCAGAACATATAAATTACTGAATTAACCAATATTTGCTTTATTTGGGCATTTTCCTCCAAGAATCAAACTATACTTCTAACATTTAGAGCACTTTGTACTACAAGCAAGCTGACTGTTGTTGTAAACAAACAATGTACAGCAGTTCAACGGAGAATATTTGAATGAAAAATAGTGAATTTGATCTTATCAAGAGAAAATACATGAAAATGATATGGGTAACATTACTACAACAAAGAAGGCATTAGTTTTCCTGTAAATGTGCATTGAAGCAACTTACACCGTAAACATGAAACCGTAGGTAAGTAACAATGGGAAGGATGAGTTTGTTCTAGTTCAGATAACTAAAAAGGAGAACAGTAACTATGTTCTCGAATGTTTGTCTTAGCTGATGCACAAAAAAAATCAGTCATCGAACACTGGGGTGAATCAGGCATTCATTTGTCCTTTTAATGGCAGAAGGAACTGACCTACTTTGACTGTTAGATGCCTAAAGTGAGAAGAAAAAAATCACATCAATAGTTTTTTCTTTCTTTTTGGGAGTTCAGTAGGCTGGAAAACATGGGCAAAAAAAAACATGGGCCAAAAATTCAAAGATTTAAAAACCAGATGTGATTCATCTCTTTCAACTTAAACTTTCTAAAAGTCTGCCATCTAAGCTTGTCTCCTAGATAGAGATATCAGTCTACACTGACGTTAGGCATTAATTATCCTTTAAAGGGGCATGAATATGTGGACTACAGGGACAGGCTCTTAACTGACAAGTCTAATCTTTAGATGGCCAAAAATAGCTGAGATTAATCTTACTCTATGTGACTTGATTAATTATCAGTAGTTGCCTATATGATTTCTGTGGTGGTCAAATGACAGGGCAGGCCATTTTAGAATCTATTTGAGAATGAGTAGAATCTCACTGAGAGTATATAAATAGGCTCTACAGCCATACGGAAGTTCTTAAGAGTACAGAGACGTATTGTAAAGATTGTTTTCTAGAGACTTAGCTGATTTAGAGGACTTTGACAGCAGGTGCCCCTACCCAATTGAAAAGAACAACAAGAAAAGAAGATTTTGCTAACTGCAGATTAAAGGGAGATTGCTCAGGTATTATTTTTTTCTCTGTTGCAAGAAGCTGGAGTTCCTTGTGGAGAATTTGGATGCAGCTCCATCGAATCTGGGAAGGCTAAGTATTGTCAAAAAAAGAGGCAGTTCACAGAGGTGTTTTATCAGAATGATTGTAATATTTGATCTACTAGTAGTAAATACTAAATATGAAAACATTGAAAAGAAGAGGAAGCAGGACAGGAAGGTTGAGAAAAATTGTCTTAACATTACCATTGGCTACATTCATAGGCATTTCATGGCTATAGCAATATCCTTGTTTTGTATGTTTAGATCAATAAAGTATAAACATATTTTGCACATATTTTTTTAAATCCACACAGTTTTGGAGATGTTTGTGTAACTCTTCTGTCTCCTCTTAGGAGTTCAGTGTCATTTGAGATGACCTGAATTGTGTCAGGCATTAACATGTGACTGTTAGGTATCGCACAGGACTTACGGGAAACCCTCCTGGTATGTCAAATGGAAGTTGTGTTCTGCACTACAGCACTTCATAGAGATCTGGACACCAGCCTCTGAACAACTGAATTGACCTTCTAGCAACTACGTAGTTTTCTAATGTCCTTCAGCTAATGCCTAACTCGATGACTTTTATTCCTGCTTGAGAATAGCATTGGCAAGGAATCGAATCTCTTATTTGGTAGAAGGCCTCTAAAATGATGTGACTTCTTTTTGTACAAATAAAAATACCGTCCAATTGAAGGATGCTAATAGTTAGTAGTTAGTAATAGACTGATCTACTCTCACGGAGGACTGAACCTTAGCTGGCAGTCCTGCTTGATCATACAGCTTGTTAGTTCAACTGGAGATCTGTAATTACTACTCAACTCATTGCTGAGTTGAAAAAACCAGGGTTGATAGGTATACTTTGGCATTCTCATGTATTGCATGACATCCATTTTTTATGAATTAGAATTACAAATTGTCCTATATGATTCTTTATTGTCTTGCTGAGATAAAAGTGTGAAAGAGGCCAGTGTAAATGAGAGGATTTCAGGAGTCTTCGTCTTGGAAAGTATGACCACAGAATGATTTGACAATAAATTCTCTGATCAAACAGTGCCATTTTTTTTTTGCATGGAATTTACCAAGTAGAAACATGAATATTTGAAATAAGAAGAGGGCTTCTTCTATTTATTTAGCCAACTACACACTCATTGAACTGATGATCTTACTGACAATGTAAGTCTGCCATTTTCTAAAGACATCAGATTTGCTGAATTTTTGAAGGACACCTTGTATCAGAGGTCCAGTGCTTCATGTCTGTGTATGTTCTCTAAATTTGCAGTGTGCATACACAAGACAGGCTGTGAATTCTGCACATTCTTGGAGCTGGTACTTCAAACAAGATGCCAGATGACAGGAAATCTTGGAGGAAATTTAGTCCAAGTTCCTTGAATTCCAGACATACAAAATTTAGAGACAGAAATCAGAAAGACCAAGTGACTACCGATATTACCTTGACTCCAAGCCCTTGATTATTCATTACCTGTTGCTCAATCACATGAGATTACATGCTGTTCTACTTGAGAGACAATTTACATACCACAGATGTGACCACATAGGTTCAGTTACAATAATTGTGAGCTGGGAACATTGCCCTCACAAACACAAAGTAATTTTCTTATCTATTTATTTAGGAACTACATTAATATGATAAAAACCAGTTAGATACTGTGAAATAGTAGTAGAAAATATATCTCTCAGAAGATAGAAAATGCATATTAGAGTATATTAATGAAAAGATAGCTTGCATTGATTGAACTATAAACTCCTTTTTTTCCATCCTCCAAAATCACAGTACAAGACTCAATCTTGTAATACACTGGATAAACCCTCAGTAACTATTTAAAGTCTAATTTTTAGTTAATCACCCACAACATCAGATATAGCCAGAGGATCTGTGTTCCTTTCTTGGAGTCTGCTTCAGATGAGAGCTACTTGCATGCATCTCTGTCCTCCACTGTCATAATTCTTTCTCATGTTCTTTCTGTAGCTGCCTTTATCATGCTGCCATATCTATCACTGCTGGGTGTGCAGCACAGAGACAGCAACACGAGGCATGGTGAAAGCAGTTAACAACAGAAGCAGAAATAGCGATGGCAGTAGCTGCTGTGGTGGCAGCAGGAATAACCTCACTGACAGCAGCTGAGAAAGAAAAGCTGTTTTCTGAACCTACAAGTGTGAGATTAAATGTTTGCCTGCTTGATTTATAACTGACACAATCTATAGGTGCCAGACCATTTACTCTTTGGAACGTGCTGAAGATGTTTAGGGGCAAACCTCTAGTAAGTGTACTATGATTAAAAGCTCAGTTTACCCTGAACACCTTCCACCATTGGTTTTATGAATGTTATGTATGTGTTTACACACTGGACTAAGGAGACAATCTAGTAATATATGCCGGGTTTGGACACCAAGTTGATCTTAGCAGGTAACCAAAGCACTTTACAATTATTTTTCATGCAAATGGTTTCTTAAACGGAAACAACTCCACGCTTCCAGTCATATATTATGTAGCAGACACGCTGAAAACTCAGATGGTTCAATTCTGAAAGCTGCTGAGTGCTCTCAGTTGTAGCTGGTATCAAAACAACCTGATGTTTTACAAGTTTATGCTGCAGAAATGCAGATCAACATGCAAATAGACATATAATGAGTAACAAATATTCGTCTCCTGAAGTCCTTCCTGCCTGAGTGACTCTTGTCTTGCCATATCTCATCTTTTTGAAGGCTGGCCCCAGTGGTTCCTTCTAAAGTGTCCAGTTTTGAATCTTTGACTTCCAGTGACATTAATGAGGGTTACAGATGTGTGTTGAAGGGATAAGAGCCTTTTGAATGTCAGAGAGAATGTTGTTGTTCAACCCTGCCTTTAACCTAAGCATTACACAGCAAGTAAAGGGATAATTCCAGGTGATTCCCATGCTAGAAAACCTTTAGGCTTTTGCAATGACCACAGATATGATTGCCAGACTTCAGAACATATATTCTTCAGGGTTGGCAGTATATACCCACACCACAGAGGAAACCTAGCTTCTCTCAGTTGGTAAAATCAGATTTCTCCTTCTGTTCCTCTGGGAGAACTGCCATCGTGAATTCCTCAGCAGCACAGCATTTGGGCAAATTTCATCCAATACTTTGTTCATTGTTAAGTGGTGACACTGCCCTGAAAGAAAAAAGTAAAGAGTTCCATCAATTACAGTTGTAGAGATAGTATAACACTGCCTTACATGACAGTTTCATAGGGAAGAGTGTTTACTTCTTTAAGGCAAAAATATATCTCAGACAGTAAAGATCATATTAATAACAATTAGGTCTCTTCAGCTTAGATATTTACATCTGAGATAATAATCTAGTTTCTCTTCCTTGTCACTTTGAAGAAACAAGCACCTCTTTGGTACAATTCATCTCATCTCAAGGTAGATCTCTAAAATAGTTGTAGAAATGTTAATTTCTTTCTACTGACTATAAAAGGAACTTGTCTTTTATGAGAGTTGAAGTGGTTTCCATCCATTCCCTGAAATGGTTTTAGGACAACAGGGAATAAACTTTTTAACTCAGGAATGCTGAAGCAAAAAGAGGCTGCAGTAATTTCTGTAGTATATGTAGCAACAGTTCAAGGAATTATGTGCTCAAAGTTGTACACCATTAACATATAGTACATAGTTAGCTTTTTGAAAGTCCTCTTCCTGCACTGTATTATATCTTAGATGTCTGTGGATGTCACAAAGAGTGACATAGAATCACAGAATAGTAGGGTTGGAAGGGACCTCAGAGATGATCTAGTCCAACCCCCCTACAGAAGCAGGTTCACCTAGATGAGGTTGCATAGGAACATGTCCAAGTGCGTCTTGAATATGAGCCAAATCACATATTTTAAGCTGGAGCCCTAAAGATCCTCCATTTTAAAAGATATGTTGAAAAATTGCAAATTGTAGAAGAAGTTATCTTTTTTTTAATTAGATAAAATTTTAAAAAATGTTTTGTCAATTTTTTATCAAAACAATGATCAAAGATAGATCTGATTTCAGAGCAGATCTATTTTCAATAGATAGAAAGCACCATGCACTTTCAAATAACCAAAAAGCAAAAGATGAATGAACAAGTGGAATCAAGGAAAAGACAATTTCAGTTTAGACATTAGATGGTAAATGTCTCTGATTAAAGGGAAAAATTATTAAGGGAATTGATAAAGCCTATATTTCTTGAAATCTTCAAATGGAGACAGGATGCCTTTGCTGAAACTATGATTTGCTAAAAGCAAGTTTGTGAGCTTAGTACAGTGTAACTGGGAGAAGTTAGGTGACACGATACCTAGATGGCATGTTGATCTCTTCTGGCACTAGACACCACAAACGATGTGATAAAAGAGTGTGACATGAAATCAGCTGTACTTCATGGACATAAATTAATTTTTTTTTCATAAAATAGCAAATAGGATTGACTGGATAATCTCTATATCACTTCTATCCCACCTCTTTCTATTTATTTTCTCTGAGGAAATTGCAAAACTCTCAAAGGTATTTGTCATTGGCAGCCATTTGTATACTACCCAGTCACATCTGTATTTGTTAATTTTCTTCAAACTCTTCTAGTTGCATTCTGTACTTTTTCCTTTGTTTATTCACCTGTTGCACATTATACAACTCTGAGAGTTTGGAATCTCTGGATAGACAATGCCTTCATGCTAGTTCTTTATGTCTAATACAGTAAGCATTGATTATTTTTTTTTTTAACTCAACTTTCTCTCATTAATAACAGTAATCCAATTCTTTTCTTTCAAACAAAGTAATTCTTTAGTGAATTGGAGACTGAGGATGAAGATTATTCACAAAGAACTGATTGATGATGAATCCTCTATGTGTCAGTCAGCTGTGGTAATGAGTGTAGAAAAAAGAACTTCCATTAGCAGATGAAATATGCAGCTTTGTCTCTGTTCTTAGACTGTTAATTTCTTATTCAGTGATGCTAGTGTCATATTATGTTACATCTCCCCTAAATGTTTATCTTGCTCCCAAAACTTTATATTTAGGTGCCTCAAACTATATTTATCACCACAGTAGCAAAAGAAACTGCAAAGTTCCCCTTATCTGAGGTACTGAGGGTAATTTTTGTATTGCCCTTTTGGCACCTTTGTATATTTTCATACAAGCCTTACTTCCCACTGTCCACTGTGCTGTGTGTGCTGAGGTGTAGCAGCTGGAGTCTAGTTCCTTATCAAAGGAACTCAAATATGAATTTAGGCATTGTCACTGAAGAAGATACAAATCTAGCCAGAAAATTCCATGATATTTACGCTCCTAAAGATATCATCAGACTTCAAGAAAGGTTTTCAGAAGCATCAAGGTTCTGATTCCAATTAAATAAATTTGGAACATGAAATCTGCTCTCTAAGGACAGAATGATCAATTTCCTCATTTATCTTTTACACATACCTCTGTAGTATCTGAGTACTCTGAAAATGTTAAATACTGTGCTTGATATTCCTATGGGGGAAGAGATGGTATTATTCCTATTCTATTAAAAGTGAGACGCAGACTTAAGTAAGTTTTTGAAAGTCATAAAAAAGCTCTGATTATTTTATTTTCAACAAATTTTGCATTATGCTAAAAATTTCTCTGTGACTTAAGCAACCTGAATTCTTATATTCTTAACTTTTGAGTGATTGATCCCTTGTCAGATTCTGGAGGGGATAATATTTGCTTTCAAAACCCTATCCCAGCAACATCCAGACCTCTTTCCCCAGATCCATTTCATTTTCTTTGTCTATTTGTCTGGCCAGTTTCACTTATTTCACTCTCAACTCCTCTTTCAATTTCTCTTTCTCCTTTCTTTTACATCACATCCTCCACTCTTGTATGTTATCTCCATTGTTGCTATATCTGTCTTCCTCATACTGAAACCTCTAATTAATGTCCCCAGACTCTTTGTCTCAGTCTACTCTCTTTGCCTTATTGTACTTTCACTGTGCTCCAGCTGCTGTCCTTTGTGTTTTCTAGTTTGTACAGCTGAAGAATCATTGAAGACTCATAAGAGACAATAACCCTGCAGCCATTTCCTCTGTCTGACTTTAGAGGGAAAATTGCCATAATTTCAGTGAGCTCCCTTCCCCCACTAAATGTGCTCAGAGCCATCAGAGCTATTTGTAAGGAAGCTTCACTAAGCCTGGAGTGAACATACTTTTTTTTCCCCTCAAGCTGACTGTTGCCTTGCACATTTCTTTTGTGTTGGTATAAGATGCAATACTAATACCATGGTCACTGCAAAAAGAATAAGTGCTGAATGGAAAACACTTAACTACTGGACTGTTAAAAAAAAGGTCATAAACAGTTTCTGTGCGTAAACAAAATAGCATATCTTAGACATAGTGTTACACTTAGCTAAAAATTAGTAACGTCTTCAGCAATTGTAAATAGAATCTTTAGACAGCAAGCATTGAGAAAACTTACTAAGAGGCAGCATCTACAGTCTGGTCTATAATTTTGTGTATGCAGAAAATCTGCATAATCAGAGAGTTTTGTCTAATTAAAAAATAGATAACTTCTTCTACAGTTTGCAGTTTTTCAACATATCTTTTAAAATGGAGGATCTTTAGGGCTCCAGCTTAAAATATGTGATTTGACTCATATTCAAGACCCATCTGGGGTCTCACCAGTGCAACGTAGGGGCAATTTAAGACAGAATAGTAGAGTTGGAAGTGACTTCAGAGATCATCTAGTCCAACCCCCCTACATAAGCAGGTTCACCTAGATCAGATTGCATAGGAACATGTCCAGGTGAGTCTCCTTAGGGACAGTAACCATTACCTTTATCTGGCATTTAATGTAATGGTGAATATCCTGACTGAAATATTTTCACAGATGTTTAAAAAATACTATAAAAAAACCCCTGAAACCAGAGAGGATGAAAGGTTTAAAATGAAAAATATCTGCAAATGATAGAATCAGAAAACATTGCATGTGTCTGCCTACATTGCATCTGATGTGGATCAAAATTACTTGTTCTGGTTCCAATATAGGGATGTTAATAAAATATTTGCTCTCTGCTTCAGATTTACTCACTAAGTTGTGCTGTGCAGAATGAATCATTACAAACATGTTTTGAAATCCTTGGTAGCAATTGATATTTTATAATGGGAACTGTGACATACCTAGCAGCATTTATAAGTACTTTTATACTTAGCTTGCTACAAACTTTGCCATTTGCATTGCATTGAATTTATTAGCTGAATTAACAGTAAGTTAGATATCTGTAACCTTTATCTGGATGTCCATACATTTAGATAATAAGCAGACTGCTGCCTTACATGCTTAATATAGGTATTATCATTGAATCATAGAATTATAGAATGGTAGCGTTGCAAGGGACCTTTAGAGATCATCTAGTCCAACCTCTCTACAGAAGCAGGTTCACCGAGATCAGGTCGCATACGAACATATCCAGGTGGACCTTGAAGACCTCCAAGGAAGGAGACTCCACAATCCCTCTGGGTAGCCTATTTTACTGTTCCATCACCCTCACAGTAAAATAGTTTTTTCTTATATTTAAATGGAACTTTTCGTGTTCCAGTTATATAGACATTTATTTTATTCTTAAACTATAAGTGAGGTATCCTTCCCTATAGGTGCAACAATTATTTGTGTTCTGTCTAATCTGACACAAGTAAATCTAAATATAATTAAAAATACCTACAAAGTAAAGATTCCATAAGCAATTGTTTTGTATACTTTTTGCGTTTAGCAAGTTTAACCCTAATTCATGAGCGTAGAGTGAGCATGAACTAATGGCTGCCTGACAGTCTTTCTACTTTAAGAGCAATGGGCAGCAAATCTCATTCCCTTTGCATGCATAACTTTCAAATATACATAGGTATTTGAAAGAATGTCTTTGAAAAAAATGTATTCCAGTGCCAGTGTGAAGCCACTGTTTGCAGCTCTGTGCTTAACATTGTGAAACTTGGGAGCTCAGTTTGAGGCCAAATCACCAAAGTGAAAATAACCATGTGGCTTCTAAATGTGTACTAAGTATCCAAGCAACCTTTGTAGCCAGTACCTCGGAGGCTTGTATCAGGAGATAATAACTACAAAACAGGAGCTGAGAATAAGCTAAACCTTTCTGAAAAGCAGCTGAAGATTAGGGCACCAAAAATGGTTTCCAAACTGACTGCAAGTATCTACATTAGAAACATGGAGTCAAGAATATCTCAAGTTTGAAGAGACTCATAAAGATAATTGAGTCCAACTCTCTGCTTCTCATAGGACTCTGTCTAAAACTAGACCATATGTCTAAGAACATTGTCTAGATGCTCCTTGACCTCTAACAGGACTGCTGCCATGACCACTCTACTGGGGAGCCTGTTCCAGTGACTGACTATCCTCTCCATGAAGAATATTTTCCTNTTGTCTAATTAAAAAATAGATAACTTCTTCTACAGTTTGCAGTTTTTCAACATATCTTTTAAAATGGAGGATCTTTAGGGCTCCAGCTTAAAATATGTGATTTGACTCATATTCAAGACCCATCTGGGGTCTCACCAGTGCAACGTAGGGGCAATTTAAGACAGAATAGTAGAGTTGGAAGTGACCTCAGAGATCATCTAGTCCAACCCCCCTACATAAGCAGGTTCACCTAGATCAGATTGCATAGGAACATGTCCAGGTGAGTCTCCTTAGGGACAGTAACCATTACCTTTATCTGGCATTTAATGTAATGGTGAATATCCTGACTGAAATATTTTCACAGATGTTTAAAAAATACTATAAAAAAAACCCTGAAACCAGAGAGGATGAAAGGTTTAAAATGAAAAATATCTGCAAATGATAGAATCAGAAAACATTGCATGTGTCTGCCTACATTGCATCTGATGTGGATCAAAATTACTTGTTCTGGTTCCAATATAGGGATGTTAATAAAATATTTGCTCTCTGCTTCAGATTTACTCACTAAGTTGTGCTGTGCAGAATGAATCATTACAAACATGTTTTGAAATCCTTGGTAGCAATTGATATTTTATAATGGGAACTGTGACATACCTAGCAGCATTTATAAGTACTTTTATACTTAGCTTGCTACAAACTTTGCCATTTGCATTGCATTGAATTTATTAGCTGAATTAACAGTAAGTTAGATATCTGTAACCTTTATCTGGATGTCCATACATTTAGATAATAAGCAGACTGCTGCCTTACATGCTTAATATAGGTATTATCATTGAATCATAGAATTATAGAATGGTAGCGTTGCAAGGGACCTTTAGAGATCATCTAGTCCAACCTCTCTACAGAAGCAGGTTCACCGAGATCAGGTCGCATACGAACATATCCAGGTGGACCTTGAAGACCTCCAAGGAAGGAGACTCCACAATCCCTCTGGGTAGCCTATTTTACTGTTCCATCACCCTCACAGTAAAATAGTTTTTTCTTATATTTAAATGGAACTTTTCGTGTTCCAGTTATATAGACATTTATTTTATTCTTAAACTATAAGTGAGGTATCCTTCCCTATAGGTGCAACAATTATTTGTGTTCTGTCTAATCTGACACAAGTAAATCTAAATATAATTAAAAATACCTACAAAGTAAAGATTCCATAAGCAATTGTTTTGTATACTTTTTGCGTTTAGCAAGTTTAACCCTAATTCATGAGCGTAGAGTGAGCATGAACTAATGGCTGCCTGACAGTCTTTCTACTTTAAGAGCAATGGGCAGCAAATCTCATTCCCTTTGCATGCATAACTTTCAAATATACATAGGTATTTGAAAGAATGTCTTTGAAAAAAATGTATTCCAGTGCCAGTGTGAAGCCACTGTTTGCAGCTCTGTGCTTAACATTGTGAAACTTGGGAGCTCAGTTTGAGGCCAAATCACCAAAGTGAAAATAACCATGTGGCTTCTAAATGTGTACTAAGTATCCAAGCAACCTTTGTAGCCAGTACCTCGGAGGCTTGTATCAGGAGATAATAACTACAAAACAGGAGCTGAGAATAAGCTAAACCTTTCTGAAAAGCAGCTGAAGATTAGGGCACCAAAAATGGTTTCCAAACTGACTGCAAGTATCTACATTAGAAACATGGAGTCAAGAATATCTCAAGTTTGAAGAGACTCATAAAGATAATTGAGTCCAACTCTCTGCTTCTCATAGGACTCTGTCTAAAACTAGACCATATGTCTAAGAACATTGTCTAGATGCTCCTTGACCTCTAACAGGACTGCTGCCATGACCACTCTACTGGGGAGCCTGTTCCAGTGACTGACTATCCTCTCCATGAAGAATATTTTCCTAATGTCCATTCTGAACTTCCCCTGGTGCAGCTTCATTCTTTTTCCTTGTGTCACATTGTTGGTCACTAGGGACATCGGCACCTCCCACTCTGCTGCCCTACTTGAGGAAGCTGTAGGCTGCAATGGGGGCACTGCTCAGCCTTCTCTTCTCGAAGCTGAACTGACCTCAGCCACTCCTTGTAAGTCTTACCCTCAAAGCCTTTCACAATTTTTGTCTGCCTTCCTCTGGATATAGTCTAATAGTTTGATGTCCTTCCCATAATGAGGTTCCCAAAGCTACACACAGTACCAAAGATGGGGTCTCACCAGTTTAAATGTAGAGGTAATTTAAGAGAGTGAATTAAGTTTGATTGACACAATTGAATGATGTATATTGTCAATAGAGTCAGTAGAGCTTAAAAAGATGTTTATTTTGCCTGAAAAGAGGCAAAATTAATTGGATTTAGCTGCCCATACAAGGACAACTACAACCATTTTCAATGCTCTAGTGTTGTCTCGAGCTGTCTCCAAAGAAGGTACATGTTTCCTGGGAGAACTGACTGATTCACTAGAAGGCTGTGCTGCTGTTCAGCGGGATCTCAACCAGCTTGAGAGCCGGGCAGAGAGGAACCTCATGAGGTTCAACAAGGATAAGTTCAGAGTCCTGCATCTGGTGAGGAATAACCCCATGCACCAGCACAGGCTGGGGATTGACCTGCTGGAAAGCAGCTCTGCAGAGAAAGACCTGAGAGTCCTGGTCAACAATAAACTAACCATGAATGTGCCCTCGTGGCCAAGAAGGCCAATGTCATCCGGGGATGCATCAAGAAGAGTGTGGCCAGCAGGTCAAGGGAGGTTCTTATCCCTCTCTACTCTGCTGTGGTGAGGTCTCATCTGGAGTCCTGCGTCCGATTTTGGACTCCCCAGCTCAAGAGGGACAGGGAACTTCTGGAGAGAGTCCAATGCAGGGCCACCAAGATGGTCAGGGGACTGGAACCTCTTTCTTATGAGGAAAGGCTGCGAGAACTGGGGTTGTTTATTCTAGAGAAGAGGAGACTGAGGGGGGAATCTTATCAGTGTTTATAAGTATATAAATAGTGGATGTCAGGAGGTTGAGGCATCTCTTATTTCTATTGTAGCTAGCAAAAGGACAAGAGGTAAAGAGATGAAGCTGGAACACAAAAAGTTCCATTTACAGATAAGGAAAAACTATTTTACTGTGAGCGAGACAGAGCACTGGCACAGGTTGCCCAGAGGGATTGTGGAGTCTCCTTCCTTGAAGGTCTTCAACACCCGCCTGGACACATTCGTATGTGATTTAATCTAGATGGACCTAGATTCTGCAAGGGGGTTGGACTAGATGATCTCTAAAAGTCCCTTCCAACCCCTACCATTCTATGATTCTATTAGATAATTTTGCCAAATATTTCAAATAGAAATATAACACAGACAAAGTACATTCAGTTATGTGTTGATATATTTTCTTCTTTGTTCTTTAAGAAGTTGTGTGATTCTCACTACTTACTGGTTACCAAATGAAGATTTTAATTCAGAATGTGACTTACAAGTATTGTAAATATTCTAATATGATACTTAGGATGGTCATGACTGTACAAAGAGTAACCCATAAAGAATAAGTCTGAGTCCATACTGGATTTTCAAAAATAAAGATGTTATCAGAGAAGGGACTTAATTCACCTCAGCATTTTAAGATGTGTCTAGATTTGATAGTTTCCTCAATGTTTCTGCACTAACCTCTGTAGAGATGTCTAATATTTTCATCTTCAGCCCTTAGACAGACAATGCTGTCATAACTGAGATGAGTAAAAGAGGTACAGTATCAGACCAGTTGTTGCCAAGAAATATTATGGAAAGAATAATCAACTGATTTATTTTCATTGTTCTGCAAATCCTGCATTACCCCGTGTGTTGGGAACATGAGCAATACCACAGGAAGATTTGTCGTGTCTGACAAGCTTTTATTTGACTTTTTATTTCCTGTATAAACTCCTTCTTTTTTCTTACCATTATTCCTTGTCTTTCCTCATTTCTCTCTTCCCTCTTCACTTGGATTTGTTGCATCGTTCATGGCAAACACAGAACAAGGAATGGACTGCCACATTCATGGTGCCTTCAGAAATCTTAAGGGATGACATACAGCATTCACACTCACAACAGTGAGGCAAAGAAAATGTGAGAAAAGTGTTTACATTCAGAAAGAATTCCTGTAATAGTTTTGTCTGTGCTAACAGAAAAGAGGCCACAGACAGGCAAGCATCTTTGGTTGCTGCGGGAACAAATACTTGCATGTTCACCTCCAGGATGGACAAGTACATCACACTCAGTGCACACTCCTTGAGGTGTCCACTGTGGAGCTCTTGTTTTGCAGATCAACAGGTTTGATTTTTCTACAAATAAAAATGTATCAGAAATTAATAAAAAGAAAAAATAAAAAAACTCACCCAATCAGTCATGTCTTTCCATCTTCAGTTCAGCCAGACATGCTTGAGACTCACATAAATTATAAGTTTGATCTTGCAAACTTCTTTTATGAAGTCTTTTCTATTATTCCCCTCTCTAACAGCTGACGTCTCATTCTCCTGTTAACAGTTTCAAACTTTAGCAGGAAAAGACACACTGAAAACAACTGTTTTGTCTCTTCAAGTTATTTCTTTTGGGTAAATACTTAAACAATTTAACTCTGCCTGAGCCTTTCTCAAAAGAGAATGAAATGAGGACAATTGTAAATCAACATAATCCAGTTTGTTTTGTTTTTTTTGTTAGCCCCCTCTTTTTAGTGCTCACAATACTGAAATATAGATGAATTATGTTAGTAGTGATTCTTATTATTACTTTCCTCTCTAAAACACCTGTTGGAATGGTAGATGGTCATCCTACAAAATTAAAAAAAGCAAAATCCTATGGAGAAGAGTTCTCTCTTCTCTCTCTCTTGCTGTCTCCAGTTATCTTTTTATACCATTGAGATAGGTGTCAGATGCTGGATGTACAAAAAGATGTATTGAATAAGTGGTTTAATGGGTTTATGCAGAAAAAAAAAATTCTAAGCACATATCACACTCTGAACCGGATCTGTGGGCATATGAATGCCAATGTAATGGCCTTCCTTGGAAAACACATGGTTCTTGAGAACCTGTAGAAAATTAGCCATGAGTCTCTCCAGCGAACATTCATGCTGTTAGCAGCAACTACAGCAGAAAGTCTGATCAGAATATTTTCAATCTCCTACATCATGAAAATTTTAATCCAGAGATAAGCCTGTAAAAATACCATTTTTGGCTGCTCAGAAAGGTCCAGGAACCAAATAAACCAGAAATGTAGGCATTAGGAAACATAGGCTCTAGTTAATTATTTGATAGGTTAAGGATCTAAAAAGAAGGAAAATATTGTATTTAGATCCAGTATGCACAGACTAAATGCTATGGATATTCTATACCAAGACTGTTTTCACACAATGTGATGGAATGATAAGACATGATTTATTCCTTAGCCTTTAGCCTTTTTTGCTTTTTTTGCATTTTTATCAGAACCTTGTGGCTTAGATCTGCTTACCATCACCAACCTGTAACATAAGTGTGGAAGACATATGAAGACATTATCTGTTCCACCCCTATGCTCAGAAACAGGCATTGATATACATTAATCATCCCTAATACACTTCTGTGTAATCTGTTCCTGAAAACTTCCACCAATAGAAAGGACTGAAATGAATATTGAAGCAAAACCCTCTCAGAACTTCAAAGGAATTAATTTTCAGACCTAGACACTATTAACAACTCTGTCTCAGATCCCACAGCTAAAAATCTCTTGCTAACAGGTTTGTGACTTGCCAATCAGTCAGCAGACTGAAATGAGTATCAGAGAAGCAGCAGACAGAAGGAGGTCACACAGCTCTCTTCCCTTGCTCTGCCAGTTATAAGAACTAAAACTTTCCCGTTTGAGGATATTTTATGGGGTTTTAGGACACTTAATAACAGACATAGCTGATGTTTTGTTCTTGTTGCATCTGGAACAGATAATGTGTTAGGAAAAAAAAAAGAAGAGTAAGAATTTTGGAGTATTGTGAGAAGTCACTCTCCTAATTTATGTCTTATTTTGCCCCTGTGCTCATGTCAAAACCTCTCATTCTTATAAAAACATACACATATTAGACATTAGAAAGTCAAATGAGTCCTTTAAAAGCTACTTTTGTGACAAACACTCTGAACCATGGCTGCGTAACCAATTACAAGGGTTTACAGAAAAAGTTCTCCAGGGATACACAGGCATCATGGTAGCTAGCCATGTGCTGTGTAGACTTTACAGGTCCCATAGAGCACTAAGAATCCAAGAGTACTCATCAGCTATCAATCAATGGGCAGAGTGCAGCTATTGGCAGAAAGCCAATTATCTCTTTTTATGTAATTTCAGATTTGGGAAATATGGGAAGAAAAATTAGTAATAATAGATGGACCTTAAAAAGATTAATGATTAAAGTCTCTGTGGTTCTGACATTTGAGATTAATAAATTAAAACCATATCTGTTCTTTTTTTTTGCTTTAGACACCCCTGCCCCTTATCACAGACACACAAAAAGCTTCATTCTACAGCAACCTACAGTGTCACAGGCATCGCTAAGTCAATCACAGGTTCTTCAATTATTAGAACCTGTCATGTCTAGCAAACATCAGTTTATGCTTGAAGACATCAGAGTTGTTATTTATATCACTGCTCACTAGACTTGTATAATTTGGTTATGATAAAAACTGGAATGTGTTTTGGTTTTTTTTCCTAAGCACAGACAGTAAAAATACTAATGGTATTCATGAGCCAAGCTTCTCATTGTTGTGAGTATAAAAAATTTATATACACCTCTCAGGCCTACCAGAGAGGTTATAATTAAAAAGGATGAATTTTATCTTGAATATTTAGTGAGTTTTGTTCAGTGATAATTCTTACTCATTAAAAAAAAAGATCTTTTGAATAAGTTTACCTTGAGGAACCAATTCAAATGTTAGAACAGAACTGTACAAAGCCAAACAAATGATCAAATACAACTAGCCCAGAAAATGTACTAGAAAAACAGCATACAGTCAGAAGAAAATATGTAATCTGACATTACTGGACTCTTTTGGTCTTATACCCTGATACATTGAAATAACCATGGGGAAAAAAAAAATCTGTTGAGCTAGCTAGCCTGTAAACTAATCCCTACAAATATGCAGTGCTCAGAAAGTCATCTGGGAACAGCCACATGCAAGCTGCTTTGTTCTAAATAGATCTGCTCCTAGTCAAGCTCCCAGTGGGAGAGTCCTACTGAGATCAAAGATCTATTGATCGGGCACCTTGGTGATAAATCTAAATTTCAGAAGTTGGGTTCTTGACTATCCTGTGGAGTCTTTGAGAAATGAAATGAAGAAAGAACATAAGGAAGCCTTGGTTATGCCCTCCGTGAATTGTCTAAAAGTTTATTTTCTCCCCCAGTATTTCAAAATAGTGAGCCATAAGAGTATGAAAACTCAAAAAGCCAAAATGAAGATGAAAATAAACAACCCTTTCAGCTCAAAAATCTAGTTAGAAATACTTTTGCATGCATAGTGTATATTAAAAGAATTCCCTACATGTTTTGGTATTTGAGGCTTGTTTTAGTAGGAAAAAATGACAAATAATTCCCTTAAACTCTTCTCTCAATGCCTTCTTTTTGCCAGTTTCAACAGTGTGTTGAACACTTCTCTCAATACCTTGTTTTTGCCAGGTTCAATAGTGTGTAATCATATATACAGAAATGCTCATCTATGGTAAATACTGTGATGTATCCCACTGTTGAACTAAAAACACTGCCAGACATCACATATATACTGTCAGTGACCAGCTAGAAGTGCAAGAGTAGTTTTGGGACCTTGTCAAACCATCTGAATCTGACCTAATTAGAAAAGACATGGTTTTCACTTCCACCCAGAAAGCAGCTTTCCTATTCACAGCTTGTGAACATTGTTCTCTCTGCGTTTTTTCTCGTGCTGGCTAAGCACACAGGTGTTGATATCACCATCCTATACTGCCTGAAGACTATGTTAACCAAACTTACTGACACTGGGGGGCAACAGCAATGTCCTGGCATAAAAAATAATCTGCTTTTCAACATAGTATAGGGTGTGAGATGGTTATAGTGGTTTATGAGGAAACCATGTAGACTCACTCCTACAGAAACAAAGTATTATGTTATATTCTGATTGTCAGTGACTATTTCTACAAAGATAATTGCTATTGATCTTGTACATGACGGAAAGATTGTGTACATTATAACGTACAAGGTATAATTTCAAGGAATTTCTAACCTCTTCCAGTCTTGAAAAAATATCATCTACAAGCAGAACTTCACTACCCCACAGATGCTGTAAACATGATGCTTGTGAAGTGCTGAGATAACCTGCAGCCCTGTGGTAAAGTCAGACAGTAGAAGAAATATGTTTTTATATGCCCTCCCTGCAGAAAAGGAAAATAATGGAGATAGTGTTAATAGTTCAAGTTACCAAAAAAAACCACCCCATAACAACACAAGTAGATTTTTTTTTCTTTTTCTGCTAGCTTTGAACAGGGAAGTTTATTTGAAAACAAATATTAATCTCTATATTTTCTATAGTCACTATAGTTTTCCAAAGTTTCTACCTTCAGATTACTCCAGACTGACTGCCAGTGCTCTGGGGAACATGAAGCAGTCCACACATTTATAAGTGACATAACATGAAGTACTATGGATCTGCTGAAAGAGGCTTTGCAATTTATGATCAGACCTTGGACATTTCATCCTTCATCTCTCTGTGACTTTGTTTAATTACATGACAAAGGGATGCATCTATGAAATTTACTGCATATGTTTTAAAGTGTCTTGAGCTTGGTCAGTTGTAATGAATACACTGTGAGGAATTAAAATACTTTAAGGACTGTAATTATTTTATTCATATGGATAAGAACCTGTACTACTACCACAACCTACACCCTCTGCATACTTAAGAAAGTATAAACCATTTTCAAATAAGCTACAAATACTCAATATTATTTGAAAATAAAATCTAGGGTTTACTTGGCATTTCAAAGAATTTGTCTCCACATGTGCTTGTCTCCTTCAGAGAACTTGTACAAGATATAATGGAAACAGTGTTGAGGGTGATGAAAATGCCAGAGCATCTGTCAGTGGATCACCTTATGACAGCAAGTGATAAGCCTCCTAATGCTGAAGTGATGAATGTTCCCGAATGTGGATGCTATGCTTGTGTGAGACAGCTGAAAAACACAAATATGAACAACTAGACATGAGGACATGCCTCCGGGGAGACCCCACTGGTTTTCATAGTACTTGACTGACTCTAGAAAGCAGCAAATTTTTACCATAAAGATAAGTTTGCTTATCGATACAGCACCATGGCTTAGAGGAGGAGGAGTAGGGATGCAGGGAAGCATCAATTGTATCCAGGTATCAAATGTGACCTTTTGTATATGTTCTCCTTGAAAACAATCTTTCATTTCCTGTACCTTCAGATTTTTTGCAATGCATTTGGAGTGCTTTATAATTGATCAGTAATACAAAAGCAAGCTGCAGTAGCCTTATTCAAACAGAAATTGCATAAATTAAACACTGGTTACCAAAGTACAAATGGCTTCACTTCAAGAAAAAAAGTATAAGGCTTCTGTTTATAGTCACAAAGAAAACACAGTATGTAAGTAGAGTATGATTTACAATGTGTGAAGGTTTAATACAGACAAACATGTTTCCATGGGAAATTAAAAAGGTATAGGAGAGGAAAACTGTTTATGATACATAGCAGAAGGGGCTGTATACACTGCTTGGAAATATGAAAGTGCATTTCCCAAGCTGAGTCAAAACTCCATAATATATCTACTTTCTAAACATTTTTGAAGTATTGCAAGAGCCTCAAACACTGATTTTATTAAGGTATTTTATGGGATATACACATTGAATTATGGATCAAAATATTTAACATATTTAATGAGAGTAAATATGACAAGGAAAGACCTATCAGTTGAATTACCATAAGAATGAACACTGGTATATTAAAAATGGATGCAGAAATCTATATTATAAACAGATATAAATAAATTTGTTTGTATTTCTTTGAGCAAGATGTTAAAAAAGGGAGAAATCCATACTATTGACCTCACTTTAATAATTTTTGCTTTAGATTAGCCCAGTAAAACCACAAATTTCAGCAACTGCTCACAATAAGCATTCTAACTTTTGGCTAAATATTCTGATCAATAAGTTCTCATATACTAAATAAACCAACCCACCACCTGTGGTAGCCTGGTCTCAAAAGGTAACAGGCATTTTCTGTTTCTAATAAATGAATAAGGTAGTATTGACTGGTTGGTCATTAATGTGTTTGAACAGACAAAGCTTACTCTTTGTTTACCGCTGCATCTGATTCCACACAAAAAGATAACGCAAGAAGAGGAGTAGGATTGTTTGGTATCAAGAAACAGGCAATGCATCCACGTAGGCTTTTCTCCTCTCAGGTGAATGGAGTAGAAAACAGTAATCTGTTTTCATAAAAAATCAGGACAAAGCTAAACAGAAGAGGAAGGAGCAGTGTTAGACTAAGATTGTGTCTACACTTGTAAATGAACAAGATGGATTTCATCCAGAATAAAGCTACTAAGGAGTCAGCTGGTTCACAGAGCCTACAGCATGACAAACCAGAGGGCAGCTGTGGGAACAGCAAAGGTGCATGCCTTGTCTCCAGGATTAGGGAAGAGGGAGCCCATGTAGGAAAGAAGGACAAAGCTTCTCTGTGCAGATGGATGGTCACGACAGTATCTGATACAGCAGTGTTCTCTTTTTCTCTTTGTGCCAAAGGCCATCAAACAGTTTGTCCTGGTTTAGGCCCATCAGGGAACAAAAGACCACGATTAGCCTCAAGTACCGAAGACTCAAGGATTGCTAAAGGGTAGGGAGGGCTTAATTGCCACTTAAGGTGCAGGACAAAACAGACCAGGCTACTCGGCTTGGGGAAGAAAACAGAAAACAATTTAATACCAACTAAAACATAAAACCCCAAAACAGAACCAAAACAAAACAACACAGAATGGTACAGAGATGAAGAGTCCGACCAGCCCTTTAAGACCACCTGCTCCCCACCCCTCTCCTCT
>WBNH01009618.1:196265-285716 GCA_013401255.1 Urocolius indicus
CTTACACCTCCTGCCAAGCACTTCGAATTCCCGTCCCTAAATAGTGATCGCAGAGGCGCCAAATTGGCCCAGCCAGGCCGGGGGGTGGGTCTGAACCCAGGAGTCGAGGGAGAGTCTAAAAAACTTTTACCGGGTCTTCACTGCAACCCGCTCCCTCTGTTACTAAGCAAAAGCAACTCCTTGCTAAACCATGACACAGTTGCCAATAAAACACTTCCATCATATTAGTACAGAAATCATGGCAGAGATTCTATTCTTCATTTAGGACTGGCTCAACTTGGCTTGTTTCCTAGAGGCTGTTCATCAGATAATCTTGATGAACTGAAGGGAGAAGGTCATTATCCTAAATTCAGTTTTGGCTATATGCACCCCTAAATGAATTGCATCTCAGAATGTAACTGTGTGTACACTCACTATGTAATACTCACTGTCTATGTGCTTTTTCATCACACACATAATCTAGAGCTCAGGTTGGAAACCTACCACATCTTTGAGGAGAGCAAGTGTCAGGGTAGTTGCTAGCTCATGAATTATCTCAGAACTCTCAGTCAAGGCTCTGTGCAAACTTTACAATTAGTGTATCAGAAACAGAAGAACCCAAGTAGGACCATGATTATCTCTTTCTGTGTATAGACCTGAGGGATTTTGTTCTGATCCTGAGAGCATATACAGAGCATGAGTGAACTTTTGTGGTTTTTCCCCATTCAAACTGGGACTACTCTTTCTGCTTGCTGCAAAACACACACTACTTCTCAGAGTACTGCAAGAGTTAAAAGCCCCTGGGAGAGACTGAAAATGTGATAACAAGGGATTTTGGATAAAGAAACAAAATTAAAAAGAAGTTCACAAATTTGCCCATCATTTTCCCCTTCCCCAGTCCCAGTACAGTCTGATCTCTTTACTGCTTCTCAAGTCATTCTCTACACTCAGGGAGAGAAGTTTCTCATCTGCTCGAACTAGATTTTTCACCTTCTTGATACTGATACACACCAGCTGCTCAGTCTCTGCTCTCGTATGCACTGAAGGCAATTAATCAAAAGTAAAAATTTAAAAATCACTTCCCTTTTTTTGGTCATTATTAAAAAAAAGTCTCTGACAGAATATGCTATGGACAATTTCAGCTTGGAAAGTAACCCTCTCAAAGTTATAAGCCAATTTCTGAATGTGATCTTTCAAATGGAAAGCTATATAACTTCAACCAAGTTTCACGCTGGGTCCTCAGAATATTTCAAAGATATTTCTTTCAGTCTAGCCCATTTTTTCCACCAGTCTGTGCTATGGTAAGTCTGGCTTCATGCTTCTTTCATCCAAAGAAGTAAGGCAAATACTTTACATAGTTTAAAAATAGGTTCATGAAGCTTTAGCTATAGTCTTTAACACTGAAAGGAAAGCGAATTAATAACCGATGTAACAGTCTAACAATAGTGCACTCTTTGTGATGCTCTCATTGGAACAAATTCATTCCCACTACAACTCCACTGACATTAACAGAGTCACCAACTGAGATGAATTAGCCACATTTTTGTACAACACTTTAGAAATTCATGTCATAATTCTCAAAAAACATCTTAGCAAAAATGTCTCTGCTTTTCTTAGTGTGTGTTTTTGCACATGCCAGTTTTCTCAGCTTCTAGTGTTTCTTACATTTCTATTCACACCATCTTCCCACACTCTTCAAGACTCTCCCATTGAGGAGACCAGATACTGTTTGAAAATAAGTGTGTTGAGCTCCTTTTCATACATGAAGGTGAATTCAGGAGTAGAAACTGAAGAACGAAACATATTTCAGAGAATTTCATGAAAAATTGGCCATTTTCAAAATGATGAATATCCCATTGCCCAGAAATGGTCTCATTGCACTGGCTGAACTAAGATGTGATTTTTCAAAATGAACATTGCTTGGACATTGTTAAAATGCTGATGATATGAAATGAAATGATTGACTTAGGGTTACGAATTTTTTTATTTACTAGAAAGAGCCAATTTCCTGGAATATTGGCATAAAAAATGTTAGATTTAATTTCCTTTCAAAAAAAAAATTCCACATTTTTCCAATATCTCCAATTTTGTGTTTAAAATTCACCATTATTATTTTGAGATAAATGCAGTACTTTTTAAGTTATTGGAATGAGGCAAGGAATTCCAAGTTAAACTGAACGCTATAAATTTACATTTTAGGTTTTCAGCATTTTATTTATCTCTGCTTTTTAATTCAGAATTGTGAACTGAGAAAAAATAGATTAAAGCATTAAATGCGATGATGAAACTGTTTCTACATAGTTTTTTAATACAAGTTAGTGTTTAAACTTACATCTTGTTTCTATCTATTGTCAGCAGACATGTATTTTTGTTGTCTTTCTAACTGTGGCTTCCATAATGTGACTGTGATTGCAACAGACAGAATGTCTCCTCAAACAACTGTAAAGGTCAGTAGCATTTGAAATGCCACTTAGTGTATGTTTTGTTTATTTGATTTATTTTTTATTATTTAGACCATTTGATGTGTAGCTGTAAAAACTATTTTGAAGATATAGTGTTCCTGCTGAATCACTAAATAATGATTTAGACTCATAGAAAGATCTCATTTTTTAGCCTCAGAGGACTGTACAGTAGTTCCCTTAAGCAGCATGGCTGAATACAGGCTATATATTTCATATATTGCAGGCCTGGAGCAAATATTTTCTGACACTATCTAATAAATCATGTTTTCTTCAACAGCAAATAATAGAACTGTACAGTACATTATATCTGCAGCAGCAACAAACAATTCATCATCTCTGACCTTTCTATAATGACAACAATCTGAAGAATACAGGCTAATTTAAATTTTTTATATAATGTTTAAAATTTAAGGACTAAATCTCCTTTATACTATATCCCTTTACACTGCTCTGCTAACAAAAATCCTTCTTATAGAGAGCAGAGAAGCAATTTTCCCTCCTTGAGCTCCTAGAAATTAACAGCACAGAGGTTTCTTAGAGGCTTGGACATAAATGCAGCTCAGGTGGAAGCACCCGAGCTAATTTTTTCAGTGATTAAACAGTGACAAATACAATGCAGCCTGTGGAACCTGATGACCTGTGGAAACTGTGGAACCTTCGACACTGTCTCCAACATCGTCATCAGAAAGCTCGGGCAGTGTGGATTGGATGAGTGGACTGTGAGGTGGATCAAGAGCTGGCTGAATAACAGAGCCCAGAGGGTGGTGATCAATGGCACAGAATTGAGTTGGAGGCCTGTGGCCAGTGGAGTTCCAGAGGGATGGGTTCTGGGGCCAGTCTTGTTCAACATCTTCATCAATGACCTGGATGAGGGGACAGAGTGTACCCTCAGGAAGTTCCCTGATGGCACCAAACTGGGAGGACTGGCTGATTCCCCAGAAGGCTGTGCTGCCATTCAACGGGATCTCGACCATCTTCAGAGTTGCGCAGAGAGGAATCTCATGAGGTTCAACAAGGACAAGTGCAGAATCCTGCATCTTGAAGGAATGACCCCATGCACCAGTACAGGCTAGAGACTGACCTGCTGGAGAAGCAGCTCTTCAGAGAGAGAAGTGCGAGTCCTGGTCGACAATAAACTAACCATGAGCTAGCAATGTGGCCTCATGGCCGAGAAGGCCAATGGCATCCTGGGATGCATCAAGAAGAGCGTGGCCAGCAGGTTAAAGGAGGTTCTGCTCCCCCTCTCATCTGCCTTGGTGAGGTCTCATCTGGAGCCCTGTGGCCAGTTCTGGGTTCCTCAGCTCAAGAGGGACAGAGAACTTCTGGAGAGGGTCCAGCGCAGGGCCACCAAGATGATCAGGAGACTGCAACATCTTTCATACGAGGAAAGGCTGTAGGAACTGTGGCTTTTTAGTCTAGAAAAGAGGAAACTTAGCGACATTCTCATTACTACTTATAAATTTTGTCTGTCGTATCTAGCAACAGGAAAAGGGGTAATGGGGTGAAGATGGAACACAAAAAGTTCCAGCTTTTAAAAAAAACTTATAAGAAAAAACTCTTTCACTGTGGGGGTGATAGAGCCCTGGCACAGGCTGCCCAGGGAGGTTGTGGAGCCTCTTTCCTTGGAGGTGTTCAACACCCGCCTGGACGTGTTCCTATGCGACCTGATCTAGGTGGACCTGCTTCTGCAGGGGGTTTTGCACTAAATGATCTCTAAAGTTCCATTCCAATCCCAACTATTGTATGATTCTATGATTCTATGACCTTGGGTTTATACTCTGTATTTGCCTATGCTGTTTCAGCCACATATCTGCGATACTGAAAACAATCCTCATGCTGATAGTGGACTCCTTTCATCTACTCATACATGATCTATCTGTTGCTTGCTTTATTCCTGGAAATGCGGTTTGACTTTCAGCTGGCAGGCTATCCAGCAAAATATAGTGAACTGTTGCATATTTGAAAATAGTGTTTCAGTGTACAAATCCATTTCCCAGATTTACTGTTACACAGCCATGGGAGTAATTGCTATATGCAGAGAAATCAAATGAAAATGTAACTAAAACTTGAAATTTGGGACCTAAACATCATTTAAACACATAACAATTGTAAACTTCTTTATTCTTCATTGCTGCTTGATACCAAACCCAAGTAACCAGAGGTACTGATCAAACCAAAATTATACTCTTCACCTTATGTCCTTCCTGGTGCACATCACTTCCAGCCTTTCTGAAAACTTGGGTTTGAAATGTATGTGGAAGCTGGACTTCTGAAGCTGTACAGATTTGGAGTCTTTCATGTCTAAAGTTCTAGCTATTTCCAAAGAGATCTCACCCCAATCCCTTTGCTATCAACTTGCCTCAACCTTTTTATAAAAAGAGCCTTCATCCCAAACAACAGACATGCTCTTTGCGGGGCTGGAAAGATTAAATTTACTTCTCATCCTTAAAAGCTACCTGTTCAACACTGAAATGAAAGGGTGATGATTGCTCTGCCCTTCGCTGTATTGGCCACCAGTGTGGCATCTCACGCTGTACCTTGCTTCACCCCATGAAAGAGCTACGAATTTGCAAGCGAGCAATCTGTCCCATTTAGAGCAGATTTGAAACTATCTGATGCTTTAGCTTGGTTCGAGGTCAAATGAAGATTCCTACCTTTAAACCAGAAAGAAATACTTCTACCATCCTGAGTAAATTAATATTTTTCATATGTCTTTTTAAGTTATCACCTCGGGATATTTTATGGATGCTCTCTACAGATGGTGATGCACATGGCACTATCTCGATTAGCTCAAATTCTTTCAAGTAGTCTACACAAATAATACTCCAAATGCATCTGATGCCTGTGGTCTTTTCTCTAATGAAAGCTCTACTACCCCTATGCCTCATTATTGTATGTGTCCTTGTGCAAAAGTTAGCTTTTTTGGCTGTTATAGAAATAACCCCAGATAGTGAAGCCAAATATTTAATTTATCGTTGTAAGGAAACAAAGATCAAACCCACAGTTATTCAGAGAGATTCTTTGCCACACAGAACATTTAAAAAAAAGCAAGAAAAAAAAAAAATCATCCTTGATTATTGTATCTGTAAAATTATTTTGAATATATACTGTATAATTAAGACTGATTATCAGCTTAAATTTCTTGGCTTTGCTTTTCGAGAATACTGTCTTCTGTGGACATGAGGTTACTGATACAGTACACTAGTGAGAGAACAAAACAAAACAGATGGTGCATTAATAATGGAAGTATTAGAAGAAGGGTACTCTTCCAGATTTCAATGTATTCATTAATACATTTTAGACAATTTAATTGCTTCCTGAAACACTAATTGAAAGAGTTTCATTTGCAAAAACCTAGTCCTGGTAATACAAACTAGGCACAGTGCCTCAAAGAGCTTGAAGACTATTATAAGGAAACAAATATAAAAATTTTGGGTTTTTTTGCTGTTTGTATATTTATTTATTTATTTATTTTAACAAAATCATTACAAAGGCATACATAGCATCTGGGAAAAAAAAAGATTTAGAGAGAGAAACCAGGTTTAAGAAATACTAGAAAAATGTGAAGAGAAGTTCTGGATTTTAAAAGTAAGTCAACATCAAGGAACCGTGACTAGGATTTTAGAATATGAGAATATAATGAAGTGTAATTTTATCAACATTATAAACTCCTATACTTGGCATATTTATCAATCTAAGTAGAGAATATTTTTAAAATATTTTCTTTTGAGCTGCTTCAGTATCTCTTCTAAATAAAGATGGGGCCCTCACCTGTTATATGTTGGAAAATTTGAGTCAAACTTTACTGTGACCATTCTTTCATCCAGCTCCAGGACACTTGAGATGAAGAAGAGACTTAAAGGAAGAAGAACACAAAATAAATAAATGTACTAAAAAAGAACTGCAGTTTGTCAAAGAGAATATATAAAGAAAAAGATGAACAATCATGCAGAGAAACTGGAAAGAAACAATCAATAATTAAACAAAAAAAACCCCAAACCAACCCTAAATGAACACATAGTTTCTAAAACAGCTGCTTTTCAAAGTCTTCCAAGGATGTACAGAGTCCAAAATGATGCAGAAACCTTGCACCACTGGAGGTTTAGATTGGACATTAGGAAGAACGTTTTCACTGACAGGGTTGTTAATCATTGGCATTGGCTGCCCAGGGAGGTGGTGGAGTCACCACCCCTGAAGGTATTTAAAAGACACATAGATGGCCTGGTGAGGGACATGGTTTAGTAAAGGACTTGACAGCATAGATTAGTGGTTGAACTTGATGATCTTAAGGGTCTTTTCAAAAAAAATAATTCTATAATTCTGTGAAAAGCATTAAAAAAGTAGTTCTACTAAGGGGATGTTTTGGCAATTGTCCATAAGAAGTGTAATTCCCACTCATACCATATTTGGGTGTTATTTTAATTTCCAGTTACTGAGGATCCATGGTCACTGGGATCTCACCTGTCCAGCTTGAAGGAAGCTGAATAATTGCTCAGAAGTTTGACCTGTATCAGTAGCTCGAGGCTAAGCACACAGTGAGGCCTTGGTCAGCTATGCTGCAAAGGTCACGCTTGAGCTGGACTCAGAACATCACATCAGATATCTGATCATCACTCCACCCTACCTGGGAAATACTGCTCCATTAGACTTGCCTGAAAAATTATGCTTATAACCTGCATATGTCAAAATGATTGAAAACACCAATCACTGTTGATGTTTGAGTCATAGTATTGCTGGGTTTTCACTTTTATCATTTTGATGAGGGGTAACCACATATGGATTTTTTTCTAGCAGATATGATGGGTGATTATCTTGGCTGAGGAAGTTAAGAGTGTGATGAGAATAAGATGAGAATGTTTTTCTCTTATCTTGACTCATTTGTGTCCAAAGAACGATGTAAATGCAGCCTCATGCTTCAGTAGACCCTGCCCCTTCACTGTTTGGCTACTCATGTAATAACATTGGTTCGTAGTGTGATTTTTTTCTAGTTATGTTGTTATAAGAGAAAAACTCCCTTTGTGATGTCATTATATTGATGCAAAAGTGCACTCACAAAGAGAGTAAGAGAAGGCTTGGACTTAAACAGCATTCCCTGCTAGGTAGTACCTGTCCTTTCTTCTCTCAAAAATAATATTTGTGGAAAGCTTAGAAAAACTTTCTTGCTCAAGAAGACAACCCCTTACATGCTAAATATTCATCTAAATACGATTTTAAAATAATAACATTTATATATATGATACAGAGATTTTATACATAAAAAATTCCCTTTTGTCCTATAGTGGAACTCAAAATGAGCTTTTAATTTTTTTTTGTGAAAGAAAATATGTCAAAATATTTCTGAAATAGCAAATAACACAATGCTTGCTACACATTGTTGAAAAAATAAAACACTTTTTTGATTCTGAAACTGAGTGGCCCTGGTTTACTCTACGAGCTCTAGCCAACTGAGTGAAAGACTTCTTTTCTTTTCAGTTTGTCAAAAGCCAGAAACAGGAACTTACTGTTCATCAAGAAATACAGTAAATATAGAAAATCTAGGCTAATCTGAAAGAGAATGTGACACATCTAAATTAGAGCACTCACAAATTTCCTGTTGTAGCTCACCTTAATACCAGACTAATACAGTAAAAACAATCAAAAAACAATCACACAAAAAGATCCCTACCTCAATAAAGGGAATATGCTAAAATATTAGAATTTATTATGACTTAAACAAGAAGAAAATATTTCAAGCATTCTCTCCTCCCCCCTCCCCTCCCCCCCAAAAAAAAATCATGGTAAGCATTTTTTTCCTGAAAAATACATTGACAGAAAATTGATGACCCATTTTAAGAGGTTTAGCCTGATGTCATTTTCAAGTACCCCTGAGGCTGATAAAAGTTTACACTTACAAGCCTAGTTCCATTCAGATGGAGGCATTTTTTCCTGATTTGTTTTCATCTACCAGAATTATCATATGTAAGTAAATAAAGGTTGAGAGACTGAGTCAATAAAACCTGCATCACAGTTTAATTGCCCACAGCAGGCCACAAAATTACTGGCAACTTTAATACTTAATATCTGTTTCAATATGTAAAGAAGCTAAGGGCTTATCTACCTTATCTAGAAGAACTTACAAATCTAAACCAAAAGGAAGTCTATGCCCTCCAGAGCACTAATAGCAGCTTGGTTTATGAATCATTACCAGCCTTTGCAAATTACTGAGGAAGAAACAGAACCTTGTTTGACAAATGTGGCATTTTAAAAACATTATATATATATATATATATATATATAAAACTTCTTTTTCCTAAGTTCACTAATATTCACTTGAGTTACATTTACAGCAAAATCCAATCCTGGTTGAGTCAGGAAATCTATTTAAATCAAAGGTTTGTTTATACTGTCCTAAAGCTGTCTCCATATATGTTAAAACTAGCTAAGATTTTTCGATTTTTGTAGTTTTTTTGACAGATTAATGCAAAGCGTTAGGAATCTGGACTGTCACCAATGACCATAAATCATCTCAATAATCCAAACGCCAATTAAGGGCCTCTCTTGACCAGATAATTTGCAAGTATTCCCTGGAAGCTGACTAAATGACAAGTCTGCTGTTTGTGTCAAATACCTTAAATCAGGCAAATAAAGAAAGTATTTTGTGTTCTAGCTCTTAAACTAAACATATCAAATGTGTTTGCTTGTAATAGTTGAAATAACATGTGAAAGTTGTCTGCTGTTTGTTACATAAGTGATAAAAGATGAGGAGATCTCTGAGAATGGCTGCAAAAATGTAGAGGTAATATACTGATTGCCTAATGGTGTTTCAGGTAACGAGAGAGTAGAGGAATAGATGAATAAAGAGAAAAAGTTTCCAACATACAAAATGCCTCCACATAATGAGGTTAATGAAAACATTTCTGTAGTAAATCTGGTGAATAGAAGGTATGTTTTCTAAACACAGTCAATATACAAGAAAGTCTAAGTGCACCCAAAATCTGAGTAGAAGACTATGAGAGCTAAAACAAAATGGAAGAAATGGAAATGATGTTTCATTAATCACAAATCAAGCAGGAAAAAAAAAGGATATTTAGCACTTCCTTGCACTGTAAGTTTGAACTGTTTAATTCCTGATTGTTACTACTGACCTTCAGATACTAAAACAGGATAAATATGTGTTTGGAAAGACAGGAAAAACTTTCAGGAAATTACAGAGTTGAAGGTAAAATGGAAATGTTCACACTTTAAACTACAGAAAGTATTATAACTGGTAACTTAGTGTGTGCATCTTCAAATATATTCATAATAATACTAAAGGAGAATAAAGAAATAAGGTCAACAAAAATATCTCAGGTATATAGTGCTAGTCTCATGAAAGTTCTTTCTATTATATGTGGATTGCTTAGTCTGTGATCTTTCCTCTCCTACATGAAAGCTGTCATTGCCATCCACTGCTATCTTTGCTACTGTAACCCGGATCACTGTAATTATACTCATTTGACCATTTTGCAGCTTTTAACTGGTGCAGAAAATATATCTCTCTGGGACGAAAACTTGGGGTACTTGTGTCTGATGGGATGGATTAATTTTCTTTGAAGTAAGGCTTCAAAGATGATTAGAGGAAAGGAATATCTCTTAAAAGGAAAGGCTGAGAGTCCTGGGGCTGTTTATCCTGAAGAGGAGTGACGGGGAACCTTATCAACACTTATAAATACCTAAAGAGCAGATGTTGAGAGGATGGGGTGCATCTTTGTTCTGTAATGGACAGTTACAGGACAAAAGTTAATGGGCACATGTTGGAACACAGGAAGTTCCATATAAACATGGATAGAGCCCTTTTTACCATGAGGCTGAGGGAGCCCTGGCATAGGCTGCCCAGAGAGGTTGTGGAATCTTCTTCTGTGGAGGTTTCCAAACCTGTCTGGACATGTTCTTGTGCTCCCTGATAAGTAAGGGGAACTTGCTTTAGCAGGGGGTTGGACTGGGTGATCTCTGGAGGTCCCTTCCAATCCCCGTCATTCTGTGACTTTCTGCCTATTGTTCATGTTTGCCTAATCTTTGATACAATAGGACTTTGATTTTTACAGTATTTTGCAGTTGTTATTTATGGAATGTAGAGAATTAAGAAAATTAACAGTTAAAATCAGTAAAATAACTAAAGATGAGTTGATAATTTAGGTTAACCTTAGCTTATGGATAAACTCCAGTCACTCACTCCCACACTCAGAGTTAACATCTCTGTGTTGTCGACACTACTTCGGTTCTAAATCCAAAACATAAGACCATGCAAGCTGCTATGAAGTAAATTAATTTGACCCCAGACAGATCCAGTACTGTTGGGCAAAACAGCTAATTTACCTAGTGTCCCTTGTCTGTCTCTAGGTATGATGCTTAGATTATAGTTTTTTGGTTTTCAGTAAGATGAGAAGTTATATTGGCTCAAATTAAAATTAGACTTTAAAATATTAAGAAAGACCTTTAACAGGTCTTTGTTTAACAGTTAATCAAAAGCTTCCTCTTTCTCATCCTCTGTTGAGGTTTTATCATTATAATTATAAATTTGAAATGACTGACATATATTGTTGTCACTGCTTAGCCTTTTGAAGTGTTAATTGATCAATTTGACTATTCACATTTCTTTTTTATTCTGAACCTAGTTGTGAAGAGGTAGAAAGTTTTGATAATGGTTTTACTAATTTTTAAATGAAAATACTTCTATTCTAAAAAATATATATTGACAGTGTTAATAACTTGAAATATATTGACCTCATTTTTAAAGAAAGGGCAATTGAGAATGAGAAAAGGCTTAACTCAGAAAACACAGTCTGGATTTAATGGCATTTTAAATATAACTGTAACTTTTTGGATTAAAAAAAAAAAAGTCACAGACTGAAAGTCTATATAAGCCATTGCAAAAATCCAACAATGTGGTATCTCAGACAATTCAGGGTTTTTCCAAGTATCTTCAGAAAAAAAATTGCTTAAGAATGTAGAGCAGATTAAATTGCAGTCTAAACTGAGATTGTTGTTAATCTGATATCACATAAATATTTTTTCTCATTTGTGGGAACTCGTTTGTGGACAACTAATTTTAATTTAGATAGACTATAATGATATAGTTGAAAACTGTCTGATATAGACATGCATCGAGTGTATAACAGTCTGGGAGTGCATAACCACATAGCTAGATGAGGGGAGAGCAGCAGAAGTCACCTACCTTGACTTCAGCAAGGCTTTTGACACCTTCTCCAATAACATCGTCATCAGAAAGCTCAGGCAGTGTGGATTGGATGAGTGGACTGTGAGGTGGATCAAGAGCAGGCTGAATGACAGAGCCCAGAGGGTGGTGATCAATGGCACAGAATTGAGTTGGAGGCCTGTGGCCAGTGGAGTTCCAGAGGGATGGGTTCTGGGGCTAGTCTTGTTCAACATCTACATCAATGACCTGGATGAGGGGACAGAGTGTACCCTCAGGAAGTTCCCTGATGGCACCAAACTGGGAGGACTGGCTGATTCCCCAGAAGGCTGTGCTGCCATTCANAGGAGACTGCAACATCTTTCTTATGAGGAAAGGCTGTAGGAACTGTGGCTTTTTAGTCTAGAAAAGAGGAGACTGAGGGAAGATCTTATTAACATTTACAAGTATCTAAATGGTGGATGTCAGGAGGCTGGGACATCCCTTTTTTTCTATGGTAGCTAGCAACAGGACAAGGGGTAATGGGATGAAGCTGAAACACAAAAAGTTCCACTTAAATATAAGAAAACAGTATTTTACTGTGAGGGTGAGGGAGCAGTGGAACAGGCTGCCCAGAGGGGTTGTGGAGTCTTCTTCCTTGGAAGACTTCAAGACCTGCCTGGACATGTTCCTATGTGACCTGATCTGGGTGGACCTGCTTCTGCATGGGGGTTGGACTAGATGATCTCTAAAGGTCCCTTCCAACCCTACCATTCTATGATTCTATGATTCTATGATTTTATGATTCTATGATTTAGGCAACAATATAGGCAGGCAGGCACTTTGTCATAGGAAATCTGCACTGTCTTGTAGCTCACAACAAAGCAAGTTGGCACAGGTTGTAGCCCAGACTTATGGTAAAAGACTTGAAGCACAGCTAGCTGCCAGCAGGCTATGAAATATAGGTGATGATATTTGATGCTGACTATTTTGTTTTGCTGAAAATTTCTGTATTCAATTTTGTCATTGCCTTTCAGGAAAAAATAATAATAAAAAAGGCTTAACTGGTGTTATAATGGAATTTTCTCCAGGAAAAGTATTCTTAAGTTAGCTATACCTGGCTTTATCTGTAAACAAACCCCCATTTGTCAAACAAGTTGAATATTTACCTTATTCTTCTCCTTGCTAGTCTTTCTTTAGGAGTTTCCCCACAAGTAGCAGAATATATTTTTTATTCACTCTATCATCTACTCTATATAGGCAGACTGTATGTAGATATTTATCTACTATACTTACATATGTTTGTTATATCATATATGATGATGAGCTCTAGATTTTTCTTTGTTTCAGGCATTAGTGAAGTGTTCTGAAGATCTCAGAATGGCTCAGTAGCTAAAGAAATTAGTATATTCTGTATTACTTCTGGGGTTTTCTTCTGATAAATTACTTGTTATTGCAGGGATATGAGGAATACTCTTGCTTTCTGCTTTTCTTTTTCTGTCACTTACCGTCTTTCATTTGTACTACTTTTTTTTTCCTAATGCCCTGTACTCATCTATAACTCTATGAGATGTGCTTTAGTGGATGGGAATGTGTTTCGAGTGCCAGTTCTTAGAACTTAGTATCTGAAGACCTGTCTAATTTCAAACTATTTCCTCAATACAGTTTCCTATCTCTCTGTTTACAGTAGCAGTCCATAGACCAATGGATTAGTTTAGAGCTACAACTATGAGCTGGTCAACGCTGGATGAGGCAATGAATGTAAGTGACTTGCAGGAACTGGCTGCAGTGACTGACTGCAAGGTGACTGCAAGGAACTGGATTCAGTGATCTGAGTGATTTCTTCCAGTCCCAGGATTCATTTTCTCAAGGCATTATTTTAGCTCTTCATTTCCCAATAGCAGCTTTTAAGCAGTCTTCATTTCTTTAGTATTATCCTTTCTCTTTCTTTACAACCAAACTATCAATATCTCAATTATATATTGCTCTTCAGCAGCTGTGGCCCCTGCCTTTTGTATAATACATTATTCAGGAGGAGAATGTGTTCCTAGGAATTTTTTGGGGAGGAAAGTAACTATTAATTTTTCCAATTGGCAAGTATGAATATTTTTTTTTTACCTTTCTCTTTATTCTGAAACTAGTAGAAGGACAAGAAACGCTTCCATGAGAAGGTCTTCCTAAAAAAATGAGTTTTACTTTCAGCAATGGAAGACTTGGAGTCATATAGACCTATAGTGTGAGTGCTTGAAATCTTAGCTTGGAGAACATCCATTTCTATACTGTAAGTGTTTGGGGCCATTCAGACTTATGCATATAGGTAGACAGTAGCAACACTGGATATTGCTTATTAAGCTCTGTTTATATTTTATTAGAGCTAGTTTCTCCTTTTACCTACAGTTCTCAAATCATCTTAAATTAGGCTGTTTCCAGAAAGACATTTTAAATGTTCTTACCATAACAAAGTCTCCTCAGCACACAGATTAAATCAGAAGTTATTTTCAATAAACTTCTTTTTTTCTGAAGCATAATCATCCTTGAGGACACAGCGACCAATAATTGTACATCATTACAAAAAAAACCAAACAACCCAACAAACCAAAAAATAACGAAAACGCCTAGACATCTGCCACTTAGTTAAGAGGCAAATTTTATTCTAGCAATCCATTATGTGTCAATTTCTATGTTTGTAAAATAAATTACACAACATGATTTACAGAGGGCTTTGCTTTATTAATACTGCACTAGTTGAGACTGAAAACAACATTGTTTGCTAACTCAGTAGTTCAGTAACATTCAATTTTAACAGAAAATAATGATGAAACTTGACAAAGCTTTTATAAGCTTTGTCCTTACTAACTAAAAGATAATTTTAACTTTTGCTATTGTGCATTGATGTTGGATGCTGAAGTATTTCTTTAAGATGGAGCAATAAATTATGAATTTGTGGACTCATTTAATATGGTGGTAGCCCTGGCTGAAGCACTACCTTAGGAAATGTCAGTTTTTATCTATGCATATGGAGCAATAAAAATATGCACCCTGGTGTTCTCAACATTTTCTATGATATGGAAGCTGTGTGGCATAATTTATAAAGTGCACTTTAATATCACAGAGCTATTTTTGAAATTACTATGCTGAAAATAATTAATAGAGAACCTGTAAGGCATTCACTTTTTAACTACAGTTGAATGATATCTCAGTAACTAGAAATAATTAAAAAAAATTCATCTGAAATGGCAAGAAAATAAAAGAGAAAATACTTAAAATTGCTAGAAAATATGAGACAATAAAATCAACAGCCAGACCAAGCTTGACCGACCTTAGCTTTTATTCTGTTAGTTTAATCAGAGCTCAGTCCTAAAAGGTGCTGATTTTCCTGTCCCTGATTCAGCAAATGAGAATCACAGGAATAACTACAAACAAGAGAGTAATCCTCCGGAGTACAACTGAACTAAAGACTCCCTTAATATAGAAACCATTGGGACAGATATAGAAATATGTCTATGTAAATTTTGCTTTTCAACAAGAATAGAAGGACCTTAGTAGGAACTGTTTAAATAAATTACTTGTATCCCTGCCATAATTTTGTGTTGCCTCTCTTGTGCTGAACATGAGGAAACTTCCTTTTCCATTTCAGACCCTCAGGCCTTCTTTTCTTTCAAACATTACATTTCTCTGTTGATCCAGTGATGAGTTCAGGCTATGAAACAGTCCTACCTGCCACTCTGCAAAAACTGCAGTATCAGGAAATTTAAAAAAACTTTTATAGCTTTGATTTCCTACCATCGATGTGGTTATCTTTAAAAAAAACCCTCACTTACTGCTTCTGTTATAGAACATTATCCATTGAATAGAATCCAGACAAATATGTCAGCTGTTATTCACACCTTTCATTACTTGAAGTCTGTGTGCTGAAACTTTTACTTCAGTCTAGGCGACTTATTTTGGTATAGCTTAAAGCTGATTCCTTTCTAATTTAGCTAAAAGTCTGTAAAGGCACTCCAATGTTGAAATAAGAGAGTTCATGCAAAACAGGGAAAACTGTGAATTCTTATTACAGTTTCACTCATACTATAGAGATACTCAAAATCTTTAGAGTAGGTATTAATGATGAATAGGTACAAAAGAATTAATTTGATGGTGGTTTCATGTTTTACACTCCACTACTCGCTGGAGCTTTCCATCTATGCGTATCAACATTAAATTGCATCAGATTTCATGACATATTTATTTCTTTGAAAAATTATGAAGTTGTACTAGTAAAAAACTATTTTGTTCCTTTTGAGGCATCTACATTGTTATAAATTAGAGCATTTGGGTGGAATCACTACTGATAGATATAAAGTTTCTAAAGTTATGGCTTTCAAATATCACATAGATTTGGTGATTATCTGAGTCCACACAGAGAAAGACAGAACATGTTTTAAATTGGCAATGCAGCTCTCTCCCTTGAGGAATCACTAGATGTTTTTTCTCATGACAATTACGAATGTGAATTTAGGAGACCTGGACAACCTTTACTATTTGAATTTTTCTGCTGTTTCCAATATAATCCTTGCTACTGAGGAGCAGAGCTAAAACAAATTACTGGTCCTGCTATAGCATTAATTCAGCCTAATTGTCACTAAGGTTATTTTTTTTTCACCCTCCACAAACCTTATTTTTGACACATTATTGGAATTCCAGCTATTGATTTCAGGAAGTCCAAGTTTTATTTACAGGTAAAGCTTCCTGTTAAGATGTCTAGAACTCCTTATGTGGATAAAGGAGGAAAATTATTCTTAAATTTCAAATTTTGAAGTTGGATTCTGAACTAGGAACAAATGAGAAGGTGATGTGAATTTCATGTTATTTCAAGCAGAGCATCATGGATGCAGCAATAGACTTGCCTATGAAGATATATGAGGAAATGTACTAGATGGTGGATATCCTTGAACTATGTCAGTAACAAATAGTTTGAAAGGCAAAAACTTCAGATGCTTCCATACTAGAACAAAAAGAAAAAAAAAACACTTTAAAAGTTTAAAAAGGAAAATAGAAAAGAAGAAAAAACCAGTTATAGAAATAATCCAGACTCCCAGTAGGGAATATCAAGATAGGATATTAAATTGGGTTTAGAAAACTGCACTCATAAGATTATGTGAAGGCAGAGATTTGAGGATCAAAAGAAATAGAGTTAAATGGCTCAAATGCTTTCACATGATTCTAAATCGACTCAGCACGAGCAGCTTGCGACATTCTGTCTGCCAATCTTCCCTGGATATGTGCATTCGCTTCCTAAAGTCTTCATTGTGATCTTTGTAAAAGACATTCACATACTAATGATGTCCCTTAGTGTACCTTATGAAACATTCAAAATGGGCTGTTGTGGATATGGAGTTTAACAGGGAGCAACTAATTGTTTATGCTGGGCTAGCCTGAGGGGGTTTCATTTTAAAACTTTAAAATTATAAGGCCTGAATTTCCAGGGCAAAGTTTCTCTAATAGATGTTTCAGTAGCACATAGCTAGTCAGTGAAAAGCATACTGTGCATATTTTTTTTTTCATTTGAAACCCTCTGTAGACTATGTGCTGTTTATTTATGAGACTGAGGTCTGGCTATGCTAATAGCTGGGAAAAAAAAGCAGACAGCCACCCTACCTGCTAGCATACTAGAATGCCTGTTGTGCCACCTTCCAAGCTGCTGTTTTATTAATGATCTTGCAACTGAAATAGTAGGGCATGAAGAAGTGTTAAAATGACTTACTGATATGTCACAGACATTTGCCAAGAAAATGAAATGCACTGAGAGGAAAAAGCACCAGGGAGGCCAATGAGGAACCAAATGTTCCATATTCTGATTTGTCTGACCTTCACCTTCCTGAGCTCTAAAGAGAAACAAAGCTGCCTTACTTGTGCTGTGTAAACTTGTTATCCATAAGCTCCAGAACTGTGTGGATTATGTACAGCATTTGCTTATTTACATTAAAAATAAGTCTGCTTTAAATTGAACACATCCTTTGCATTGTTAAAAAGAAAAAAACAGCAGCACAGATATTCCTCGTTGGCTCAGACCTATCGATGCTCCATTCCTGTTTCTTAGCATCCCTAATAACAATTTTTTTTTTATTAGAAAAGAATTAGGAAAATGCTGATATTGAAGTCTGTCATAACAAGGAAGAAACAGAAGAATGAAAAACAGTTCAGTTTGAAACAGTTGACCACAATTTTCACAAATTATGTTGTCCATATAGTCTAATCCTGAGGCTTTTCTGGATAATAAACTGCCTGTCTTGTGTCCCAGGACACAGCATAATGGATTTCTATCCTTGATAGAGGTCCTTTAGTGGTGAATTGATATCCACATTTCTAGTGGCATGGCAAATGAAGACTTCTTCCTGGCTGGTTGTCATACTGAAAAGCAGTGCTAACAACTCATTTCCTATGTCAGCTCCCTGATCTATTTGAGCTAAGCTCAGACAACAAGGATGGCAAATTTCACCAGAATCTCTGTGGGGATGGAGGCATTGCAGCTGGATCTGAAGGAGGACTTGTATCCACACAACTTGACCTGTTTCTCTCCAAAGAAACTAAGAGAACATATCAACAGATTTTCTCAACAACTTGAATTGACGAAAATATCCTACCTTGATTTAAAAATCAGAAAGAGGTCTGAGAAATACATTTAAACCAAAGACACAACCTCATCAGGGGGAACATGAATTTTGATATTTTTTTCTTTGAAGATCATTTTTTTCCCCATAACATTAGAAGACACATGGGAACAATCAAGGCTATTACTTTTGAGGACTACACATTTCATGCCTTTACCCTGTTTTGAGTGAATTGAGTGAATGTGTGGTTTAATTTTGCTAGTGAGTGAAATCATGCTTGTCTCACATATGACAGTCTATAAGGGCTTACATAAATAAATAGCTGTATATAAACGTGCTATCTGAAATGATTACATGCCATAATGAATATATGACATCCTGCAGTAGGAATAGAAGCTGTAACTCTGTGCAGGTAACAGATATTAGAGTCACTGAATGATTCTAAGTTGTTTTGGACTCTTCTGTTTGACAGATAGATCTGGTACTTTTAGAGGAAGTTGGGTTCAGTTTTGAAGGCAGCAGACCTTTACCCACAGCTCCACAGAGGATGGATGTCAGCAGTATCACCTCGCACTGCCTTCTGAGAGGTTGTGGCATCAGCTGGGTAGGTCTCTTTGTAGATGTGAAGATGAAGTCTGCAGCCACAGTATTCCCATGGAGGCTGCTAGCAAACACGACTGGTGCCACTGGCTGTGTGCCTGCATGTCTAAATTGGTCATAGGAACAAGGATTAGAATCCCAATTAATTTCTAATTAGTTGTCAGTTTGAAAATAAAATTTTAAATCTACCTGAATTCCTACAAGCCTCCTTTTTCCCATGAGGCTCTAAAGTGTAAAACTCAGTGTAGAATTTAACCCTTTGTCATGTTGAATTTATCAAGGTTTAGACTACTACCCTAGAAGTCAAAGGTTTACTCTGTTATCACATCATCAGGCCTTTTTCAGCCTTTCTCTGACTTCTGATACTTAAGTGTGTTTGGTTTCTACTGGAGGCCCAGAATGCTTGTTAGATGCTAAAAATGTGTAAAACATAATCTGGTACTGTCCCCAAACTAGTACCCTGGCAAGCACAAACAGTGCATCTAAGACCATGTTAGTATTGATCTCAAGTCAGATCACATTAGCACTTCCTATGCTACCTGGCTAGAGCCTGCCAGTGAGTTAGCAATGCATAGAAAGACAGACTCAGGCAGTCAGATCGATGGATTAATGACGTCTGTCTCCTTTGTGCTATTTTACTTCCTACATATGTCTCTTGATCCCCTTGTGTCCTCCCTCTGAATGTACTTTCCAAAGGTTCAGAAGACACATAGCACAATTTTGTGCAAGTAATGCATGTGTAATAGCAAATATCTTTTTTAAAAGTGTGATAATAATGCCTGTCTAGGTCTGTGTATGCACTTATGCCTACACATAGTTTTTCTCTCATAGTAAAGATTTTGCTTTATGACTCTGATGCGTGTTCTTAAATCTTATCCTAATATGTAGATATTTAGGAAAAGCAGGTTATCTTTGGCAGATGGTCATGTTTACATGATACAGAGAGCTTGCAAAATTTCCAGTGTGTGGATGAATAATAACTATGAACTTTCCTAAAGGATTTATTGCTTTTTTTCACACAGATCTCTTTCACATCTATCTTTTGTGCATTATTAGTGTATTTCATTACTAGTTGACTACATGTAACCACTTTTACACACTCATGTAAGTTTCTTGCATTACCAGTACATTATTCTGTCATTTATTTCTTGTTTTTACTTATAATTTAACATATTGTTTTCAAAACACAGCAAGCTCTGGCTAAATAATTCACTATACGTGCTAGTCTGCTATTTCCTTCCAAATCAAATATCTGTTTCTGTGTGACTGTACTTTTACATGTTTTGGCTAACCCTCATGTTTATGAGTTTTTCTGAAATATCAGTTTTTTGTGATTTATATTCTTTATTGGAAAGAATCTGCCAGGAAGAAATGTGTGTAAAGTTTCATGTCTTCAAATATCATTGTCTTGTAAAATTAACTATTTGGGTTTTTTTTCCTACCTGTATTTTTCTACCCTCTACTTACCTCATTCTTCAACATTTTCCTCACAGATTTTCAGCCTGCCTTATTTGACATTCTTTACATAAGTTTTATTGCCTTGAACCTATTTTCCCAAGTCCTTCTGAGAATCTCAATCTTATATTTGTGATTATTTGTATTACAGCAATAGCTATGGGACCTAGATGAAACCAGAGCTCCATTTTATTACCGCAGATTCATGCTGAGAAACAATATTTACTCTGAAGACTTGATAATAGTGGGATCCAGTCTTGGATACCCCAGAGAGATGTGCATTTTAAGTATATGGTGAAGCAGTAAAGAAAATACCTGACTTTCTCACACAGTCAGCAGGAATCATGAAGACTGGAGCAACGTCCCCAGGGATGTTGTAGAGACCCCATCACTGGAAGATTTCAAGATACATTTGCACAGGGTGCTAGATAATCTAGTCTCAATTTCCCGTGAAATGTTGGACCAGATAATTTTCCAAAAACCTTTCAGACCCGGGCTGTTCCATGATTTTTATAAGTGAGAAGCTCTCTGATCCATGTGAAAATCTTTGAAGGCCTCTGCTCTCTTTGCTGACCACTCAGATATGCCAGGTTCTGTGTTTGTTTTCTCACATTAGTTTTGATTTGCTGTCACACCAAAGCCTAACCTTCCTGAGCATCAGCACAGTCTGTATGCCTGTCATTTTTCTGTCTCTGGTTTGATGTAAACCCTCTGGTTCCTGCGATGGGAAAACCATAGCAGAGGTGATGCTGGACTGTATAAAAGTCCAAGACTTGGACCTTGAAATAGCATAGCAGCTAAGGTGACAAAGACATTACCTGTAGCACACTACTGGGGAGCAAAGATTCCTTAAAATGTTTTGTGTAAAAACACCAATTGGGCATTTCAGTTATGAAGGCTGAATCTGACCAAAAATTGGTAAGTGAAAGACTAGAAAAGAAGACAGAATGGAAATGATTCACTCAAATCTGTGGATCTGGACAGCTGGCTGGACTCTCTTGACTTCAGTCTCATGAGTAGTTGCTTATATTTACTGAGCACTGGACAAAAATACATTCACACATATTTTTCTCCTCACAGCTTTCCTTATCTGTTTTGTTTTGTTTTTCTTTCCCGCTGATCTACCCTCCTCTTTCTGAGACTTAATCTCCTCTTTGGGCAGAGTGTGAGTAGATAGTTTAAGGTTTTCTGAGCCAGCCAGGGTAGGGCTCCTGGGACTAGTACAAAGAGTATTCCCAGAGTATTCTCATCTCTGCAAAGAGATGAGAAGTAAGACCTGTAGTAGTTTTCAAAGGCAAAAATCAAGGTCTCCGTGACTCAAAGGTCCTACTTAGAGGTGCCATGAATGGTTCTCTAGCCTACATGTAAGCTACACTGCAGTTTGGTGGCTGGATCATAAATTCGAATAATAACTCTGACATGTCACAGAGTTCCTCGCATTTTTGTTCCCCTGAAGAGCTTCATGCAAAGAAGAATGGATTCTGCCTGCAGTTATGACCGTGGTTGTCTATGGCTTCATTATATATGCAACAGATTCAGTTCCTTATCCTAAGAGTATGGGTTCCTATAAGTATAAGCCCACAAAGATGCTGAATATTTTATGAAATTGTATTTTAGTTTGGAAGAGATCTGCTAGGAATATATTACTTTCTTCCTGCTGAACTCCCTGAACAGTCTTAAAAACATGATAATGCTGCTGACAAACCTTTCATGTCTAAGCAATTTCTTTCAAAACAGGAAATAAATTACACATCTGAAAACCGTTCACATTCTTGATCTGTCCTGATCAAAACTGTCATTCTTCAAAACTGGACAGGTTTTCTTCAAGGCATTTTATACTGGGTTCAAGTTCTTCTTGTTAATTTAAGAAAAATGCTATGGGCCAACTATTTTTTATTATTTATGACTATTTTCAAAAACTCATTTCACTTTTCTTATCCCTCAATGAGAACACTGATGGCATTATGCTTTATAGAGCTCATATTGACATTTTTACTAACTCCACACTCACACTGGGTTTAAAACTGCTGCCCATCACAACACAGTTTAAACATCTCTTTTTCAGAGTCCTATCCAACAAGTTGCTCCTTTCATCAATGTAGAGTTCCTTTAACTTGTCTCTCCTTATACATTAGGAAGAATGATAGTTTGCAAGACTTATAATTGCAGGTTATTTCACATCAGAGGTTAACTAAATTTGCTAGGTGTTAGGCTTCTTGTGTAGCATGACCATGTTTTGGTATCAGCTGAATTTTTGTGTGAATTGCATTTTAGCAAGAGAAGGGATGTACTTAAAGTGCTTGCACGTATAAAATATTCATCCTTGGTAGAGACATGAATACATGCTATCCTGCAAGTATTGAATTTGAAGCAACACTATATTGTATTTCTGTTCATCCTGCAAGACTAACTGTACGACGTGTCCAGACCAAACATTACTAAATATTTCCATTGTAAGGATAAATTGTAAGATCTTTGCAATCTATTTGAGATTGTACTTATTGTAAATAAGTGCATAGAGTCAGGCAGTGACCCTGACCTCACAAACACAGAAGACAAAGTCTGGAAAGGAAAAGCAGAAGAAAGATTGATGAAGATTATGTAGAAGGTCAGTGGACAAAGTAAGAATGAAACACTGTTCTTCTGTGTAGGCCAAATTTCTGTTCATCAAATCATATAGCATTTTATTTCAAAAAAAGGGCTTGGAAATGCCATGCACTTGCTACAATGTCTCTTTTACTTTCTGTAAGGATGTTTCTTCATGTGCAGTGACTGTAAGATTATTCATTACTTAATGGAAACAGCAGAAGATACATTTGCTGAATTTGGAAAAACAATTGAGAGTAACGAAAATCTATTAGAAGTTGAAGAAATTGGTAAATTTTTAAAGTGAACCAATAATGGTCTAATTCTGTGTTGTTGGTTTCTTTGGGGCTTTTGCACCAAAAGATGGGAGAGTTTTTCTGGCTTAGGTGATTTTTATCTATTAATTTGATCTTTACTTTCCTGGATTTTTGGAATTGGGGTCAGAATTATGCTTTTCAGAATGAAACAGAAGGGTATAATTTTGCGTGTTCAAGCGGAATTGGCATGTGTATGGCCTTTGCAATACTCTAGATTTGCTGATTCCTGTGTTAGTGCTTTAGAAAAAGCAAAGAAAAAAAGAGATTGTAACTTGTGATGAGAAGGAGATGTTATTTTCCCTTCAAGTGTAGTTAAGCAGCATGTAAAGTGTGTGAGCATGATTTGCACTTTTGGTTTGAGAGATTACGCAGATATAAAATCTATAAACCAAATGCATTGGTCATGTAAACATAACTACATTAGTCATATTACACCATGGAAGAATTTGTATCCTTATTTGTTTAAGTTACTGTACAAATGAAATGAGAAATATTTAAGTATTTACACACAAAGATGTCAATATTCCAGCAATATGATGCAAATTTTGCAGATTTTATTGTCTTATCCTGGTCAAATATAATGCATTTAGAGTAAAAAAATAATAAGTGCAGATTAATGAAACTAAAAGCAGCTTAGGTTTGTGAATAAAATTAGACTTTTTCAACAAAATTATTTTATTTTTGCAAGGATCAATGTTTGAGAATAAAATTTTTCCTTTTTCCCATTTTTTAAAATGAAATCATTAAATGTCATTTGAAATAATTTGGAAAATGAACTTTGTTTTAAGAAGAACTTACAGTAAATGTTTCAGTAATACTTTTGATTTTTAAAAAACCCTTGGAGGGAAACCCAAGACAAACTAACAAGAACTCATTCAGAACAATTACAGTGGAGCTGCTTCAAAAATGTTACAAGAAAAATCACTTAGAAACTTTTGTGGAAAATGTTCTTGGTATCTGACCAACTCAATGTCTGAAATGTATTACTTATACGAATTTTCATAAAGCTGATAGCACCATAAGATTTCAATCCAAGACATGGGATCGAATACAAACTCTTTCCATATTGACTTACTACAGGAAAATTCATCGCATCTAAAAAATTTGGAAGTAGTTCTTGCTGCAGCAGCAATCACATTTTTCACTTTACAGAGAAGTAACTCCTTTACACAGAAGTTTCTCACAATAATACCTTTTTTTTTCTTTTTTTTTCTTTTTTTTTTTTTTTTTTTGGCTTCTCCAGTACTTCAAAACAGTTTAGAGGATTTTAGGCTTACTTTCCAGAATAATTTACTAATAAGGTACCAGGAGTGGTGTGTTAGAAGAAGTTCTAAGTTTCTGGAAAGGTAAGTTGTTAATAAATTCTTTTTCAGGCTTTATTATAGTAGGCTTCCTTGAATGATAAAGTTGGTTGGTCAGAGTATTCCTCAATTTGTGGAATTACAAAATAGCCAAACTATGAAGGGTGATTTTGCACCTGTGCAGAAGGGAAGATTAGGGATGGAGCAAGGGAGACATTTCAGTGGTGATGGTAATTTAGAACAAATTGTCTCAATTTTGGTTGGTTCTATTAATTACTAATAACTTCTTTTGTCAGGCTTTGTGGCCTGAGATAGTAATGTTCTTTATACAGGAAGATCATTGTCATTATTTCTGTCTTAAGGAGAATGAAACAAAGTAGCTTGCCCAAAATCACCTTGGAGATGAGGGGCAGAGTCTTTGGATGAAATGGGATCTGAGACCGTCCAGCCTCTTCTGGCAGACATTACACAGCACTTAGCTGTCCTTCCACTACAAACCACACAGCTTAGCATGAGGACAGAAAACTGGGGATTTATAAACATCTGAAGTAGGTAGGTTGTACATTTTGTAAGAACAGGAACCTTCTTAGATTCTAATGCAGAGGAAAGGAACCTAAAGCCTGATCCTGTCCTGTTCTTAGTCTCCAAGATTAAAGCTGAAAATCTAATTCCTAGGCTGTCACAACTTGCCTATGAATACAGTGTTAGGAGGGAACAAAAATCATTTAATCATTTCCTAAAGGAAAAAAATTAAGAAAACCTCAAACAAGAATGGTATATTGCTGCATATTAGATGCAGAATTAAACTCACATACTGTGAATAGTAACAACAATAATAAGAATTATCACAGTAATGTGAAAAAAAAGGAATGTTTTATACCTACAGCAGAAGATGTATCATCTTTTGGTTATTAAGACGTGATTGGCAGTCACTTTCTGATTTGTCCACAACATAGAAAACTCAAATCCCTCAAAACTCTTTCATTTCACTAACATAGCATTGAATACAACATGTTCTGTTCACCCAGGGATAGTGGAAGAATAATTAAAATATATTTTAAAGATATTTTGAGCTCCTAATGTCAAAGCTAATTGAATATACTAATTTCAGTAGAGCTTCCTTTATACAGACTTACAGAAAGACCTTAGCAGAGAAAAGAGTGGGTTTTTTTGAGTAGCATTCTGATACCATCTGAAATTCTGTAATTTAAATTCCAGTTAGTATTTTGTATGAGTCATTCTTTAAATATATACAGCTAAACTGTTATTTAGATAGCCAGAATTAATTTTGTAATTAGTATAGTGTTTAGGACTGGCAAACTAATTTTATTAAAAAGCCACTAACATAATTCCTGAGCTCCATATTGTCCCTTTTTGAATGTGTATTCCCAGACAATATTATGTATTCAAATTAAAAAGCTCAGTGCTTCAGTCCAAGGTCATCATAGTTTGTCTGTTACAGTTTCCCTGAAGTTTGATGAGACAACTGCGTTAATGAAAATGCATTAGATAATTAAAAAAAAAAAATAGAACACTCTTAAGTTCTTGTATTAGTGATAATTTTACATTTGACACAGAGTTAAAAAGAATTTCTCTATTTGCTGGTGTATTAATATCTGTAGTGACAAATCCTTCAGCACATGCTATAGCTGCTGTTGCCTGAAGGAAAACCTAAGGACATTCTAAAGAGCACTGTGGAGGGAAGTTGTAAAGAATACTTGGTTTGGAGTTGTTAGACTGAAACTAAGCAGGATGGTTTGATGTATTGCCAGAAGGCTTTATCTTCTCAAAAAGTTCATAATCAAACACAAAGGAGAGCCTACTGCATATTTTGTTGTTCAGCAAACATGAAAAGTTGTTTTCCTTTCGTTAATGCATCTCTTTTTACACTTAGCCTTATCCAAAACAACACATTCTGTAGATACTGTTACCACTTAAAGTCCAGGATTAATTCACTTCAGTGAAACATTAGTTCCTTTTAAAAAATTGCTTTTAAGCTGATTTTGGCAGAAACACTTGAAACAGAAATCAGAAAAGGAAAAATACAAGTTAATATTGCAACATTTTCCAAACCTTCCATGCAAAATCTCTAAAGTATTTAATACATATTATAAAATGGCTAAAAATCTGATATAGAAAGGTAAGATTTATCCCAATTTTCCCTAGGGAAAATGTGAAGTAAGGAATTATGTCATCATTAGCCTTCCATTGAAACACAGAAACTCACACATGCAAAACTTACACATTCACCCATGTTCATGTCTGTGAATCATATAATATTGATGGCTTCCACTGCAGAACTCCAAGTTTCTCTTAATGGAGACAGGCATTTTAAGACATGATCCACTTATTCATATCAGACATCACCTTTAGGAAGGGTTAATCATACTCCTAAATGGCAATATAGTGATGTTCAAGAGAATCCAGACAAATAGCTCAAATGTAAACACATACACTTAAAAAAACCCTGCCCAGACTAAGTTGCAGTGTGTTTAACAGCATGTTCCCATGATTTTTCATTAAAAACGATTGACAAGTACGTGGTTATGAATATTACACAACCTTTTATGCTGTATATTCTCAGTGTTGAATTAACATAAAGCAGTTAATTCTACAATTTTGAAGTCATTTATATATCTAAAAGAGAGATGAAAATCCTGTATTGTGTTTTCTTACTTTTCAGCAACAAATAAGAAATATTGATATTAATGATTTAGGACGAATATGTGACAAATGAGTACAATAAAGACTCAAGCTACATTGATATGTTATTTTAGAGATATATTAGACAGATACTGAACAATATGACCTTGGTTAGGGGATAAGATTTTTCCTAAGAAAAAGGGGATAAGATTTTTCCTAAGATTTTTCCTAGCTTTACAAATTACTGACTAACTTACTGTAAATATCCATCTAGGTTTAGTCTGCAGGCTTGGTTCTCACATGTCCAAAAATCATATATTGTATATAACTGAAAAAGAATTCATCTCACGTATACTCAATGTTGGGTACAAAACCAAATTATACTGTTGATATGCTCGCTACAGAAAAATAAAGTAAAAAAGTCCCATCAGATTGAATGTGGTGAGATTATGTAATTCATCTTTAGTGTCACAGAGCAGCAAATATCTTGTCTAATAAAGACAAGAATATATTCTGTTGGGCAAAAAAAGAAAAAAGAAGAAAAGGCCTACTCCCCCCCCCCTTCCAGTTTTAGTGTCTTCAGGCTGAAAAGAGTAAGGCTGTTTTGATTGTATTTAAGAAATAGGAAGAAGGAGTAAAAAGTATGTTTGAGTAGTCAAAATGGCAGTATATACAAAATGGGCAAAATAACCTCTATAGGATAAATGGACAGATAGGAAGTCACTGATTTAATTATGTGTTTTACCCTCAGTGTTTTCCTCTAAAGTCTACACCACAGCCCGAGCAAAATTACTTCACCTTAACTTGAGCAGGGCCTTATTTAAAGAATCTTAATAGAAGTTAGAAATAATAGCATGACGAAAATGACACGTAGTTTCAAACTGACTATTAAACCAAAGTTTCAGAGAGTTCAATGTGTTCAAACCCAAAAAATCATGAGGCATCGTACTTCTGGGAATATTCCAGTATTGGCAGATATGTTGCTATAAGACCTTCCAGTCTTAGTATCTACAATGTTATGATAGCTCTTCAGTTTAGCTTTTTCTCCTTGCTCCTGGTTCAATTTGTGCTGTTATCTAATGTAGCACAGGAGCTGGCAGCTTCTGTGATAATAACTGTGTGTATGTATTTCAAAATTGGGATAACTAATTCAATGGGTGGGATCACAAAAGAAATCATTCAGAGGTGGTACAGCACATGGTTTTGCCTAAATCAACTACAGTTCTCCTGTGTGATCTTGTGTAAGTCATTATTGTCTGTACTGTCAGCCATTACCATGGCTATATCACAGCATTTATGTTACAGGTTCCCAGAGAGAGTCCAGCAGTGCTTTGGCTCCCTATATATAGTACATGGAGAACTGAATCTACCAAAGTGGTATCCTTAACCAAGTTTCTACCCAAGCAATATTGATCTGGGTCAGGTAATAATTTGTTACATGCAGTATTTCTTCTTGTTAAGAAGCATTAGCTCCATTTGGGTTTCACGGCCTAATTCCTTTGTTTGGATGTAGAGGCCCTAAGCCTTGCTCTCAGACCTCAAGACATGATTCTTAAAACTGTTTTCTTTACATATTAGAGTAGCAGTGAGAATACCAACCTTATAATCTGCTTCTATAAATGAGTAGCTGTAAGAAAAGACTGAAAGTCCTTTTTCTTCTTTCTTCTTCTCTACACAAATCCATGAAATATGTAAAGAAAAAAAATTCTTCATTCATAATCTATTTTCTCCATGTATGATTGTCGTGGTTTGGCCCAGCTAGCACTGCAGCACCATGACAGTCTCTAGCTCGGTGCCCCCATTCACCCCCACCCTCGTTAGGATGGCAGAGGCCCCAGCGAAATGGCAATAAAAAGATAAGCAAAGTTGTTGTGGATTAAGAAAAGGGCAGGGAGGGCTCACTGCCAATTACGGTTCTGGGCAAAACAAACTCCAGTACTCGACTTAGAAAGTAGGNATTTTTACATACAGGGTTTTGAAGTTTTTTTGGTATTCTTCCTGCCTTGAGTGATATTTTCATAATGCACTCAAATATTTGAAACACATAACACTTGGTGTTCCTTATTTCAGAAGTGTTATTAGGTACATTTTTGTCAATATTCTCAAAAATTCTTAGTCTTCAAAAGTACACATGAATCAATTGTAATGTTACTAAGGAGAAAGAAAATGAATGCATCCTTTTTTTTCTACAAATACACTAGGTTTGAACAGTCTGACTGTTTTCCTAACCAGAACTAGAAAAGAATGAATGGATATTATCAGAGACTTAATGAACATGTTTCTTGTCATTTTCTTCCATCTTCGTCATTTTCAATCTTCCCCTTCCTGTCTATGGCAGTTGGCATTATGCCGATGAAGAAAAGACGAGTGATATTCAAGAGCTTGCGCCGGAGGATCAGCAGAGGGTTTTCCCACAAAATTTGAAAAGTAATAGAAAATACTTATTTTTAAAAGGAAAAGAACTCAAATTCAGTCAGTAAAATATGCTCATGAAGGACTTGGGTACTTTGAAAAATACTGCTATTGCCTATGTCTTTTTAAACTCTTCCAAGAGTTGAAGCACTTACTGCTTCTGTAGGGCTCTGAATGGAATCTTTATATGCTTTATCTGTGGTGAATTGTGGGAGAGTTATTTTGATCAGATAGTCTAGACCAGGCCATTTACTTTCTCAATTAAATCATTAAATGATGCAGGGAAGTAAATGTTTAACACAGATGCTTAATCATATTGTTAGGTCAAAACAAGAGAGATGTTATATCTAGGAACAGGACAAGGGGTAATGGAATTAATCTGGAACACAAAAAGTTCCATTTAAACATAACAAAAAACTATTTCACTGTGAGGGTGAGGGAGCCCTGGCACAGGCTGCCCAGGGAGGGTATGGAGTCTCCTTCCTTGAACGTCTTCAGGACCTACCTGAACATGTTCTTGTGTGACCTCATCTAGGTGGACCTGCTTCTGCAGAGGTGTTGGATCAGGTAATCTCTAAAGATTTCTTTCAACTTCTACCATGCTATGATTCTATGAAAAGCCTAGTTTTGCATTAAAAAGAAAAATAAAGTTTTACTTAGCTTTAATACTAAACAGCAAACTTCAAGCCAATGAGACATTTGTGCAAGAGTGATTTTTTGGCTGCGATTATTATCTGGATACTGCCAAATGTAAAGTAGCATGACACAGCAAACCCAACTGAACATATTTTTTCAGCAGAATATAAGCAGTTTTCATATTTAGTTCTAAATAGCGGACTTGTGATAATATTATCTCTTATTCTAACAATTTAGTTTAAAGATTAAAAGCACCACTAGAAATTATGTTAGATACTGATATATATTGACTTTAAAGATTTAGGTTTAGTTCCCGTGTGTTGAGTATTTTCTGGAAAAAGAAACCTTATCTCATGTTTTTATTGACGAAGTGTTCATTGTTTTTAGGACATTCATTCAACCTGAAGAGAAAAGCCATTAAAAAACCAATCATACACAATAAAACATTATCTTCCAGGAAATAAACCTTGAGTATGTTATATTTTGAAACATGGACTATTAACAGGATTTTTTTTTTGAAATATCATTTTCAACCTATGGTAACCAAAACACAGAAAGAAACAATGTTTTATGTTTAGATTGAAATGTTGTGTTTATTTAGCTTATATTATTCAGAGGATCCTCATGCTATTTTAAGTCCAATAATAATGTTAGATTTTCAACACAAAAATCTGAAGATTCTGATGCTGAAAATACAACAGGAATCTAGGATGAGGACAGATTTCCAAATTGAGCTTGACACAATATAGCCTACTAGCTAGTCTTTATGTTCTGTGGACTTCTGGAGGATGGACTATTGGGTCACCAAAATAGTCTAATGACTATTCAGTAGACAGGACTATAGACTTCTACTCTGCTGCAGCTAATAAAGGTTTTACTCTGTTTCAAACAGCAGGAGACTGAATTCAAGTAGAAGATACTGAGTAATGTGGCCATGGTATTTTGATATGACTATGGTATTTAGCCATGTAAAATGTGATGGATGTATGCAGTTCTTTTTGGTTTTGTGTTGTGGGTTTTTATTTCAGTGTGTGTGTATGAAAAAAAACAAAGAAATCCAAAACTCAATCCAAACAAAAAAAAAATAAAAAAACCTAAACATGCCAAAAACATATTCTAAGATTTTAATAATCTCAGATGGTCAGGATTTAAGTTTTACATCTCAACAAAAAGATTGATGATGCTGTTGCCACATTCGCATGCCAGAAGTATATTGTATTGATTGAATGTCTACTGCTTTTAGCAGTTAATAAATCCCGAGTTAGTGTTTACTTGCCTGCAAAAGAGAGACACAATAACATTGCATATATTAATTGTGCTTTTGAAACTGAAAGTTGGTAGTGTATCGGAAAGGTGGAACTATTTTCATTAATGCACCAGGTTGACAGCAAGTTGTGTTAACAAAGTTCAGCAAAATGTCTTAAGTGTCCCTGGGATGTTCATAACAATAAATTAACTTGCAAAGACATAGCATGCTTAGGGAAATTCTAACATATGTAATTTTACTGGAATGCAAAGCAAGCCAATAGGCTTGCTGAAATTATTAACAGTTAACTAAGTTTGGAATGTCAACAAATGTTTTACATACCCATAATTTATTGTCATTTCTTTAGGCTGACTACAACTTACACAGAGTCCAATTCAAAGCAGGGAATACTTATTTGCTTTCATTTTCTTTTGTTATTTGCTTTCATTTTCTTTTGGGTTGTGAATGAGATCACTTATTTTTAACTACATGATCTCTGAACACAGACAGCATAACCCATAGAAAAGCTGCTCACTGCTGCTGAATAAATCAAAAGAGACTGGTAAGTATATCTCAGTGAACTGTTCTGCAGAGTATTTTACTCTATGCCTTGGTGTCACTAGTCAGGATGGGAATGATAATTGCATTAGTTAGCTTAACAGAAGAAATCCCCCAAAAGCTTGTGTCTCTGTTTCAGAATAATGAGTTACAATAATTTCAGGAAGGAAATATGTGGATCATTTGCTAATCAGAAATCTTACTTGAAGACTACAACCATGAATCTCAGTCAGCAGAGCCAGAATTGGCAATTTAAAAGTCAGGTGTCCAGACTAAGGTGATCAGTGAGGCTCTTTTTATGGAAAAGACAGATGTCTTCAACAATTATTAATCCACTTTCTGAAATAGGCATATAAGAAAGGTGATATGAATCACATCAATTGATATGCTATTCCCTTTGTCTTCAAATACTGTAGCAGGAGTTTAAATGGCTAATGGGAAACATGTCTACCTGTACTCAACTACTCTTCAGTGAGCTGACTTTCATTTTGACATGGGTCACTGATTTATGAATTGTTATAACATTTATTGCAACATATTGCAGGATATATTATTTCAGAAGGGTATAAGAGGATTAAGTGACTTTCACTGATCTGAGCAGGTGGACATCATTGCTTTTGACAATGTTCTGTCATGCGAACACTATCCTCTATTCATAGAATCATAAAATGGTAGGGGTTGGAAGGGACCTTTAGAGATCATCTAGTCCAACCTCTCTGCAGAAGCAGGTCCACCTAGATCAGATTGCACAGGAACACATCCAGGCTGGTCTTGAAGACCTCCAAGAAGGAGACTCTGCACCCTCCCTGGGCAGCCTGTGCCTTACCGTCACAGTGAAATAGTTTTTCTTGTTTAAATGGAACTTTTCATTATGTTCTTTTCATTCCCTCCTCTAGAAAGGGAAATAGAAGCAAAAATAATTATCTACTAAGAGATCAAATATCAAAATCAAACAGCAAACACACACAGGCAAAATAAGATCAGGTTACTGGGAGATAAGAAGACCTAGGAATACACTACATAGACCAGCACTGCAATAGATTCATCATGTAAAGTACCGTAAATATATAGGGATAGAACAGGAACTATCAAAAATGATTTTTCTATATTGTTGCTTGGGAGAATATTGAATGACAGACACAACATCAAGAAACTTCTATTTACACAAACTTCAAAATACACTTATTTTTGAGAACATGAAACACCTGACCTGAGCAAGAGATCATTAGTGCTAACAGTATCAAAGCTAAGAAAAAAATACATATTTAAATGTTAAGGGAAATTTTACTGTTACAAGTGAGAGACAACCATTGAAGTAAAGAGGTGTATGCAGGAAAGGAAGAGAACACACAGACTAAATTTATAAAATTGCTTAGTAAATAGAGAATATATAAAAGTGGAACCGAAAAAAAAACCAAAAATAAAATTCAGGAAATTCATCTGTATGAGAAAAATTATGTAATGATAGACATTTCATCAATGAAAGTTATGTCTAGAATATATATATCATAACTCTTTATCTAGAAGTCATTACTGCAGCAAAATTATGAAATTGTTATGTTCTCATTTTGAACAATCTACAGAGAAAACTTAGAAAAGAATCCCATAAAAAATCTGAAGTTCGAGAAAAAAAGTTACAAACCTGCTAAAATGCTAAGGCTATTTAAATTATTTACAAGAATGATGAAAGGTGGCTTGGTCACATAGTGTTTGTTCTTTCAAAGGGAGAAAATACAAATTAGTGAAGAGCTTTTAATGTTGAAATCATAAGAGAATCCAATGGCTTGAAACATCAACTAAACAGTTTTTAATTTACAGTGAAACATATTTAGAACATGAAGTTTAGGAATGAAATAAAAGTAGTGAGTACAATTTTTGAATATTGGTAGCAATGTAGAACAGTCTGCCCTTTTTTTTGTGGGGTTTTTTGATATCTAAGAAATTAAATTAGCTTAATTTACCTCCATCCAGCTCTTTTGCAGAAATTTTAGCAGAGTAGTAGCCGAATGCTAATTCATAACATCCTAAATAAGTGGAAAAATTTCTTGCTGAAAGTACCTCCCCGTCTCTTTTTCAGGCTAAAATTAGCTGCCCTGTTTATAAAAGCTGAAATAAGGTGGGATAAATGCCATCATAAAAAGAATTCAGTGGAAAATAATCCATGAGAAAAGGCATGTTTTGTGAAAAAAGTACTTACTATCAGATATTTGGTGTAATTACACTTTGCTTCTAAAACTGTAATGAACAGTAGTCCATGTAAAAGGTAGGTTAAAAACTAATAACTAGTTATTGTTATTTCCTTTGGTGTTCATTTTGATATATGTACTATTAAAATCTTGGTATATTATCTGTGTTGAATTTGCATTTTTGCTTCATTGGCTACTTTACTGGCAGTACTTTATTGTACATTCCTCTCAACTGGAGCTGGAACTAAGAGAAATTCCATGACTTGACCCCATCTGACGTGTGCTCATGAAAGAATTCAAGCTGTTGGGTTGTGAGGGGATGTTTAAGAGGCTAAGAGAGAGTGCACTGAAAGAAGATGGATAGGAAATGAAGGAGACAATAACTCTATTGTGAAATTATCTGTTGGGTGTTATGAGTTTCCTACAACTCTGGTACTACATATGAGCATATTTCAGTGACACATGAATCAAAGCATAAAAGATACTGAAGACCAGCACTCCTGTTTGTATCACAGAGTATTACTGGAAAGGCTTTTCTATCATCTTTCCGCTTCCTGAGATTCCAGTCCTAGATAGTTTAAAAAAAAACACATGTTGTGTTATTTCCTTATCTGAAATACCCAAATCTCATCTCCTTTTTTGCTACTTTTGTAGCAATTTCTTAGATTATGTTTATGCTAAGACTGTCTGACTATCATATCTTGGAGACGTCTGCAAGGTGGCTTTGAACTATCTAATTCCTAGAGCTGTTAGAAAGATAGCCACGGCAGTACAAAGCTTCCTGTAGGCTTTAAAGTATGCCCTTGAGATAGGAAGGAGGGCAACATAATAAACAACAACTACCTTCCAGATTTGAGTCAGAATAGGTGTTGATTTGTCTCTTCATACATTTTTGTTCTGCTGGAGTTGAAATCCCTGTGTACAACCTTGAGTTGAAATGAGGTGACCACTTTGTCCCCAGGTTTTGAAATATACAGACTTCCTAAACTTAGGGTGTCAGAGGTGCAGTAAATGTCACCATCTATCTTTTGCCATGCAGTCCCATATTCATTCTCAATTGTATCTCCCTTATGTCTTAGCCTCATCTGCATAAACTCAGAAATACCTCAGAGGTTATTTTCTCATTCACCATTTACCTGAGGGTTTATCAGTCATTTCTGTCTCACCAAGGAGTACCCTCACAATATATTCAGTGAGTACTGGGTACTTATCCTTTCCTTCAACATTCTTCTCCTTCTTCAGATTGCTTTAGGCTTCTTCTTTACTTTTTTAGAGTAAGGTAGAGTTAAACTAAAACCTCTCTTATGTGATAAAGAAGGAAATAATTCTAAATGTTAAAATAGGTTGTCAGAAACGTTGACAAGTGTAGATAGAATGTGATTTATGGACCTTTAACTTTTTAAATTAAAATCTTGTATCCTTAGGTAATACAGTATTGCTGGTGTGCATTGAATTCTTGCACTGCATTCCAAATTATCTATAGTACATTAATTTACCATAGATCTGTTTCAGTTGTTTGAGTAAAATGGACAAGATAAATTGAATTAGTCTGAAGTATAAGATTGTAGGGAAAATGAAAGTCCATGAAGACTGTCAGATGTAAGAATTAACTGTTACCACTTTAAATGTTTCTTGTAAAACAGAGACTCTGGGAGACGTATTTGAATTTGGATACTCGTTTGTTGGCTGATACAGTGGATATCCTGTTGAGAGACACATAGGGAAAATTTAGCATAGTTTTCCTTTCAATATGTCTCAAGTTAGAAATAGAAATTTCAGAATTTAACAAAAGTCGTATGAAATTGAGCCAATAGCCCATAGACCAGAATCCTGTCTGTCTCATAACAGAATTTAGAATTGTAGGTCAGAAACTTCAGAAAATATAAATTATGCAACAACATACCCACAAAGAATTTTCTTTCTTTCTTATGACAATTAATTATGGATTTCCTTACATCTTGAAGCATGACAAAACAAAAATCTTTATTATTTTAATTTTTTTTTTTTCAAATTCAAATGAATGATTTTTATGTTCCACTTTAAAATGTTTGGTGCTTTTGTAGTCTGGGCGTAGATAATGCAAAACACTCAGAGACGCTGTTCTTCAAGTTCTTCCCTGTAATGTGGTCAATAGCAAGCACTTAAAATATTCTGGAAGGCCTCTTTAAAAATCACTTTTAACTTAGGAGGCTCAGTAGTTTTGAAAAGAGATATCTAGGGAAAGTAAAGGTCATTCAGAATTACTTCAGGAACTGGAACATTTGCTGAAATTACAATTTAAAAAGAAAATTGTAAATCATGTCACAGTAAGGACAGAATATACCTCCCTCTTTTTCTTGTTATTCTATTCCCTCAAACATTTTGGACCTAATCTACTATGATGTTGAAGGTTTTCAGAGAAAAAGATAGTCACAGAAAACAAATCAGATAGAGGACTATCTCACAGATTGAGACACATTTGCAGTCATAAGTACTTTATATGGCTATTTTGGGAGTTCCAAGGTCTCTCTGAAGCGTATTTAGAAGTCTTCCCTATTTAGAAGCCTAAGTAGAGATGGAAGTTAGAATTTTTCCACAGGTTAGAAACTCGTAAAGAAGTAAAATGAAGTAAAAGAAAAAAAAGAAAAAAAAAAGGAAAAAAAAAGGTAACATCTATATTTTTGAGAACTACAACCAAGACTGCATTATTGACCATGAAACAAGATAATCCCTTACTCTCTCTTTATAGATGACACTTATGAAGACATTTAACTTCATAGATGTGTGAAACGGCTTTCCAAAAATACTTATCTTTACTTCTACTGAAGGAATTTGGGTAATTAGGGACCTCATCAGTACTCGAGATTTCAGAGATGATCTTAAATTACAATTGTTAATTTGAACCGATCTTCTAGTCTAATTGGTTTTATCTTCTCCATTTCTTTGCTTTAGAACAACTACACTGTTTTCCTACTTTAGTAGAAAGACAGCACAACAACATTACTGAAAGAACACTAAAGACTTCAGAAAAAGGACATGTCGAACACTTGATGTTTTTGTAGCTCTTTTTGAAGCCTAGTAGTAAGGAATTCATTGTGAGCATGTCATCCTTAGTCAACTCAACACATATAGAGAACAGGATGAAGATAGATGATAAATATAAGAATTATTTTAGGAGTGAATTCAGGAGCTACTGAGCTTTGCAAAATCAAGCAATGTTCTTTGATTTCTAAATCCTTACATACATGTTACTTCATTGTCATTTACTAGAGAAGTGCCTCGTTGTATCAATGTTTATCTCTTTGACATGGATATGGAAGAACTGAAACTGAAATGTTTGTAATCTAATCTAAACCAGATCCAGATACTGCACCTTCTAGAGATCTGTAAGCTAATTGCTTTAAGTATAGTGCCTAACTCATCACATCAAATCTCAATAAATACCCCTCTCTACATTCTTATGTGCCTTATCTGGAGTTGAATCAAGATAATTTTGCATTTTGGAATCAGGAGTCAGAGTTTTATAAAGATCCTAGAGGTACACATGTTTTGCTCTCTATATCTAGATTGTTTTGGATGCATATGTGGGTGAAAGTTGAACTTTCCGCTTTGCAAGCACTCAACTTTGCCCAACCTCATCCAGGAGGTGGATTCTGCTGCTCATGAAGTCTCCATAACTGAAAGAGTTAGGGAAAAGAAATCTCAAGTTTTGTGAGAAAGCATGAAAACTGAAACATGGTCTCAAATCAAAGATTTCTGTTTAGTCTGGGAAATGTAAATAAGCGTACATCCACAAAGACCCAAAATTAGATACGTGCAACAGTAATAAGAGATGGAAGTCTGTAGCAGCGATATTGGTACCTTTGCTGTATAAACTTTTTGTTTAAATTCAAATTTAGGCAAACAAACTCTGGAGTCCTCAAATGCATTTACTTTCTTCTCTGACTTTCTAAAGAATGTAAGGTTTAGGAACAGTGACTCAGCAGAGGCCTAAAATGTAGGGATAAATCTAAATTAAATTAAATGAACCATATAATCTTAATAAATTTAATAAATTAAATGAACCACATATCCATCAGCTCTCAAAGATCTAACTATATATATTTTATCTGCAAAATTTGGAAGATGAAGCACCTGCCTGTGCTTCAGCAACCACATAAACTGAGATGCAAGAATTGCCTTTGGTTTATACCTATATTTTTTCAGGTTTTCTGTATCTTATTTCATTTGCTTGCAAAGTAAGTAATTAGAAGTACCATCTACTTCAGAAATCTCTTCCTAAACTTACATTATTCTGGTTCATTTTCACCCACATGTTCTTACAGAGATGAACCTACATTTTTTTTATGGTGAAAGGAAAACTTCACCCTGGGAATTGTATTGGAATACATTTATTTCTGCAGCAAATGAGTTTTATCACTTCAAGAGCTGTTTTACAAAACCTAAGTGTATGTGCAGTAGGGGTCTAGGCTGTTGAAGTGAGTTTGTGTGGCCAGGTTTTGTTAGCAGTGGGCTACAGACATGGCTTCTTTAAAAAAGAGCTGCTAGAAGCTTCCTCTGTAACTGACAGGGTTAGTTCCACTTGGTTCTTAGACAGACCTGCCCCTGACCAAGGCCAAGCCAATTAGTGATATACTTCTGTGATTAAGATACTTGAGAAGGGGAAGAAGCTGCTATACAGGGGCTAAAACTGAAGCAAAAAAAAAGGGAGTGAGAATGTGAAAACAAAATCTCTGCAGACATTAAGGTGAGTGTAGAAGGAGAGGAGAAAGTGCTCCTGGCCTAGAGCAGAGATTTCCTTGCAGCCCGTGGTGCAGCCCATGGTGAAGACTGAGAACCTGTGGAGAGAGGAACACAGGCAGGACCAAGTGTGACTGTGGGAAGGACCCAAGCTGGAGAACTTCATGGAGGACTATCTCCAATGGGACGGACCCCACACTGTAGCAGTGGGAAGTGTGAGGAAGCCTTCCCCTGAGAGAAAGCAGCAAAATCCATCTGTAATGAACCAATCAGAACCTTAATTTCCTGTTCCTCTGCCCTTCTTGGGGAGAGGAGATAGAAACTTGGGAAAATGCGAGGGGTGGGAGGAGGTGTTTTAAGATTTGATTTTTATTCTCTACTCTTTTTTGACTGTTAATAAAACAAATCTCCCCCAAATTTAGTCTGTTTTGCCCATGATGATAATTGCTGAGTGATCTTCCTATCCTTATCTTGACTCATGATAGAAGGACTTGTTGGGCACCTGGCACATAGCCAGGGCTAAATCACCACAGCTGTGAGAGCAAGAAACAGGTTCAGGAGGACTCCGTTTTGCTACAGTTTCTTTCCTGCCACAGAAGAGCATTTTCCAATATGGAGGGAGAAATTTACTAGTGGAGAGTATTCTCCACTGGTCTTATTCTTTTATCACTGATGATACCCCTCAACAACTGTTTAAATTCATAAGCTGTCTTCCTTACATGGCCATAAATTGATGGAACCAAAGAAGCCAATCTCAATAGAGAATTTGACTTCTTGGCTGCTCAGGTACTTCAAGCCTATGTATTTATTCAGAATGTTAATGTCTATTATCAGACAGGGCTAGGCACATTTTTCTCTTCAACTAAATCTAAAAATGTTGAAAATATCTTGAGAAATGTTTTGCTATTTTACTTTTGGTTCAAAACTTACGCATTGCTTGGATTTGTGTACCAACAGATAATGAGGGAATATCACACAATATATGATAACAATAACACTGAAGTAATGTGAGAAAGTAATTTATCTTTCTGTTTCCAGTCTGCCTGTGAGAATCTGAAAATCACTACCATTCCCATTTGAATAGGTATTTTGGTGGGAAACATTCATTTGAATATAAAGGACTGAGAGTTCAGCTTTTGACAATATGCACAAAAGTTAGATGGAAAGGAGAGAAAGAGATGAAGTACTGCTACTTAGCAGCAATATAAACTGCATCTTTTGAATGTTTTGTCAGTATTAAAATACCTTCTGTTTATTGATAATCTCTTTGCCAGAAATATTGTGTAAGTCTATTGCTCAGAAATAGTATCTCTTATTTGCCATGTCTCTTTCTCTCTTCCCCCTCTTTCTTCACCTAAATTGCCTGGAAGCTTGCAGGAATCTGTCAGACATTTGATTACAGCTTCAATATTTGCCCGTACAGGTAGAACTAATTGAGTTTAGAAGAATTATTAGAAAAGTATATTTTCCTTTTGCCCTTCCTAATATTGATATAGGAATTAATAGTAATTGATTACAATCTGTGTCCCAATTACATTGAAAATTTCTAACTCTAGTAATGCATCTCTTTCAAGAGTTTAAAGAAACTGATAAGGATAAAGGATCTTATGATCCCTTGTGAAAGATCAGAAGTAATAGGGAAAAAAAATTGTCCTTATGTTTTTATGTGCTTAGTTAGCATTAAATTAACAGGGGCCTAGATCCTGATGAAGGCTTCTATGAATGTGCATATTGTATAGGAGACAAAAGATGTTCCTATCGCTTTTTTAAATCTGGGATTCCTCACTAATCTGGAACCTTGGTCCTCAGACCACCACTTTTTGGTGGTCTGAAAGGACTGGAGTGACTTCTGGAGCCAACAATTTCCTCTTCTCACTGTTATACATGCAGTGCTAACAAGAGGCTCTATTCCAGGTAATTGAAACACTTGACCTTAACATAAATTCTGTTATTTCCAGGTCTGGAAAAAGAGACAAACAAAAAAGGATGTTCAACTCTTCTCTTTCCCAGACTGATAAACATCTTTGTTGTTTCTTATTTCTTTTTGTCTTGCAGCTGAAATGTACTTTATTCTGTGAAGTGAGAAGCCCCAAACCCCTGTAATTACATTGAATAGGGGATTGAAAAAAGCTAATTCAAAACTGTATGCAACTTGATGGTCCAAATTTGACAGCTCAGAAAACTTAATTACTATACAGGTCTTCCTTTTCCAAAAATTCATAGGCTAAATATATTACTTTGAGTTGAATTCCAATCTGACAAGAAGACAGATTTTTCTGTAGTTACATGGTTCCAACCTGCCAAAGTCATGACACTATCTCTTCTGACTTTGTAAGGGTAGTCCCATCAATTTGCTGTGCCAAGACACTCTTACAAAGCAAAAAACATCATTACCAGTTCATCTCAGCAATCTCAATTCTGCTAATGTGAGTTTGGTCTACTAAATTTAAGTGTCCCCTTCAAAGCTTTTGTTGAATTTACAGTCTCAAAGTAAAAACCACAAAGATAGACATAAGCAGCCAGACATTTCCCCAATATTTTACAGCTACTCCTGGTCTGTTTTAGACTGAACTCCTTTCTGCACAGAATTTCCTTGGTTTCTAAGGACACCTTGTATTGGCACTGGGAGACACAATTACCCTGCATGTATCTTGCCTAATTCATATATCACCTGACAACTCCAGATGCATAAACAAAATGATATTCTTAGGTAAACTGATTTGCAGCTCAAGCTGCAGACCAAGTTAACTATAGATAGACATACAAATGAATTCTGAAAAAACCCTCACTTTCCTCTTTTAGTGTGGAAGTGGATTTACTTTTCTTTCATAAATTCTAATTTTGCAGACAACCATTCCCTTGTGTGAAAGAATTTCCCAGGAGGAACCAAAATTACTTAAAACTAAATACAATCTTCTCTCAAGAAAATGTTCAAATCCTTATACTTGTCATGACTGTGTTCATGTTCAGCTACCTCTGCATGTGAAGTTTGACCTAGTGCTTTGAAATACTTACCTATTATGAATGAATCAAGAAGATGCTGTACTGGGACAAAACACTAAATGAAGTGGTGCTGGTGGTCCATCAAGTGGCACTTTCCTCGCTAAATCAGTACTTGTGACTCCGTAAGAAGTGCTGTGTTTTAGATGAAAAGTAAACAAAGGTCCCTGACCATTGTGTTTCATTTAACATCTGATGGCACTTTTAACCAGAGCAGGGGATGTTAATTTTGATGTTCTTACAAAATTCCTATCTGGGTAATTACATTCTGCTCCACCAAACTCTCCCTAGAGAAAATTTAATTAAAACGAGTTGATGTCTCTCTGGCACAGAGTAGACAGGTATCTGTAACACAAAAGCAACCAGCACAATTGACATAAATTGTTGCTCTTCTGTGATAGTGAAAGCAAGGATAGAAGGATCACATTCTCCTCAGCAGAAATGGACTTTCCATTTCAGGCACTGTGTATGTCCACATTATGCTGGTGATAATAAAGTACTAAATTTTTTTATATCTGTTCAGAACTTCATTTAAGCACTAGGAACTGTATTCCTAGCTCACAGCTCTTTCAGCAGGTAGCTAGGTTCTTAGTAGGTTTTATTTGTGTTATAAGTAGTGATTAAAAAGATTCACACAGGAGAGAAAGATCGGGAATGCACTTTTGCAATGCAATTGTGAAACTGCTCCACAGACATTGAGAGAGTCTTTTACATTAATAATCAAAGAATTACAGAATCAGTGAGGCTGTTGGGCACACCTGGAGATCACATAATCCAACATCTCAATTCAGAGCAGAGTCAGCTAAAGCAGGTTGCCCAAGACAGTAATGTGTGAATATCATCAAGGATGGAGAGTCTACAACCTCTCTGGGCAGCCGGTGCCATTGTTTGACTGCCCTCATAGTTAAATAAAAAAAAAAAAAATAAAAATTCTTATATTTAAATAGAATTCTCTGTGTTACACTTTGTTTTTATATCAGATGCTCCAAGCCCTTAATTATCTTTGTGACCCTTTGCTGGTTTTGCTCCAGTATGTCCATGTCTTTTCTCTACCAGGGAGACCAGAACTGGACCCAGAACTCCAGATGAATCTCACCAGAGCTGAGTAGAGGCTGATTAAAATATTTTGTTCTACTTATTCCAACTGTGTAGATGATGATCTTCTGTGTGCTGAATGCTTTGGCATCAGATGACACTAGTCAGCTTGAAGGTTGATAGTTTTTGGAGGAAAATGTTGGGAAACTCAAGGATCAGATGGGCATATTTTCCGTATCTCAAACGTCTTGCAAATAGCTTGCTTCAGATCTACTTCTACATGGCTGTCATCCTTTACTCATTCTTAGGAATAGTTTAGCCTTTTAAAGCCTTAATTAAACTGTCTTACTAATGGACAGTTAATGATTTAAAAGGAAACAATTCACAAGTGTCACGTCCCTCCATTATACTGTACACATTTTAATGGTTTGTACTGAATCAGTTGGTTATTAAGACCTTGAATATCTGAACAATCGTACTACATTTTCTCAAAATAACACATGATATCATGTGGTTAAAGTAGAGTGACAGCAAGAGCTGTGGCTTGAATGTAAATGTGTATTGTACCATGGCAAAAAAATGTTCCACAAATCCAGTGAGTCAGACATAGCTTTGAGTTTGGATGATATTCAGCAAAATGACATGGCTCAGAACTAATTTCTGAATGATCCTTCATCACTCACAGAACCTACATAGCCATCTAGAATCTGTGCAAGCAAAACTCCCAGTGACTTCAACAAAAGAATGCCTTAGAAATTAATTCAGGATACTTCAGGGGAAAAAAGCAAGTCGAAGTCAAACAGAAAAACAATCACTTTAGAAAGTATACAGCTTCAATTATCATAATATCTCTGTACTTTGCAATTTTCCCTGAAAATGTTGTTGAAGTATTCTTAAAGTAAGGAATTTATGAATGGGTGTCTGATGTGTACGAGGTCATAACAGAGAACTGGCAAACAGCGATATCGTAGTCCACCCTAGGAGTAAAGCCCTTGTCTCTGGATTCTGGAACTTCCAGCAGAGTTGTGGTTATGTAGTACCAACGAGGGTTTGCTAACAGGACATTTTAGGAATCAGGTTTTTTTCCATTGAAATGCATCCTTAAAGGTCTGAAGCAGTGTTGATGTTCACAATGATTTCCATATTGCTATTGACTGTAAACTCAAACCTGAGATAAAAACTTTTCTTATATGCACCTACAATATGCCTTACTCCAACGTGAGATCATTGATCACTCTTTTCTAGTTGATTATAATAATTAATTCTATTGATCCTCTGCTTTTTCTGAAAAAGTTTTACATGAATAGCCAGAACGATTCTTCTAAACTAAAACTTATCAGCAGATGTCCAAGATTTAAAACCAGATTTACATACTAGTAATAATGAGATGACACAACTACATCCAGTAGCAAACTAGTACTAGAGCTTGTTCTGTGGTCATAAGTTGTGATTTAGCCGCAGCCAGCACCTGAGCATGATATGCCTCCTGCAACAGGAAAAGCAAATGCTAAATGCTTGACTTTCGTGGGTCAAGATAAAAATTGCTTAATAAGTGAATGAAGGAGAAAGGAAAGAAAACCAAAAGTGAAAAAAAAAAAAAACCAAAAAGAAGCGATGCAAAGGCAATGACGCACAATCTCTCACAGGCAGAATGATGGTTTATGAGCAGTATCTACTTTCCTTCCCAAAATCACTCCCCTCTGTTTAATGCTGAGCATGATACGTGGCATGGAATATCCCTTTGGTCAGCTGGAGTCTGCTGTCCTGATTATGTCCCATCCCAGCTTCTTGTGCATTGCAACTTACTTGCTGAGGGGGCAAAGATGGAAAAAGAGAAAGCCTTGAGACTATGAGAGCGCTGCTCAGCAACAGCCAGAACAATTGTGTGTTATCAATACTGATTTAGTCACAAACACAAAGCATAGCATTGTATGGAAGAAAATCAGCTCCATCCCAGTCACTCCCAGTACACTATGAAATCTTATTCATGCCAGTAAATTATCTTAAAATCTAAAGCTGAATGTCCACATCCATACATTTATTGGTAATAGACAGTCAGTTGACCTGTGCCAGCTCCTGGCACTGTGCCTGGGAATTCTTTTGGATTACTGTAATGAGGTATAAATGAGCTGGAGATTGATCAAATAGTTAGGCAGTACAGATGATAAAGTATCTGGGCCTGAAGTGTGACATTGTTTAATATTTTGGGTTATAAGCCTAAGTCACATAAGTACTTTTGCAAAGAAAAAGATAAATGTGACCTAGTCAATAGCAAGCAACTCCTATACACAGGAATTTGGACTTTTTAATTCATTTTTCTCACTTTCTCACTTTAGAAGATAGCAATTTATCTACTAAATGTTAGGGATAAGGATTTTGTTAAGTTGTTTTCAGGTGGTTTTTTTGTTTGTTTGTTTGTTTGTTTGGTTTTGGTTTTTATTTCTATAATCTAAATGGCTATGTCCTTATTTGCCCACAACTTTATTTCCTTTTACATTGAGAATTCGGAGAATTAATTATTTGGCATTTTTCTATTAGTGCTTTTACGTAATAGGAAAAGAAAGTTAGATACCTATATTTTCACAAAATATAATAATATTATTTTGCTATAAATTGCTGGGATTTATTTTTTGCTCTTTCTGCTATAAATTTTACTGAGCTTTATTGCGTTTTCTAAGCTTTATCACTCTAAGTTATTGTTGGAAAGGAACTTTATTACAGGACATTCACATCCCTCACTTTGTAAACAAATTGACTTTCTTCCTTGCTTCTGTTTTGTTTGGCATGGTAATTGTCTGTTACTATCTTTCAGCAGTTCTCCTGGTTTCAAAGCCTTGTTGCACTATTTTAAATAAAATTGGTGGACTGATCTTTTTGCCTATGACCAGGTTTTTATTTCCTTTTAAATTGAGAATGAACTCTCACATAGGTAAGAGTAATCAAGGAGCAAAGCTTTATTTATTAGCATTGATTCTACAAATCACCTGGTGCAGAAAACAAACTCTACAGGCAATACAATAATTTAGCAATTCTCCTGAATCTTAGAGACTGTCTTCTTACTCTTACTGGTGGTAAGATGGCAAGTGAGACAAGACGATGAGCAGCAATCACTGTTCTTCACCCTTTTCCTCCTTTATGGCTCACCACACAATAATGCAATTTGCCACCAGCAGGGAAATCCTCAGGGAACACTTTATAGAATGGAATTTGGCCTTAGGCTTTTATGGGTTTTTTTTGGGGTTTTTTTAGGGTACTTTTTTATGGAAAAAAAAAAACCAAACAAAATCTTGTTTTATTTTCCTCTTCTCTGCTTCCTGATACCAAAATAACAGATTGTCACCAGAATCATAGTACTAGTCACATTTTGTAGAGTAAATAAATTGTGTGTCCATACAAATAGATTAACTGATGTTCTTGGTAAGAGTAGAAAGGAATCTGGAGAATTTCAGAAAAGCTTTAAAGCTCCAAGGAAGTAGCACTGAAAAGCTGCATTATAGTGGGATACATTTTGCCCTTTGACTATTAGAAAAATGATGTGTTGGATATTCATTTGCCATCCTTATTTTGATAAGCTGTATACAGCTTCTTAGTGGCAATACATATTCAGTTTTTTTTTTATAATCATCTTTGATCTTGCCAGATGAGATTGGCTAAAAGCAGGCACTTTAACACTCTCCTTGGAATATAACACATAAGAGAAGTCTCCTAGATGCTTCCTGTGCAAAAGAGATATTCTAGATAATGGGGCAGGGAATGTAGGAATTGTTTTATAGAACCTGACAATACCAGTGATGAATAAAGTAAAAATTCGTATCATTATCAGAGGAATAGGGAGCACAACCTAAATTTGAATCAGATTTAAATGTAAATCATTGAAGAAGAGGAGATTAAATCTGTTGACAGATATGATTCAGGTGAGTGAAAGTGCCAATACTATATAAAGACATGAACCTATTATGAGGAGACAGAAGTGCATTAGAACTGGTGAACTTATTGTTTATATGTAGATCAAGGTTGTTAGAAGTTCTATTGTTTCTGTAAGACCAATATTATCAAGACAAAAAAAAATGGTGTCACATATAGATGCCCTTAACCCTGAGAACAGAAGAGATGTGTAGTAAAGAATGGAAATAACATGGAGCTGTCAAACTTTTGGTTTGGTTTGTTTTTTTTTTTTTCTTTGGTGCATGGATCAGAAAAGTGTATTATAGAAGAAATAGAATTATGGATTGCTGCTTCTGAATAAAAATGGTGTAGTCAGTACATACTGGTTGCACTAATCACAGCGGAAAATACGGTCTGAACACTTACAGGGCCCTTTGGACATCTTTTGCCTTTGCCATCACTGTAGTGCCCAGTCATGTTTTCTGAAGTTATAAATGTACAATTTAAAATAAAGGAAAACAAGACTTGTAGAAGTTCTTCTTTACTCATATAATTTTGAAGACAACATTGGCAGAAAGATTTGGATTAACATAGACACTTTTTCCCATATCATTTAACTGTCAGTGGAAATGTACTAGGACAACTGGTGAGGGGAAAAGTGAGATTTAAAGTAATAAATCTTCTTTAAAATATGATACTGTCATAAAAGTTGTCACAAGACTCTTTCCCTTTCCTATCAGGGATTTTAGAAATGAGAAGAATAATTGATTATGGAGAACTGACTGTTTGTGAAACAGAAGAAAACGACTCATTTAAAAATAAAGAATCTGAAAACCAGAGAAAAAGATTAATGACGATGGTACTAAGGAAAGGATGAGAAAGAGACAATTTACGCACTAAAAAGAAATGCACATGAGAAATATTTAGATTTGCTTGTCCCAGAGGTAGAAGCACAGGAGACTTGAGCATCTTTCAAGATATGTCTTGCAAAATCTAGTAGCAGATGAAAACTGGCTTATAAAGAAAATAAGCACAGCCATTAGAAGATGTTGTGTCTCTGTTTAGGAGAATGAGAAAAAATTTTAATCAAGACATGAGAGAAGACTAAAAGGAAAGTGCAGAAGAAATGCATCAATAACCTGGATGAGGGGACAGAATGTACACTGAACAAGTTCCCATGCGATTCCAAACTGGAAGGACTGGCTAATTCACCAGAAGGTGGGATTCAGACATGTCTTGATTGGCTTGGGAGTTAGGCAGAGATGAATATCATGAGGTTTTTTCAAGTACAAGTGCAGATCCCTGCATCTAGGAAGGAACAATCCCATGCACCAGTACAGGCTGGAGGTCCAACGGCTGAAGAGCAGCTCTGCAGAGAGAGAGAGACCTGAGAGTCCTGATTGATAATAAGCTAAACATGAGCCAGCAATGTGGCCTCGTGGCCAAGAAGACCAATGACATCCTGAGATGCATCAAGAAGAGTGTGGCCAGCAGGTGAAGGGAGATTCTTCTCCTCCTCTACTCTGCCCTGGTGAGGCCTCATCTAGAGCCCTGTGTCCAGTTCTGGGCTCCTCAGCTCAAGAGGGACAGAGAACTTCTGCAGAGAGTCCAGCACAGGGCCACCAAGATGATCAGGGGACTGCAATATCTTTCTTATGAGGAAAGGCTGCGGGAACTAGGGCTGTTTAGTCTAGAGAAGAGGAGACTGAGGGGGGATCTTATTAATATTTGTAAGTGTATAAATGGTGGATGTCAGGAGGTTGGGACATCTCTTTTTCCTATAGTAGCTAGCAGCAGGACAAGGGGTAATGGGATGAAGCTGGAACACAAAAAGTTCCACTTAAATTTAAGAAAACAGTATTTTACTGTGAGGGTGAGGGAACCCTGGCACAGGCTACCCAGAGGGGTTGTGGAATCTCCTTCCTTGGAGGTCTTCAAGACCCACTTGGACATGTACCTATGTGACCTGATCTAGGTGAACCTGCTTTTGCAAGGCAGCTTGGACTAGATGATCTCTAAAGGTCCTTTCCAACCCCTACCATTCTATGATTCTATGATTGATTCTATGATTCTATGATTCTATGAACTACTCTGCAGAAAAGGCAAAAGATTGAGCCAGACTCTTCAAAGTGAGGCCTGATATGAAGATAGGAGATGATAAACACAAGCTGAAACAAGAGAAGTTCATATTTAAATTAAGAAAAAAGCTTTTAAATCTTTTCCAGTTTTACTGTGTTGCAGTGGAGCAGGTTGCCCAGAAATGCTGTGCAGTCTTCATCCTTGTTGGTTTTTAAAGTAATTAGTTCTCGTCTTGTAGTTGATCAGAATGTCTTTTTCCAAGCTGGATTATCCTGTGATTCCATGATTCTGTGACTGATATATCTTAATGCAGTAGAATCAATACCGGTTTTTATAATTTTTCTTTCGTTATTGACAGAAACTACTGGATTAATGCAAAGTCAGTTCCTTGATAGTATGTGCTCAGCCAAGGTACAGAAAGCATGACATTTCTAAAAAGTTTTGATAATCAAAGCCTATTCTGTGTACATTTCACTTTATAGCTAACAATCCAAAATGAGGTGGTGGAGGAGACTGCTCAGGTACTTAACTCACTATGACCTGCTTGAAACTAGCAAAACACCAGATAGCAGTGTCTTCATCCCCATGGATTTGCTGAAAAATCAGGTAAATTCTTTGGCAGGTAAATGTCTGGCAATGCTCTGCAAAGATCTTATATAATCATCATGCTTATTGTACTCTAAAATTTCTCCCACAGCAGCAGTTCTCTTCTGGATTAGATAAAGAAAAATACAAACTATTCTGAAATAGCCATCAGATTTCTTGGCCTAGCTAATTGTCCCTCCTCTTTCTGTAGTTAATGGAGGATACTGGGGGAAGAGACATTCTACTGGACAGTTCATCATTCTGGAAACAACAGGTTTGTGTCAACTGCAATGTCTGGCCAAAAATAAGAACAGACAGGGAAACAGAAGGACAAGGCTTAGCATTGGAGGAAAAGAAACAACAGATAAGGAAACATGACAGAAGGGTAATAGGAGGTTCACAAGAAACTTGTGGGACGTGAAGAAATATGGAGAATGAGCTAAAAAAAGAGGAGGGAGAGTGAGCAACTGGACTAAGTACTCCAAAATAAATAATAAATTACAAAATCCTAAGCAGGATCACAGAGCTTCCACTGTTGCACATGTGCAGAAAATGAGCATGGCAGCAGGTATTTCTACTCCATGTAATTACCACTTTAAGCCTAGAGCAGTTTTATACGAAGAAGAGAAGTTAAAAATGCTCAAACTAGCATTTTAGGCAACTTTCTTTAAGACACATTTCTAAGCAGTGCCACTAACCTGAGGGCAAGCTAAGTAATGCCAGACCAAGGTTTGCTTGTGATTGACTGCTGACTTAAATCTGGTAAAGTAGCATCCTGAAGGCAGTCTAAAATACACCCAGCCACAAACATGGCGAAATTATCTGGTTCAGCTAAAATGTAGAGCATGAAATAAGAGCCAGTCTAGACAGTGCATAAAAAATATAAACTTTTATGACTTAAAATTGCTGGACCTGGGTATAACTCAAATGAGGAGCTTCCAATAGATTTTTCTTGGCCTGTGAAAAGTGACAAGAGAAAAGTGACGCTTGAGCTTTAACTGTATTCTTCCTTCCGTTACTTTTAAAATGCAAAGATCTTAATTCTTGGTTATTGCTTTCTGACTGACAATGGAAAAGTTGGGTCTCCTCCTCTGGTGTTACTTCCATTCATGTGTTGAGAGTGACTTGCATAGTGAGAATACCTCAGATCCTATGTTGTGTTTCAAAGTGCTGCACACAGAAATGCATGGTCTTCACAAGCTAGAGGCCTGATTTTTGCTTTCCTGGTGGCTTTCATGGATTGTTCAGGATGCAACCACTACTTCTAGAGTAACAGGAAACCACTGCTGTGACTTGATATTAAGAAAAAAAGCTCTCAGAGGGTGGAAAAGCAGTAGGTATATATTTCTGCGGGGAGATCAAGAGGGAACGGAGGCTTTAAAATCACAATTTCTAAAGAAGATATTGTGTAACGAGGTGTCTGTTTCAGAAAAGAAGTACAATTTCACGTAATGACCAAACTTCAGAACACCAAGGAGAAAGAAACAGGCTAGGAGAAAGGAGGGACAGAAATAAAAGCTAGTTGTTTCATGAACTCCAATTTTACTCTGCTCCAAAATGCCCTGAAATGTACCAACTGGCATGTCATCAAAACTGGGAATAACATAAAACTGCCCATCCTTGAAGCATGACGTGGAAATTTTGCAATTATGGAATGCCAAATATATTCCAACAAACAAAATGTCAGGCAGCCTGTATCCACCTACTTCCCATGCTCAGAATATAAATGGAAAAGGAAACAGCAAAAACTGGTTGGATACTTTGTCACTAAAGGCTTTTTAAGCAATTGAAGATTAATCATCCTTCTAATCAGAATAAGATTGAGGACAGAGGACTTATCACCAATGAATTTACTTGGGTAAATTACTCAAAGCACCTAATTAAATTGATATACTGGCTTGCTAGGATGTAAAATCTGAAGCCTTGTGAACAGTACAAAGGTGCTTGCCCATTATTTGTGATTCATTTCTGTGTTGGTGGAATGGATAACAATAACTTTCTGAGAGCACTATAAAAATTACTTTAAAGAGTGTAGTAGCACATAAAGACCCTTTTCTTTCTCCCTTCACATCATAAATTGCCAGATAAGACACAAAGATTTTTATTTGATATGAAACAGTAAACGAACAGCAATATTTACAACATCATACCTCTTCTAAAAAGCATTCCTTGATCTCTTTAAAGCTTTTTAATACAGTTATTATTGCTTAAGAAATAATTATTCTTGCTACAAATTTTGCTCAGCTCCATAAAAAAAATTATTACAACATGACTGAGACCCTCAATCTGGGCTCATCTTCCATGACTTTATTCTGCTTGAGCTGTCTTTGTAGGAAACCTAATCATGATGGTTTTCATTGCTGCTAATGGAGTGGAGCTGATTCCAGATCACCCTTAAACTACTAAACAGGACTTAGGGAGTGAGGATCCTGTCTCAGGCCTTTCAGGGAGCAACTAAAATTAAATGGCATCCTTTCTGGAAATCTCAAGTAGGGAATCTTAGGTTAGATTATAAGACGAATGCTTCTTTCCATCTTGCATCAAAACACACCTGATCGGAATATAATCAATATTAGTTTCTTTGAACCTGAACATAAACATGCTAATATCTTGTAACAAGAACAAATACAAAATATTTTGTAGCACTGTGATGGAATAGACAGATACAACATATAAACATATAACTATTTAAGGCGTGTTCCAAGCAAAGGAGCAAGGGAAGATGAATGTAGCTGCTAGTAGAAGGCATCCAAATGATGATAATTTACTGAACAAAGGACAAGGAAAACTCAAGTAATTATAAATAAAACATCTCACTGAATGCAGGAAAAATGTAAAACGTAAAATCAAGATAGGCAGTGACAGTAGCACAGGAAACTGCTTCTTTTGGGAGAGAAGCAGTAGCAAAAATGTCAGGAAATGAAAGAAGGTAAGTATGACTCAATTATAATTTCTCTAATCTATGAGCTCTGAAGCTTGATCTCAGGTACCAATATTGTCAGTAGACTATATGGCTGTGGTGGTGTGCACTCATGTCCAATTTAGGATGTAGGTATTAGAGACTTATAGTTTCATATGGTGTTAATGAGGTACATGAACCTACCATTAGCATTTACATTGTTAATCACTGAGTTCTTTCAGCAAGCCGGACTGATTTATCAGCCTTCTAACAAAGATATCTTGAATTTCCTAATAGATAAATATTTATATACAGACATTGCAATGCCCTTTTCTGTGCTTTCCCTACTGTATCTCTACCCCTGGCCAAGAGTAGGGAATTTCCTTGAGGAAAGTCTTCCCGTCCTTTCTCCATCTGAGCATACAATCCAAACAAAACTGCCAGAGATCTATCCCTTTTTGCTGCCACTCTGTGCAGCCAAAGATGATAAAACTTTTTACAAAATATCCCCCATAATATTGGTGTTATATAAATAATCAAGATCAGCAGCTATTTACAAGTATGATTCTAATTCATACTTATCCAGTCAGGCAAAAATGAAAGAAAAAAAACAACCCAGCAACTAGACTAGTATAGTTGGATTGTGTGGATTTCAGACAGGGAATATCAATGAAGAAAAAGACTTGTGCTTATAGCTAATGTATTTGATTTTTTTTTTTCACATATTTGCTTTCACATTTGGAAGAAATGAAAAAAAAAAAAAGAAAGAAAAAATACTAAACTAAATAAATAAAAAACAGGAATATCAACTCTAACAATGGAAAGTTGATGAAGGTCATTTTTGGGAAAAATATCCCATTGAGCAAAAGAGAAATAATAAGATTTTCCTGGCTGTGATATTTCCTGGGCTAATAATAGACCCCCTACAGTAAATTGCACATCATCAGTAGCATTTTACAACTGGGTTGGAAAATGTATTGGACAAAATATTCCAGAAGAAGTTTGGTTTTGGAGAAAGGTTTAGTAGGTTTATTCCATTTCTAACTTGTAAAATACTGCATTTCTATAAAACTCGGCAGTTTCATTCTGATTTTTTTAATACTATTTATTTGATTTTTCAGTTTTGCTGATCTTTAGCTACAAAGATGGATTCTAATGTTTATTACACAAACCTCTACTTAGCTTAAACCAACATAAAACAGGGGAGAGGATGCTATACACACTTTATGATTTTCTGCTATCACCCGGGAAAGGGAGAAACCAATATTTATGTTGTATTACTCCATGAGGAGAGAAGACAACACATAGGCCAATAACATTTAATATTTTTCCACACAGAGTCAAATTGCAAAGATTGTAAATGAACACTGTTTTGACAGTTTGTGGGTAGGGCTTATTCTATCTCTCTTTTTTTTTTTTTTTTGCACATAAAGTGTGGTAGTATTGAAGGAAAAAGTATTGTCCAAGAAAGCTGATGGAAGAGCCAACACTTCTTTCAAAGTATATTAACTTTGGGATAGGCAAAAAAAAGTATAGCAATACCAATTTTAGGCTTCAATCCTTATAAACCAGTACCTGTCCAGTCTTCTGTTTACACCATTTTATTCATAAATGAACAGCAAAATGTTCTCATCTTTGATTACAATATTCTAAGATATGATGGAAAGACATGGACAGTGTGGTTAAAAAGAAAACAAATTTAGCTTTAAAAAAAGCCTACTTGTAAATTACTTGCAATTGTTCTAATGATATGAAAGAGTTTGAATAACTTTCTCACATTTGAAAATATGTCAGGAAATTAAAACATCTGAAATTTAATTGACAGTTTCTTTCTTGATCTTGCTTTAAAAAGAATGCAATTAAACACCTATGCATATGAACCAATGAACGAAGATAGTAAAGCAATAGGGCAGTTTATCACTTCTTATTTTTCAACATAATGACTGTAGATTTTCTGCTCACCAAAAAACCCAGCCTGTTTATTTTTTTAATGATGAGCTGTTACCCAAAAGAAACAAAGTGGCATTCTGTTGACACCATATGGTGACTGAAAAATGGATTCCATAGTATTCTATTTGTTAAGATGTCTTCTGAGGTTCTGTATTCATAATTTATGTTGAGGCCTTCTCTGATTGCCAAAATATTCAAACGGCTTTCTCTTCACAGGGTAGCCCGCGTCGGGGGAAGAAGGTTTTCAAAACAGCAGGACCCAAACAATCTCCTACTGCTCAGAGGAGAAATAATTTCCAAGCTTCTGTCCTTCTGGCTGCTTTCATTGTAATAATAATTTACATCCTGTGCAAAAAGACTGTTTGCATTCAGAAGAAATCTAAAATAATAAATAAAAAAAAGAGAAAAGCCCCTCCAACCCAACAGTTTATGTTCTTGCATGCTAATACAAGAATTCGTGAATATTAAGCATCAATTTAAAGTTTCTTTGACTCCTAGGCCCTGACGTGAGTAGATAGCTTAGGCTTTCATATCTTAATGGGAAGTGATATGCAGAGGTTATTCAACAGTGCAGTTTCCAAATGATTGCTTCTGCAGCTGGCTTTCGTAGAGAGATCCAGGCTGGTAATGGATGAGCTAAAATAATTAAGACATGTTTCTCCTGGTGTCTACCCAGTTATTACTTACTTTTTAAGAAGCCATTTTTTAGGCAAAGATTTAAGTGTGACTGTGGTTTACAAACAGATATTTCATATGGTCTTATTATGGTGTATGAAGCAACTTGCATCATGTAGCGGGATATGTATGTTGTAAGCAGCAGGGATCCTGGAATCCCATTAAAAGACTGAGCCAGAGTAACAACAGCCCTCCTTTCTCAACTCCCTCTTCTCCTCCAATCTTTTGTAGCTTACCACTTGCTGCTGTTTGACCGGTTCTGTTTCTGCCTTGCCTTTGAGATATTGGCAGTAGCACATAGGGTGATGAATGACCACCTGAGTGTGGGAGGGAGCTAAGAGGACCATCTGCAGCTGGGTTATTAATGCTTAGCAGAATAGGATTATAGGAGAAGGAGTCCACCTGTTGAGAGGATCTTCTCAAGAATAAAATTAGACCTATTTAACCCTGAGATACCCTGATGTCAGAAGATTATTTATCCTCAGGAATAAAATGTTGATCTAAAGAAGTTCTATTATCATTCCTCAGCTTTGGGAAGCATTCCTCCCTTTTTGACCCTCCAGTCATTCTGAGCACACAGCTGAATTACTCCAGCTGAGGCCTGTAAAAGTAATTTAGCCAGTAGCAAACTTGGATCCCATGAAATTGTAGTTTATATAAAGAAATAAAATGGAAGCTGGATATTCTTCCAGAGCATCTGGCAAAATACAGTTGACAGCTTGCTTTATCCTGAAGATGTACTAGTTTAAAAAATGACTTCACTCTAATAGAGCTTTAGTGATGTGAAAATATGTTTGATATTAGTCTAATTGATAACATACTCACAGAAGTATAAATCATTTAAATCTGGCACATTCTCTTCCAATACATAGGAAAGAACTGTTATTTTCCTATATTAAATGAAAACAGAAAATTTGTGATGAAATTAACATATTATGTTCTTACAAAAGCATTATATTTAGGGGAAATCTTGAACTTCCAAAAGCAACTATATTTACTCTAAGACAAAAAAAAACCCAGAAGATTATAATTTAAGTATTACTTTTACTTGTGAGTTCCAGATATTTACTACAAATTAAGTCTATTAAAAAAAAAAAAAAAACCCAATGATGCAAGCAACAACAACAAACCTAAACATCTAGAAATCACTTCATAATTTCTGTGAGATGTACCTCTCGAAAGATATATTCTACCTTACAGGGCAATTCTGCAATCTGAATATAAGATATCAAATTTCACTCATATGGGCAGCTCCATTAAAGTTATTTAAGCTAGGAAAAAGACTAGGTCCCCATTATGCACACTGGCTAAAGAAATGGCTAAGTAAATTTATCTAAGGTTCCCTTTCAGGTATATTATCTTTTCTGTTGAGTTAGAATTACTAGTCTTCACGTCTATTTTTGAATATAATTGTAATTTAGGTTAAGCATAGTTGACTTTCACAGTGCAAAAAAAAAGAGAGAAGAGTGAGAAGAAAATCTGAAACTGGTTTTAGCCCAAGTGAATCTTGTGAAACTCTAGCATACAACAGAAGCAGTAAGATGCAATACAGTAAGATTCAGCCTCAGATTAGGCATTCACAATGTCAGCGTTTAGATTTTGTCTAGCGTCTAAGCTTTCAGTAGTTATTGGAGTTCTCAGGTGGATTTCAGTTAGCTAACAGGGATCCTTAACACAGGGAGGAAACACATGTAACAGTACAGGCTGGGCAACGACCTGCTGAAGAGTAGCTACGGAGAGGATCCTGGGAGTCCTGGTGGGCAGCAAACTAAACATGAGCCAGTAACGAGCCCTCGTGGCCAAGAAGGCCAATGGCATCCTGGAGTGTATTAAGAATTTGAGAGCTTAGATGTAAAAAACTGAAATTTGGACTTTGACGTTGGACTTCCTGCTACCCCCACAGCTGCAGATAGCAAATGTGGACAGTTTCAGACTTTCCTTAGGGCTGCACCCTTTACTAGGGCTGTATGTATTTTACAGGTCTTTGCCGAGTAAACAAGGAATTAACAGAGCAGAGTTCATTGCAATTGGAATTGTGTTTTACTCACAATCTGTGGATAGATTCATTGCTGGACAACAGATTCAAGACAAACAAAATGAGGTGGCCAAGAGAGGAGATAAGTTATCTGTCTATCTCCCTCCTAGAGAATGAGAAAAAAAGAGATATCAGACAGCAGTTATGGGTGGAACAAACACATTGGTCAATGTAAAGTGCTCACATTTTCTTGGCTGTTCTGAAATCAGTTCAGTTCTAGTCAAAAAATCAACAATATTGTGGCAAAGGTAATTTCCTATCCAACTGTTTTCCTATACTGTGGTGGTATGACCCTGGCTGGATGCCAGGTGCCCACCACACTGCTCTATCACCTCCCTCCTCAGCAAGCCAGGGAGAGGAGAAAATAAGATGGAAGCCTCATAGGTTACAGTAAATGCAGTTTAATAAGGAAATAACAAAGCCACTCATGTGAGAAGTGAGGCAAAGCAAATAAAGCTGTTACTCTCTACTTCCCGTCAGTAGCAATGTCCATCCACTTCCTGAGAAGCCAGGCTTCAGTACGTGTAATGGTTGCTTTGGAAGGCAAAAGTGAACCACAAATGCCTCCTCCTTCCTGAACCTCTCCTCGAGTTTATATTGCTGAGCTGATATCATATGCTACGGAATATCTCCTTAGTCAGCCTCGATCAGCTGTTCTGGCTGTGGCCCTTCCCGAGATCCTGCCCACTCACAGGTGGGGATGAAGGTGGGGGAAGGAATGTGGGAGGGACAATCTTAATGCTGGCCGACCAGTAGCCACAACATTGATGCTATCAATACACATTTTTAGCTAACAACAGAAGGCACAGCACTACAAGAGCTGCTATGGAATATCACCACTACCCCAAACCCAATACACTATACCAACCTTCTCTTCATGTTTTCCTTGTCCTATTCTTTAATTCTATTCTGCATAAACTGCCTGATCTTCTTCTGGTTTTATATTTTGTTTTCAAAGTCATCCCATTGGTGTAAAGATCATCTAAGGCTTTCTACATTGTCTCTCATTACCACTCCTGATCAATCACTGACATTACAGTCTTGTCACATTTTGAGTAAACACCTCTGAATTGCCCTTCCAGTCTGTATCCCTCTTCCTCCTCGGACTAATACTTAGAATTCTTTGTCACCATGCCTAAAAGTCCTGGCAAGAGTTGGAGTGTTGGTATATTGAGATAACTGCTCATTATGCTTTGTCTCATGTTACACCTCTATTTTCTGGCTCTTGTCTCATACGCATGTAGAAGCACTTTCCTCTTTGTAAACAATGACTAAAAGCAATGACACCCTGCTTCACACTTAGGGGTCCCAAGTGTTATAGCAGCAGAAGCAATAATGAAATGAATTTACATGCTAAGTGAAGATCTCCCAAACTTTGCTCACAGATATGCCAGAGAGATATTTTTACTTTTTAAAAGATTGTCTCGAAGCATGTGTAAATACCCATCTGAATCCTCACTGTGAATCTGTCCAGCTTTTCATCCTTAAGTAAGGAAGCACTTACCTGGCCTTTTTACAATGAGGGAGTGGTTCTAGGAACCAGGAGGAGAGAGTAAGAGATGTTCAGCAGCTTGATAAACAGGGTGCTTGTTATGATGCATATTAGCACCAATGACCATCATCATCTAAACACACTAGAAAGATCTTGTTTGAGAATCCTGTGAGGTTCTCAGACAAAGTTACATGCATTTTCATAGAGATGTAGAGGCACTATTTCAATGATCCATTCTATTTTCATTTATGTATTTCAATTGTTACTTAAAGGCTGTGTTCATATGAATCTAGTAATTTAATCCTTCAGATTGCTGCAAGTGTTCTTACTTTTTCCAGCCTAGTGATTGTAACCTATGATACTTCACAAGTCTTTTTTCCTCATCTTTTGAGACAGATGGGACTGTGTTACCCCTAGATATGAAGTGCATTCACTGTGTAAGTTCTCCCAAAGACAATGATCTTAAATGGAAAATCTGAATGAACTCATGGTAAACTAAGACAAAAAAAATATCCAAATAGATCATTAGAATGAAGCTTGGTAACTAATACGTGTGTGTGTGTGTGTGTGTGTGTGTGTGTGTGTTTGTTGAAAGGTTTTGATAAAGAGTCATAGCAAATTATGACTTGTGCCTTTTTGCAAAAAAAAAATTAAAAAAAATCTCTGAAGGGTACAAAATTGGAGCAGGGGAAGAATGTGAGGAGTTGTCTTCCACTGAGAAGAAAGAAGAGGCAACCAGTCCCTGATTTCTCCATTCCTTTTTCATCCACATCTTTTAGCTTGGTTGAGCTAATTGTGGCATCTGCTTCATCAGTGCACCTCTGAGAACACACATGTGGAAAGTTGAAATGGCAGTTCAAATTTGCCTGTTAACAACACCTAGACCTCAATAATTACAGAGTTGAGATATTATTCAAGGAATTCCAGCCCACAACATCCACTTTATTTTTCACAGTCATAACAGTTTTGCATCAAAGGTTATCTGAACCTACAAAATTAGACTTTATATGTGTAGACCATTATATCTACAAAACTAGGCTAGCAAATGTGAAGCACCCAGAAGGTGCTACATTTTATTCTTCCTAGAATATGACAACAAACAGTTTTATTCTTGGCAAATGGCACTGCTTAAAAGAAAAGGCATTGAGAGGATTATGAGGGTATTCAACAACCACATCATGAGCAAAACTAAAGAGGAAGTCTATTGTCAGGGGGTCACTGGTAAAGCTGCAGTATAATTAAAGTTCTGGGATTTTTTTTCAAAGGGCTTTATTCTGCATTTCTTAACACTATTTTAATGCCAAGGTACTTGTCTTTAATCCAGTGAAGATACACCAACGTAATGAAGAATTATTTCCAATATTATTAATTTATCTTATCTATTCTTGTTTGCCATTTGGGAAGATTAGGAAACAAAACGATAATTAATTTATAATAAAGTTGATCCAGTATACAAAGATTTGCCTGCAATATAAATTGTTATATATTTTGAAAGTAATCAGTTTAAGCCATTTTTAAGAACTCTAATTTGTATGTAGAGAAGACCATCACTTGTGAAATCCTGCCCCCTGACAGCAAAATTGTCACCTGTTTCAGCACGGGCTTAATTTCTGCCATTATCTTAACCTCAAAATAGTTATGCTCCATTATTTAAATAGAGGAAAAATCCTGAACCAGGAAAGACCTACAGTAAACCTTTTTCCTATATAAATGAACACAAGATAAGGCCACATTCTTCTCTCACAACAGAATATATCACACTCTCTTGAATGATGTTTGAAGCTGGCCTCATACTTTGTACTTATATTCGGCTTGAGGATAACGCCGGACACAGCATGACACATTTATCCACAGCATAGTCTTCTCCAGACTGGACTAATGCTAGACATCTTGCACCAAAAAAACCTCAGCTAGGGAGGAGTGGAGCTTTCATTGTTCTCTACATTTTCAAAATAGATTGAGTGCAGAAAATACTGGATGAAGTGCAAAAGAACCTGTTTATGAAACATTTCTAGACAAATGTTTCCATTTTAAGAAGTTCATAATTTGGATGAAATTCAGATACATATCCAAGCTTTTAGGTAGGTATCCAAACCACAAAACTCATCTGTCACTCTGGCAAGCTATGAAGGCTTCAAATATAAATAATCTACATTCTCAGTATTAGTGTTAGCAGCAGAATACTGTGCTTACTAGACTTGACAGTATGTTTAATACGTTTTGCTTTGTAAAAAAAGGTAAATATTATTATCTGCCATTACACAGAGACCAGAACAGTTCCAGTAATTTGCTCTTGGAAACATAATTTTTCATTCATAAACACAAACTGATAAGTTTATGAATGAAACATATAAACTGGGCCTATCTGCTTTTATAAATGGAAGGGTAAGGACTACCTGTATAATTTAACACTTGATTTTCTTCACCATTGTAAGAATTAGTGTATTCTTTTTCAGTCCTGATGCCATAGTCCTTCATTTTTTTTGAAAGTAAAATCCATAGGTCCTATGGATAGCACACCAAAAGCAAGACTCAGAAAAATTTAGGACTTTTATTCAGGTATCTAGCTTCAATAATCATTTCCAGTAATCAATAGAGAGACATATGCAAGAGGGCAATATTGCCTGTGTGAGGTCCACTTGAGCCAGTAGAAGAAAGGGAGGCAGGAGATGATGCAAAAATAAAGGAGAAATCATTCACATTGATCTAATTGGAACAATCTTGCCACCATCTGAAATTGTGCAAGTGAAGCAGGACTGAAAACAGGAGTGTCACAAAAAGATCTAGTTCATTTAATCTCAAGCTAGAGGACCAATTAATCTTGTTTATGATCTAAACTGTTTTATTTCAGTACTCTATGTACAACGCTTCTACCTAGCATCTTAGACAAATAGTTACATTTCAGAGAGGTGGGGAGGGAAAGGTTGTTGAATATAACCTTTGATAATGATTTAGTTTATTGCCAATAATTTTTTGTTGATGTTGCCTTTTCTTTACCTGTTTTTCTCACGTTTCCTTCATTGATATTCTTGCATCATTCTCAGTTGTTTTCCTTTTATTTGTTTTTTTAAGAAGCTCTGCAAATTCTCTTAGTTCATTAATCACAGTTGCAGTATTTCCTGAAACCATGGAGGTCAGAAGGCTGAATTTTTCTTATCTGTTTTGATTCTTATTCAACTATTTTTCATGTGGGCATGCACAGGTTGGTAGTCCAGATCTTTGTCACTTCTCAAATTTAGATTTTCGGTAATATTCTCAAGTACTCCATGCTTCTGACACTAGATATAAACAATGTAGAACTGAATGGCACAGATGCATAAAGGAGAGACAGGATTCTCCATTTAAAAAAACAAAACCCTTATATTACAAAAAGAAAAAGAAAATAAGGTGTGTTTGGAGTACATCCTTTGCTACTTGATGTATCTCCCTTCAAGACAATTGAACTAAATGAGCTTATACATGCTGAACATATGTTTTGAGGTTTGCATATGCTGTACTGAGGAGAGAGGCTAGTGAGGTGCTAAAGGCAGGGTGATCTCTCCCGTGGTTTCAAAATACCGTGTGTTTAAGTGTCCCATGAGCTGTGAGGCTGCAGCATCTTTATGACTGGGAATCCTAGTTTCTGTGGAGACTGTGCTGTTGATGCCATTTGTCTAGAAACAGAAAGAATGGGAAAATCAGATCTGTGATCCAAGTGTAGCATTTAAAGCTGATCACGCAGGCGCTAACTACACATGAGTTTCATGATTACTGTGATTAGAATCACAACAATAGGAAAATACCTCCTCTGGTTTTATTTCCAAGAGGAACAGATTTTCATTTGTTTCCTTGTTGTTTTAAGGCAAACCGTTAGAACTCCACAGGCTTTCATCTGTGTTTCACTTTCCTTTAGAATCTGCTAGTCATGATGAATTTGTTTTGTACCTCATTCTGATTTGAGAGCAGCAGCAGCAAATATTTTAAAGACTAAAACATTCTACTTAAAAGGATGCTAACTACTACATGAGAATGAAAACACAATACCATTTGGGAACAGAAATTATCTTAAAAATGTATTGCAAATTTTAACCCTAGTCATCAGCTTGATGTTTTGATCAACCTGATCAAAATATATATTCTAAAAAATCCCTGAAATAATGACTGTACATCTTAAAATAGCTTACTGAGATGCCAAAAATTTTGACCACGTGATAACGAACAATATAACTGAGGAATAAGCCATAACTCATTAGATGGTCAAATCTTTATGTTACCGAGTAGCTTTAGAATACTACTTCTTAACAATGTATTTAAGCTCTAGAATAAACACAGTTTTATTCCTTTTAATCATTGTGCTATGTGTGGCATTGATTGTCAGTATAAAGATATGTCAGGCCTCGGGCCATCCTTGCATATCAGTCACCATGAATTTTGCTGAAGACATCAGTCATGAAACATTAGCTTCTTAAGACAAAAATAAAACTTCACAGGCAGCACAGCAGATGTGTGAACAAAGAAAATGAACAGTTGGGTTTGTTAAGGAAAATCCACATGAACGCATACAGAACATTGGCCCATTTCCTGGTTTTATTTTTCTGTCGCTCTCTTTCCCATCCTCAGAGTCTCCTACTTCTCCATACTTCCTTTGGGCATTATCCTTAGCATTCAAAACATTTTCAGGTAAAAGAAAAAAAAAACAAAACTATTTTTCACTGGAGGAAGTTCTGTAGTTTCTAGTCACTACAAAATTATATACATTGTATACCATTAAGACAGACACAAGCAAGGCTGTAGAATACTCCCTCCTGAACCTGTGCATCTAGTGAGGCCCTTTTAGGCAGACACAGTGAATTTCTTGTACCTATAATAACCTTTCTTCTCAAGCTATTCAGTGCAGATTGTACGAATTTCCCTTCAGATCCACATGGAAAGTCACTGCTCTTTACTAGAGCTACTCACCTGCTCATATGCAAGAAAAGTTCTTTCTGGCTTTCCAGCTTCCAAACACTAAAAATAACTGTGTTGGTATGCAGTGTCACCATATGTAATCTGTCTAAATCTTGGCCTGGATTAAACAAGCAAGGAGTAGATTGATGACTATATTACTACCATATTGATTTCAGCTGAAGTTTGTTGAGCTTGCTGCAATTCAGTATCAGGCTTGAAGAGAGCCTTTCAAATATACCTTCATTGTTGGTATACTTATCTAATACCAGGAGCTGTATAATAAAAATAAGTCAAAGCTTACCAGTATTAATACTGCTTTGGGAGTCTTGTGCTGCCTGGAGGTGTTAAAAGATTCCTAGCACAGCTGTTGTCAATGTTGGAAGGAAATACATTTCCGTCATTTTTGGTGGTACTGCCTATAATGGAAAAGACAAGTGTTTTTTAATGAAAACAGGAAGTGCCACGGGTATTTTAATTTCTCTAGTAAACTTCCATTTGAATTCAATTCTAGCACTGCACAGAGTGCCTGTAATGTGCCTTTGGGATAAGAAAATATCATGGGCAGTATGAAAACAATGGGTTAAAGGAGCAGTATTTGGACATCAGAAGAGGGATACTTTTTTAATTTGCAAGTCAAACTCTGTATGCAGTTTGGAGCAGACTTTGAAAGTATTTAGTCAATTTAACACAGATTGTTATCTATCTGGATTTTAAAGAATTTATATTTAGAAACAAAAAGAACCTGAAAAATAAACTCAGGTCTGACTAACAGAACAGATGATCAGAAATGATTGGAATAGTGGAATATCCTGAATGTAGACTGCTTGCAGTTTTCTCCACTTTCATGTTCTTGTTCCACATGTAGCTATTTGTTACACTTGTTTGTTCTCACACATGCTATGGGTTTAGAAGGATGTTTGAATTGCAAAACTCCAAAGGAAATAAATCTGGAACAATCTTCAGAAAGTAGGGATGATAATAATATGGACTGAATCTATTGGCTCTGTTCTCTTATTTTACATATGAGGAAGGAATATTAAAGTGAAAGCAAATAGCCACCATTTCAGACAACTATACATTCAAGAAATTTAAGCATCTTAGAAATTATCATCTCTCTTGATTCCTCTGCAGTCACATCACCTACACAAAAAATAATACAATCTTATCTCTTCACTTGCTGGCATTTCCTTTATGTTTCACAGACTTTCTGATAGTAGATGTCCACTGAATGCATCTCATGTTGTTGGACTATTATTGTTACCATATATTTACGTCACTTCTCTGGAGTTGGGTTGCCTCAAGGAACAAGACAACTGAGGCCACAAAGCTCTTGCAGAAATGAAAAGTGTTATTCCTCATTCTAAAGGGATCACAACCTGACCTGTGATATTTAGCCAGTGGCTGGAGCAAATACAGGAGTCAGTAGGGAATAGAGAAGACACTAGGAGAAAATTCGTAGATGGTAGACTGCTAGATTTAGCTATACTATGAAAAAGATAATCATTACAGAACTGTTGAATTTGAAAGACTGACTTGGAAGACAATGTGGTATTTCAGACAGACGTTTAAATAAACAGGACATACGTAAAAACATGGAACCTAATGTGATACAGCCATGAGTGTTGAGGAAGCTGGCCAATGTCATTGTAAGGCTTCTCTTGATAATCTTTGAAAGATCATGCAATTGGGAGATTCCTGAGGACCAGAAGAAAGCAAATATCACTCATATCTTCAAAAAGAACAAAAAGGAGGACTGGGAAAACTACAGACAGGTCATCCTTGTCTCAATATGTGGGAAGGTGATGGAGCAGCTAATCCTGGAAAAAATTACCAAATTCATGATGAACAAGGTAACTGGGAGCAATCAACATAGATTTATGAAGGGGAAATCATACTTGATGCACCTGATAGACTTCTAAAATGAAATTCCTATCTCAGTGGATGAGGGAAGAGCTGTGGTTGTGTTTACTTTGACTTCAGTAGGGCTTTAAACACTGCCTACCATACCATTCTCATATGCAAACCAATGAAGTACTGGAGAGCTAACAGATAGTGAGATGGATGGAAAAATGGCTGAACTTCTAGGCCCAAAAATTTGTGATAAGGTCCTGAGGGTCCTAGGGTAGTCACTAAGTAGCCTACTTGGGGATTGATACCGTGGCCAATCCTGTATAATCTCTTCATTAATTAACTTGATGTTGACAGGCAATGCATTCTCAGTAAATTTGCAGATGATACAAATTCAAAAACCCGAGAGGAGTAGCTGACAGACCAGATGAGTATGTTTCCATTAATGGGGAACTCCACAGGCTGGAGAAACAGGAAAATACTCTTTATGGAGGTCAACTGAGGGAAATGCCATTTCCTGCACTTTGAGAGGAATAACCACATGTACTCATGGAGACTGGGGCTAACCAGCTGGAAAGATTTGCAGACAGGGACCTGGAGATCCTGCTGGAGCAACAAGCTGATCATGTGCCAGCAATGAGCCCCCATGGCAAAGTCAAAAGCCTCCTGGGCTGCAGTAAATACAGCATTAACAGCAGGTCAATGGAGATGATCCTTCCCCTGTGGTTAGTCAAAGCAAGACCCATCTGGAGTACTCGTCCAGTTCTGGACACTCTACTATAGGATAGATATAGGCACACTGGAGCAAGTCCAGCAAAGGGCCAAGAAGGTGATTAAGGCAGCAAAGGAGAGTCTGAGAGAGCTCAGACACTTCAGCCTGGAGAAGGCTCAAGGAGGTCTCAACAATGTGTAAATGTGATCAGGGAGAATTAAGCAGATGTAGCCTGTCTCAGTAATGTCCAGTGAAATTATTAGAGGCAGTGGAAACAAATTCTGTATACACATGATATGGCACTTCCTTTATTGGGAGGTTATTCAGACACTTTTGGTGATGTTCAAAACTTGACTGGACACCTGTTCCTGGGAAACCCACTCGGGTTTAACCTGCTGTGATCAAAAGTGTTGGACTAGATTATCTCCAAAGGGTTCTTCCAACCCTTGTTTTTGTTCTGTGTTTTTGTGTAATTCTGTAATGTAATATCTTTATAAATGGCAGCTGTTTCCCATCAAAATGCAAGTTATACTAGGTTCTTTATCTAAATGAAAGATGAAATAATGATCTACTCAGAGGCTCAAGAAGCTCCTGCAGAATAAAAATACTCTAAATGATATTTTAAATTCAAAAGTACTAAACAGCTAGTGATTATCTTTTTGAGATCATGTTTTTAATTGTCTTAGATGTTAATGAAAAATAGGTTTTGTTGATCTAGATCTGATGATTATGTTCTAGTGAATAGTATTTCTGAGAATAATTATGCATTAGTTTTTTATATCATGTATACAAGTCAGGAAAATTACTATTTGACTTCATGAAAAGTTTGGTGCTTTATTAAAATCAATATTGCTTTTCTATTTGCTTACTTGGTGTTCCTTTTGACTTTCAAATTTAACCTTGTTTACTGGTACTATTTTGTAGAGTGGTCTCTAGTCACTGCAGAATTAGGTAGTTACTAAGCATCTGTTTAAATGCTAAAAATAACAGGAAAAGTCACAGAAATGTGAAAAGTGATAGACTTAAATGCACAGTTGAAGCTGTGGGAGAAAGATGCAGATAATTGACATGGAACTTCTCTCTTTCTCCTCATCTTTTCATATTTTTTGAATCATTAATATTTTTAGTGAAATTTCTAGATAAACAGAATATGGAGTCCCAGGGAACTTTCATTTTATAAATGTCTTCGCAGAATCGAAGGTGGCTTTGTCAAACCATTAACTACATATTAATGTATTTAAGATCTCTATATATCTCTTTAAAGAGAAGCACTGAAATATTTCTCACTTCAAAATATGGCTGTATTTTAGAGACTGGAGAGATCCCAAATATAATAGATTTTTGTGGTGATTAGAATTATCTAGGCAATATAAAGAAAAAAAAACAGTAACTCAAAATTTGGACTGTGATTAAGTTCCTTGTTGTCTTTAAGAGAAAGATGTTTACAAAATAACTAAATTAGTAATAGTCTTGTTCGAAAAGATAGACACTCACATATAAGATTCATTACATTTCAAAGTTTCTGAAGGCTATCAACTGAGGAGTTAGACCACAGCTTTAGTTCTTCATGTACTAGGAAAAATGCAAACTTTCCAACAAATTTAGCATTAGCCAGAAATCACTGACACAAGCTTTTTCTTTTCTTGCTATTTGTGTAATCTCTGTAGTAAACAAAGATATTTTCTCTGCTTAGAAAATGGGAGGGAAGTCTTGTCCTCTGTATCGAAGAGTAAATATTTAGTATTTATATTCTAGGCAGGGCATTTTCTCTTTTATGTTAAATGATTAAAAACTGAAAATCAGGAAGATTATCTTGACATAAATGCTAAGATATTTTTCCATTACTCTTATTAGTTTAGTAGTGTTTTCATTACTGCTGATCCTGAGGTTTCATCTTTAAAATTGTTAGCATGCTTCACATATAACTTAAGGGATTAACAAAGAAGTTTGTAATTGATCCCATCTTTTCAGGAATGAAATTCAGAAGAGACTCCTGACAAAACACCAGAGTTTTCACCATGCAAAGCTTGATAGAAAGCTCTTTATTCTTAATTATGTGTGAACATCCAGATTTTAGTATTTTTTTTTTTCATGAGGAACATTTTTTATTGTATTCTTCTTATACAATGCTTAACACAATATGGGGCCGGTCAATGACTAGATGTGTGGAGAATATGCTACTACCTGAATAGCAAATAAAACCAAAATTCCCCAAATCAAACCAAATAGAAAGGATAATAGGATATTAGTAACTGAAGAATAAATCACAAGTCTTACAAGAGAGGAGTCTTAGGTAAGAATTACAATCTTTATTTTCTTCTTTCATATTTTAAGTCAAATATTATTTTGATGTTGGGAGTGGGATTGGAGTTTGAGTTTTTGTATAATTAAAGAGAATTGTCTTATTTCATAGCTGGAAAAGAAAGGGAAAATATCACAATATGAAGATATCTCTTGAATTTAAACATGAAAAGTATTTTTACAAGATGGGGAGTTACAGGTCATACATATCCATGTGTCCAAACATCTTTGTCTCAGCTGATCTAAATAAAGACATTACTTGCCTTACATCTGAAGACGTAAGGATCTTACTAATGATGTAATATCAGATGCTTTAAAGATCTTTACTAAGATCCTTAGTAAGATCACTGAAACACTGTAGGAAAAAAATGATACTAACTTAACAGAAACAGTCATGGAGCATCACATCAGTGACAGGAAAACAAAGTACCAAAATCCTTGGCTAACATCTTGACAGTGAGGCAATTAATCAAACAAGATGGGCAAAGATATGTGACAATGCCCTTTTCAAGCAGGATTGTAAATGCAAATACAATTACCATGTATAATGGTGACAAAAGGTAATTAAAAGTAGCTTTCTGTACACTGACAGTAAATTTTGGTCTAAGTGGTTTATGTCTTCCTCAGTTATTTTTATTATCACTGAAGGATTAATTTTTTTAAAAAATTTGAATCCAAAGGTTTACAAGTTAATATATGCATAAAAGAGAGGATAGCTAATGCAGGTTTGTTTATATTACAAAAGTAATCAGAAATAGAGTCCATTATGTGGCTATGAAACCACATGTATATTGTTACGATCTCTTTTTCTCCCAAGAAATGATTTTGTCCAAACTGCCAACTGAGACTGATCCCTGGATTGTGCTCACTTCTGATCTATGGCCAGGCATTATTCAAGAAATAGTTTTGGCTGACAAACCTTATGGCCACCTGAATAATTTAACAATACAGATAATCAAGCTCCTACATGGAGGGCTGAAACATAACATTTTTTATTTTCTTTTTTGTGAATTAATGGGATGAGACTGGCTGGAATGGAGTTAACTTTCTTTATGGCATCCTGCATGGTTCTGTGTCTTGAGTTCATTATTAAAACTGTGTCGATAGAGCAGTGTTTTGTCTATCATTGAGGTGCGCTTGTGTGATGTTAAGATTTTTTTTTTTCCTCCCTCAGCAAGCAGGCTGTATGTAAAGTTGGGAGGGGACACAGATAAAACAGTTGAACCAAACAAGTCAGTAGGATATTGTTATTTATATTGCAATATGATATAATGTTCAGCAATAAAAGCTGAGGGAAAGGATGAAGGGGGAACTTCTGGAGTCATGGCATTTATCTTCCCCAGAAACTATTACATGTGATGAGGCCCTGCATTTCAACATGTGGCTGGACACCTGCTTGCTGATGGTAAGAAGTGACTGAACTACTTACTTTGCTTTGGTTGCATGCTCATCTTCGCCTCCCTTGTAGATCCGTCTTTATCTTAACTCAGTAATTTTGTCATTTGTGCATTTCCCATTTTGTTCTTCATGGAGATGCTTGGGGAGTAAGTGAAAAACTAGATGAGGGCTTAGGGACTGGCCAATTTATACCCACCACACCTAGTATTCTGAAGTCCTGGTCTCCTTTCCTGATGCCTTTCCCTCAGATGACCTTAACATTCTGAAGCTCTCCTCTTATTTACAGAAAGAGACATAAAGAATGCCATATGACTTGGAAAATCCAGTCATAGATCTTTGCCACTCAGTTGCTAAGGGAATGACAATAATATGGCCATCTCTGTAGTGTTTGGGATGAAAAGAAAATATTATGGATGGGAGGCCTACAGCAGAGGAATGAGATATATAGAAAGATAATGTAGGTGGAGGTCCCGCTTCCTTTCTGTCTCTTAAGGTTACTGTAATCCCAGTTTCAGTCTGTTAATTGCTTGTAACTCACATAGCAAAATTTCAGAATATGACCAAATTCAGACAATCCAAACCCACAGATTGTTTCAAATATATGAATAAAAAATATGTAACTATGAATAAAAAAAATGGAAAGAAGCATAGCATCTCCAGTGTGTGCGGGGAAACACCCCAAAAACCTACTGAAGTGATTCAAGAGCTTTGTATAATTCCTGAGAGACACTCTAACCAATAAACATAGTCCCTTGAGTCTTTACTCTGGTCTTTTGAATCTGGAAAATAAAGGCTCTCTTTCCAGAGTGTTCTTGGTGAGCCCTCAATATAAGAGATATTTCTGTGCTAATTTGAATTTATCATTATTTGTTAATACACTGAGTTTCATAGAATTGTGTAAAACCAGCCTTTCAGTTTCCCACCAAGTAATTTTGTACACACTCCTGTGTATGATCCCAAATCTAGCTATGGTGAGCATAGATGTGTAGTGTTTAAGGAGGGCCTGAGTGGAAACCTGTGGATGTCAATTAAAATCTTTTGGTTTTCTGTAGCAAGATTTTATTAAGGCTTTTCTACTGGGAGGTTTCCTGAAATATGTATGACAATTAACCAAATGGATGAAAACAGGAAATAGCTGATGGGAAGGAAACTGGTGATGGTGATTTAGAATATGATTTTTCATTAATAACAAGATGTAAATCTGAAGTGTACTTCAGATTTGTTTGAGGCAAAAAAAATCTGTCAAACTGAAAGGCATTTGTTTATCTCCCTCTGACTTTTGAGACCTCTACAATGTTGTTAAATAAGTGAAGCTATTCACAAAGTGAACCTTGGCACCTGCAGCAAAGTTACAAAGAGAAGAGATACTTCAGAATTCAATTTATTTTGAGTTAACTTAAGATCCGATACTCATCAGTTGCTTTAACTGCTTATTTTATCTGAACTGCTAGAGTCACATGAATGGGAAAGAAAATTAAGATATTTCAAATTTGTTACTCTGAGCAAAATGACTTCCTTATCTAATCTAATAAGAGGCTGGGTGAGTTTCCCAGTTTTAATAAGCATTATGTTCCAAATTTCCCTTCCATTAAAAAAAATTAACATAAATTGTCTGGAGAATTTGTCTTAGTATAATCAAGAAAGTTTTTCTAATACCATCTTAAAAAATAAACCTGATAGTAGACCGACCAACATTTGCTAGAGGCTTTTCCCACCACAGTAGAATTGTAATGATGCATTTAAGATTTTAAAATAAGGAAAAACCATGTTTATAAAGACTAGAAGGATGTAGAGATCTCAATGTCAACAGTTGAAGTGAACTTGGGTGTGATTTCACTAATACAAAGGCAGAAGTCTTTTAAATAATTCTACTAGAAGAATTGATTTAGGAGATGGCATTTGACTACTAAGTAGGCATAGTATGAAGTATTGAGATATAAAATCAAGATGTTTCATGTTTTGGTGTTCCATATTATACTGCTAGATTTACCAATCAGAATCCAAAGCAATGCTATTTGGTGCTTATTCTAGAGCCCCTGAGATTTAAAACTTAGTTGTCACTCCTGCTGAGATTTAACAGCTGCAGTTTTTAATATTAACAACAGATGAGAACTCATAAGAAAGATGATTAAGGAGGTCACATCCTCAGAAGGAAAGGGAAATCATATATCTCATAAACTTTGGAACTGATAATTTTGTTGGTACCATATTCCTTTTGGCCTATGTGAGTGAATATGATACAGAAACTTCAGGAAGGATTAAAAAGCAGGTCACAGCTTTATTTATCATGCACAGAAATGTACTTAAAACATCACTGAGCAAGAGCAATGTTCTCTGTAAATATAAAGGTCCTCTGGTGTTGGGAGGTGTTAAAAGCCATAAGTCTATTTAAACAGGTTTTTTTGGTCAAGCATTTACAATAACTGCCTTGTAATCCTAGTCCTGTGTCTTTCACTGTAGTTCATACCATTGATAAGAGTATTGCAATGTTTTATCTCTGAGAGGTAGTCTTGACTTGGAAAGCATAGACTTGCAGTGAACGTGCTGCTGAGACGGGTGAAATGTCTTTGTTGGCAAGGCAGCTCTGTAAAGAAGGCAGAGAACCAGTATTAGCCCTAACCAATCTCTCTCTGAAAGGACAACTCTCTTTTGATCTCTGTTGCTTTAGTCAACGTTTTAGAACAGTTTTCACCTTCAGTTTAGCCTGATCAGTGGTGTAAAATGAGTGGTAGATTAGCAGTTTCTCGGCTATGTCCAAAAGCCATACGGATTTACATATTTTTCCTGTTGCATTAGTGACTGTAGCAGTCAGTAAATACTGAAGATCCTGTTCTAGTAGCCCCGCTCAGTAGCCACTTGGTAAGTAGCTAATATTCCTTCAGCCTTAGCTTATGTGTTATTTTAGACTGAAAACTTTCATGGCAAGTTTCTTAGTGACTATAATGTGTACTTTCTTATGAAATACTGAATACAACCTTGTTTTTAGGAGTGGATTTGCCAGTCAATCCTAATAATGGAAATTACTTTTTGTAAAGATTTCTCTTTACCTTTCATATCTAATATCCCTTCCCTTGCTGTCCTAAGAGGCATGCAATATTGCTGAATCCCAGATGGTGATCAGCAGAATGATTCTTGTAATGACAATCCTGACTGTGATTTCTGGTAACAAAAAGGCTAGATTATACATATGTGGAAGTTTAAAGTGATCTGAAAATAAGAATAAAGCGGTGTCCACAAAATGGTCTATCATATTGCCTTGAAATGAAAAGTGGCTTCTGCAAAACTGAGAAATAGGCCTGTGTTGATTTTTAGAAATGAAAAAATAATGTATAATTGTAATATAACGTATTATTTTAGGAAAGCACGTTCTGCAGCCATGGCACAGAAAATTAAAAAGCTAAAGAATCCTGAGCTCATTGTAGCTTTTTAACACATGTATATATAATAACATCTTAAACATGTATGTACTTTTTGTGTGTATATATAAGCTATAACATATATAGATAAAACATTAATTTTAACAAGCAAACATAAAGAGATATATTTTGATACACTTTCACACAAACATATACACACACATTTTTCCAACCCTTTTGTAAGTCATCCACTGGAGACATTTTTAAGCTAAACTAAGACTGCAAAATTTACTTGTGAAAAATATAGAAGGCTGTATCATATAGTTATTTACCCCCACAATAATATATTTAAAGTCATCACAAACAATTGTGAGACTTATGAGAAAACTGCAACAATTAACATTGATTCTTATGTACAGGAATATGAAATCTATTCTTTTGAATGTAAAGCAATTGCATAAATATGCATATTGATATAGTTTAAAGGAAAATACCTTAACAAATTTAATATCTCTATGTTGTCACTACCTGGAATTGATCCAAATTTGTTTGAAAACTAAGTAAAAATCAGGGAAAATATAAAGGATATATTCACCCTGAAATTGTTCTGTTTTCCACTTCTTCTAGTCTCAGGATTGCTCATCTAATATTCAGGGTAAGAGGATGGGGTAGAGCTTTCTTGCTTTAGATTTTGTTCAGGTTTTTTTTTTCTCCTCATCAAATTGAACTTACTAATGCTAATACTTGGATCCAAAATTCAAGTGCATACTTTCCTATTGCATTTGATCCTGTGATAGTTCAGATGTAAAATATCACTAGGGATATATTAAAGCTTCCAGAACACCCTGAAAGTGTCCAAAGCCAGCTGCTGGAGGAATCCACACTGTATATATATGTCAATATATTTTCCACTAATGGGCTTTTATCCAGATTAGCCAGAGAAAGGAACAGCATGTTGGTGCTTTTTGTGTTTGCATGAATGTTATTTGTGTTTCTGTTTTTCTTGATCTGTGTGACTGGCCATGCGTATATCTATATGATTGTTGTTTACTTCTGTTTGCATGCCTACTGGGAGTACTTGTTCAGCCTTGCTAGTATCTGAATGTGGGGACATGGAGCTGAAGCAGCCTCACCTCTGTTGGGCTGCCAGATTCAGCCACCCCTATAAAGACACAGGATAATTCAGTGTGGAAAGTACCTCAGGAGTTCTCTAGACCCATCTGCTCAAAGTAAGATCAGCTATGAGAAGAGATCAGGTTTCTCAGGGCATTCTCTCCCCAGATCTTGAAAGTGTCTCTGTGTAACCTGTTCCAAAACTTGACTATCCTTGTGGTGATTTTTTTTTTCACCATAGTAAGTCAGAGCTGTGTTTCTCTCTTTATCTATCTACTGATTTTGGCTTGAATAGAGTTAATTTTCTTCACAATAGCTGGTACGGTGAAATGCCTTTGATTTGTGCTGGAAACAGGGTTCATAGCACAGGGATGTTTTAGCTGTTGCTGAGCAGCATTTACACAGTGTCAAGGACTTTTCTGCTTCTCACTCTGCCCTGCCACTGACTAGGCTGAGGGGCACAAGATGCTAGGAAGGGATGCACCCAGGACAGCTGACTCCAAGTGGCTAAAGGAATATTCCACATCATATGCCACTGTGCTCAACAGTAAAAGCTCAAGGAAAAGAGAATGAGGACAAGGGAGAGGTCATTTGGAGTCACAATATCTTTCCTCCCAAGTAAATATTATGTATGATAAAGCTCTGACTTCCCAGAGACAGCTAAACACCTGCCTCTTAATGGGAAGCAGTGAATAAATTCTTTAATTTGCTTTTCTTGTGTATACAAATTTTGCTTTGCCTGTGAAATCGGCTTTATCTCAACCCATGACATTTCCCACTTTTACACTTCCGATTCTCTCCCCCATCCCATTCGGGGGAGTAGGAGAGCTGTTGGATGATGTTCAACAACATTCTCCCATAAAAAGAACCCTGAATGCTCTTCTTAGAAGATGTCTTTTCAAGTTCCTTTCCAAAGCTAGAATACTTGTAAGTACCTTCTAACAACTCTTTGCTCTGACACCTGGCCTAGTCTACCACTTGGCTATGCTAAGGCTAGCAAGCTAATAAACGGTATGTATGTTGTCTGTTACACTATCAATTTCATATATGGTTTGGGGCTTACTGGATTAAGCTGCAGCAGCCAAAACTTCAGAATTCTTCCATATATTTGGGATATCAGCTAAATAGAAGCTTCTCTCTTGCTTTACAGCTTTCACAGACATCCACTACCTTGGCAGATTTGAACACAAATACTTGCTGGCAAAACTGTGGTATGCACTTCCAGGTGCAGATTGTGACTCCTTCCATTTGCTTTTCAGATTTGAGAAACATGAATAAAAGGATCATAAACTGGTATTTATTAGTTGATGGAAGAAGAACACAGGAAAGGACTCCACTAAATGTTTTTAATTTGAATTCTGGACATGTTATACTTATTATTTTCCATTAATCCACTTTAGAAAGCAAAAAAATAATAGAGCCCATTAATACTGCTTGAAAATAAACTCTTCATCAGCAATTTCTAAAAGCCCTGGTCTAAAGAAATTATGTTTACAAGATGAACGATGCACTATTACTAGAAATTGTTATTTCAGGTTTTCCAAACTAGCAGGCAACCTATCTTTATAAAATAAAAAGTTGATTTCTAGTCCATTCTTTTCCAGAACTTTTTTTCAGACACCTAACAAGTTACTCCAGCATTGATGCCATGATACCTGTATGGCTCCATCTATTCTTCATTGTTGACATATGGAAATCTAATTTTACATTATTGACTCAAGTATACCTAGATTTAGAAATTCTTTAGAGGTCTTGTTTCTAGCTAAAAATCCTGAATGGCACAAGGATTTGGAATTTACAAACAATCCATTGCTTTAACGATATGAGAGGATACAGGAAAGAAGTGTTTGAAAGCCTGATGTTGTCTGGTAATTTTGGCATTCTATCTCTGTGTTTTATTTTGTGAGATTTTTGATCACCATCTGAGTGTGAAGCCTTTGTTTTCCTGACAGAATTGGCACATAAATAGAAGTGTTACAGATGAAATAAGCCCATTATGTCATTTCATTCCTTTCCTTGTCAGTGCAAGACCATTTCCTATGGTAAATTATCTAGTGTAGGTCAAGAAAGAAAATAACTCAATTTTGTAAAAACCAAGCCAAACTAAACAAAAAAAAATCCTACCACCACTGCCTCCTTACAAAGGTTTCGACATTCATTTTAATTTTCAATCGAAAGATTGTTTGAAACTCTGAGAGAACAAAAAAGAGACCAACACAAAATGAATTCCACCAATGTGAAAACACCGGGAATTTGGAAAACTTGAATTCTTATTTCTTATAATGAAGTGACTGAACCCAGATTTCCAACATCCTAGACAATGAAGAAGGCTGCTAACAACTCTGAAGTACCATGTCTCCTTTAGAAGACTCTTCTATCTTTTAAAAGAATTTACAGTTTTGTTTTTTTTTTTAATTTCTGGTTTATTTTTACCAACGTTAATTTTCAGTTCATTTTATTTCATCTTAGTAGTATATTAAGACCACCTTAAATAATTCCTCTCTATCCTTGATGTTTATAGCCTTCAAATATATATAGAAGTTAACACGTCTCTTCCCTCTTTCGCTCTTCATCATTGCTCAGCAAGTTATACATATTTATTTCTTTTAATCTTTCACTGTAAGTCAATCCTTTCAGCTCCTTAATAATTTATGTTTCTTTTCCTTGAATTTCTTCCAATGTGTCAAGGTTTTTTCTGATACTGTGGGACCCTGAATACTTTATTCTAGACACACACTCAACTGTTGACATGGGGAGAGGTAGAAGGAGGGGACTATCTGGAGCTCATTTTTGCTTATTTCTTTCTTTTGCATGCTTTAAGTTTGTGGGTTTTTTTAGAATACCAGAAACAAATCTTGTTATTTCCCTACTCAGAGTGAGTGTACATACTACACATATGTACACACACATATAATGAAAATATCAAAATGATTTTATGTCATGCCTTCCTAAAAGACCACCTGACATCAAAAAGACTGGTAAACAAACCAAAGCTAAGACTTAGACATATATCTGACAGTAGTAGCATCTCCAAACACTGAATTCTCCTTTCCACGTCGGTGATTTTACAAGCATTCAAAGAGGTCTTCAATTTATAATGGTTTAGTATTTTCAAATTTTGGAAGATTGTATACATGCATAGCAAACTGAGATAAACATAACAAAATGAAACACTCTCTATAGCAGCTGGGTCTTAAGTTAGGTGAGGGATTTAAGATGGTGCTTAATTTCACAGGACAGTTTTGTAGGTCAGTGCTGTTGCTGGTTGGATGGAAAGGAAGTCTCTCACATCTAGAAGACTAGCCAGACCTTAGGGACTCTTGCTAAGTGAGTTTGGGATCAACACAAGGTCAAGCTCTTTACCTGACAAAAGCTGCTTAGAGCGGACCATATCACTGGAGGAGTGTGAGATTTGGTCCTCATGAGTGACCATATCATCAAATGGGGACATGTCTCTGGAAGGCCTTAATTCATTCTCAGGTGGCAAGACACCGAGACCACTGAATAAATATTGCAGTATATTGAACACAGAGATCAAACAAAGAGCTAATTATTAAGGTCAAGCTGAGTGTGCTGGTTTAAGTGTTCAGATTGCCAGTACAAAGACTACCTCAACAGTTAATGAAAATTAGAAATCAAAGTTGTGCAACGTAAAAGATATACTTGAATGAATAGCAGGAAATGACAATTTGTTCTAACTTTCAAAGTCTTTCGAAATGTCATTTTCCATGAGTCTTTTATAAGACTATTTGTTATTATATCAATTGTGTGATAAAAGAAACTCACCATGTCTAAACATATCATCTGATCATCTACCCAGCATCTCAGTTACCTTCCAAACAGTATTATAATTCTCAGCTCCAGAAAACTCAAAACAACAGTACTTATTGTTTCACTGTTAAATTGACATTAAAATGCACGTATATCAGGTGCATTGGGTAAAAAATAAATAATCCATAAAACTTCATTTCAGTTATTTAGAAAAAATGGACTTTTTAAATTCAGCTAGTTCAACCCCCCTGCAATGAATAAAAACATCTTCAACTACATCAAGTTGCTCAGAGGCCTCTTCAACCAATCTGGAATGTTTCCAGAGATGGATTATTTACGACCTCTCTGGGCAACCTGGTCCAGTGTTTAACCATCCAAATTTTGTAAAACAAATTTTCCTTATACATAGTCTAAATCTATGCTCTTCTAGTTTAAAGTCATTACCCCTTTTCCAATCACAACAGGCCCTAATAAAATGTTTTCCCCATATTTCTTATAAACTCTAAGTATTGAAAGGCTGCAATTACTTTATTTATCCTCAGAGGCTTTACTTCTCCAGGACAAACAATCCCAACTCTTTGAGTCTGTCTTCGTCTGGATATTTTCATGACCCTCCTCGGAACCTGCTTCAACAGGTCCATGTGTTTCCTGTGCTGAAGGACTCCAGACCTAGATACAGCACTACAGATGGGTCTCATCAATGCAGAGTAGAAGAATTGCCTCCCCTGACCTAATGGACACGTTTCTTTTGAATCAGCCCAGCACATGGTTGGTTTTGTCAACTGTGAACACATATTACTGGCTTATGTCTAGCTTTTCATCCATCAGCATTCCCAGGTCCTTTCTGGCAGGGCTGCTCTTAATTCCTCAGGCTGTGTATTCAAGCCAGGTGCAGGACTTTGTCCTTGGCCTTGTTGAAATTCATGGGGTTTACAAAGGTCTGCTTCTTGAGGTCTCTCTGGATGGCATCCCCCTCCTTAGGTGTGGGAACTGTATGGCTCATTTTGGTGTTTTCTGAATACTTGCTGAGGGTGCATTCAATCCTCCTGACTATGTCACTGACAAAGATGTACTGGTCCCAGTATAGGCCCTTGAGGGACAGCATTCATCACTTATCTCCATTTGGACATCAAGCTGTTGACCACTACCTTCTGGATGTGATCATTCAAAATTTCCCATCCTCTAAACAGCCCATCCATCAAATCCATATCTCTCCAATTTAGAGAGAAGGATGTTGTGGAGGATCATGTCAAAGGGACATTCAAAGCCTTTTCCTTGGTTGCTGATGTAATCACTTCGTCATAGAAGGTCATTCAGTTGATTAGTCCAGATTTGTTCTTAAGTGAAGTCACACTGACTGTCTCAAATCACATCCCTGTTGTCCATGTGCCTTAGCATAACTTCTAGGAGGACCTGTTCCTTGACCAGTGATTCTCAGGGTCCTCTTTTTTTTACCCTTTTTAAAAATGGATGCAATGTTTCCCTTTTTCCAGTCTCTAGTGAATTCACCTGACTGCAATGACTTTTCCAATATCATGGAGAGTGGCTTGGCATGAGCTGATATTTGCTTTATTTGCTCTCTGACCCTTCATTATTTTTTCATTATAGCAAACTACCATATTCCAATACTTTACCTTTCTGATTTTCAAATAGGTTTAAAGTCTGCTAATACAATCCAACTGTCCTTTTTGTATAGTAATACCACTCTTAAGTGGTACATTTTAGTGTACCACTGCCTCATCATTCTCCTAAGGCCTGTCAATAGCTCTACACTGTGTACAGTGTACAAAGGACACGTATATGTCTGCTATTGATAGCTGGGATTGTCCACCACTGTACCCCAGTTTCCTCCTTGAAGTAATTTCTAACCTTGTTCTGAATATATTCATTTGTGCATTTAATCTATTCCTCTAGAAAATTTGTCATTTATTCATGAAAATCTCTTCTTAAACAATATATCATACTTAGAACGCTTTACATCTCAAAGGATTTTACAGATATTAACTAATTAATCAGAGATACCTACATAGAATAGAAAATAAAATTTTAGTGTCTCAGTTTCAAAGAGACAAAACTGAACAAGAGATTTAGGTGAGTTGCTCAAGGCAGTACTGAAAATTAGCAACCGTTTCAGAATGATGACTCAATATTTCATGGGGAACACTTCTGTGTTCAAATATTTGGAAAGCACTTCTTCACTGTGCTTCAATCTCACCACCTATGAGAGCTTTCTTATAATTTATTACATGGCCTTGAAACATATTCAATGATTTTGCTGTTTGTCAAATTATTTTAACATTGCTAATCAACAGAAATCAAAGCTTTATGTTGTTGGAGAGGGAGAATTTGCAGATCTCCCTTTGAGAAGCAGAAAAATTATATGCAGGTGCAGAAGATCCTAATTCATTTAAAATCTTTGGCATATATAGCAAGAACTAGTTATATTTTATCTCTCAAAACTCATGGATTTGAGCACAGGAATTTTAAGAGATGCAAAGTAAGGACAGAAGGCCCTTCACTCAAGAACTGTAGTCCCTTGATGATTACTCTTCCTACCAGTTAGCAGAGCACAAGAACATAGGAATATCTTGCTTAATCCAATATTATTTCTCTAGCAATGGCCAGCTGAGAAACAGGAAAGTGCATTAGAGCCAGTCCCCTGGAAGCCTTCATTCTGTTAAGATATCATTGATCTCTCAAGATTGAGGATTACAACTGCTCTGGAAGCATTTTTTAGTATTAAGTATAATAACTCTGGCTCTTCTTCTTATCAATAAAAGCAAGCAATTCTTTTTCTAAGGCCTAGTCTGCATTTAAAACTATTTTCAGGGAGGACTGTGATTGTCCTAAAACAACATTTTAAGGGAAAAAATCCCACTATATCCTAAGAAAAATAAGTGCTATTTGAACTTGTTTTATTTGGTCAACCAAGGAAGGAAACACCTGGATAAGTGTTTTCTTGGTGTTGCTCGTTGGTTATCTACTACTGGGTTCAAGTACCATGTTGACAACAAAAAGCAGAAGGATAATGACAAACTCAACCTGGGCCCATATTACGGACAGCTTCTCTCAGGGCAAAGTATTGTACCTGAGGGCATCCACTGGAGTACACTTTAGACTCTCTCTTATTGAGTTCCATCCTAAAGAAAGGAGGGCATGAAACTTGTCCTGATGTAGTATTTGCAGCTAAACAGGATACACATGGAAAATATGCTGTGTTTCAGTCTGTTGTCTGTTTCAATTAACAGCCTTTTCATTTTGTGTTGTGAGAATCACCTCAGATGATGCCTCTACAGTGATCTTGTAAACAGCTCACGGAAACAATTTTCAGTCATATTAAAAGCATAAAGGTAGTTGGGAACAGTCAGCACGGATTTTGGTACAGTATACCATAATATTGTATGATGAGTTATGATTTAGATAAGAAGACCATGGATCGAGTAGAAAACTGACTTAACAGTTTTGCTCAAAGATTTGAGGTTAGAGAAGACATATCTTCAAACTCAGCAGTAAAGAGTCCAACTGATATCAAGCTAATAGTTACTCATGACCCAATTCTGGATTCAATACTGTTTGTTGTACTTACTCATGATGGCATGAAGTGCCCCAGACTGAAGAAAAGAAGGCTATGGAAAAGGGTATGGCATATGAAACTTGACTGCAGTCTTTCTAAACGGAGGTTATAAAGAAAAGAGAGAGACTTTCCTCAGAGCTGCACGATAAATGGACAAGACAGATCGGACACAAGTGGCAAGAAGAGAATCAATTCTTCATGTGGCTAAGAATTAAAACAGCTTGTCTGGACAAGTTGTTGAACATGTACTCTTGGAGATTTCCAAAATATGACTAGATAAAGTGCTGAGCAATCTCAGACAACCTGGGGATTCTTTCACCTTTTAGATAGGGATTGAACTAAGTGACCTCCAGAGGTCTCTTCCAACCTACATTTTCTAAAATTTTACACATTTCATATCTTTCATCTGTGCATCTGATTTCTAATGTAAACTGTCTCAGTCTTTTGATTTTTTGCCTTCTGCCTGTGACCCAGCCCAGAGTAAGAGGCAACACTGTCTTCCAGAGCTGTTTCTGAGGAGCAGTGTCCCTTTGGGCACTCTAATAAGGTATTTTCTTTTTTTTTTAAAAACCTATATGTATGACTGTGTTAGTTTAGCCCTGTGTCCACCAAGTCATAAAACCACTTCCTCTGCCAAACTGGACAGGAGAAAGAGAGAAATATAACAAAGAGCTTGTGAGCTGAGATAAGGATGGAGAGATCACTCAGCAATTAGTGTCACAGGCAAAACAGACTCAGAGATAAAAAGGTCTGGTTTATTAAAGGAACAATAATAACAGGGAGATGAGAAATAAAACAATCTTAAAAACACCTCCTACCACCCCTCCCTCTTCCCAAGACTCTCCTTCCTTCCATCCCCACACAGGGGAAGGGGGATATGGTCAGTTTTTTACAGATGGACTTTGCTGCTGCTTCTTCTCAGGGGGAGGCCTCCTCACACTTCTCACTGCTACAGTGTGGGGTCCCTCCCCACGGGAGACAATCACTCATGAACTTCTCCAGCATGGGTCTTTCCCATGGGCTACAGCACCTCATGAAGTGCTCCAGCATGGGGCCTCTCATGGGGGTAGCTCCTCACACCCTGCCCCAACATGGGTTACCCACTGGGAGAACAGTTCTTCATGAACAGACTGCTACAGCCTGAGTCCTTCACAGGATCACAAGACCTGACAGCAAACCTGCTCTGGTATGGGCTTCTCTCTCCCCACGGACTCCCAGGTCCTGCCAAAAACTTGCTCCAGGGTGAGCTTCCCATGGAGTTACAGCCTCCTTCAGGCATCCATCTGCTCCGGCGTGGGGTCCTCCATGGGCTGTGAGAGGATCTCTGCTCCCCAGTGGCCTCCATGAACTGCAGAAGGACAACTTGCTTCACTATGGTCCTCACCACGTATCACAGGGGAGCCTTTCTTTCAAGGCCTGAGCACCCTCCTCCCCCTCCTTCTCCACTGACCTTGGTGTCTGCAGAGATGTTTTCACATTCTCTCTCCCTGTTGCTGCTGCTGTTTTGCAACTGCGCAACAACTTCTTCTCAAATGTTATTCACAGAGCCATTACCTCCATCATTAATCGGCTAGGCCTGGATCAGGTGCAGGGTCCAGCTTAAAATTGACTGGCCCTAACCATATGAGCTACAGGGGAAACCTCTGGCAACTCTTTGTTTAAAGAAACCACCTCTGTAGCGCCTCCTGCTACCAAAAACCTGGCCTAGGCAAAACCACTACAAGGACTTTTTGAAAGTAATCACTGTGTGATCTGATATCTCATATTCTCATTGTGGAGGGATGACTCTATTAGTAAGTGTATTATATTTTTGTCACACAAACTGAATGTTTTCAGGCAATTAACCATTAGAAAAAATATAAAAAGGACATTAAAAGCAATTGTCTCATTTTTATTTGAATATGATTAACTGAAAAGACAATATAGTATATAGTACATTATCAAAAATATCCTATGAATATTTACCAAGCCTACTGAATCAATTGAGAATACATGGCATTCAATGAATTGGTTTATTTCTGAGACATTAAGTACTCCTAGAATAATGCACTGAAGCAAGTGGAACTAGTGAAATGTTCTGTTCGGTCAACTATCAATTTATCATAAAATGCAAGGGTCTAGATATGCACAACAGACAACTTGGAAACAAACTTCAGTCTATTGAGTACATAAAACACATTTGGAAGTGTTATGAATTTGACAGCATTATAGATAACATGTTACAATACAATCTGCAGCATAACACATATTCACAAATGAATCCTATACTCATTCAGGTAGTAGAAAAACATGTTTTGCAAAAGGCTTCTGTGACCTCCTGGATATTTAACACTTTCCAATTACCTAGTTACATTTACCACAGAAAGGTCTGGACATGTTATATGACTTGCAAGCTCTAAATCTTACCACTGAGATAAATTTATGGACCTCATAAAATACTGGAGCTTAGAGTATAATAGCTGGTAACAGCACAGTTGAGTATATATCAATGAAAGGAAGGCAAATATGAGTAAGCCTGCAGAACTTGTTGCTTCACATTTGGACACTGAATAATCAGATGAATCCCTACATAGTTTAGAGCAATCCTCATATCTTCAAATATATTCTAGCTTTTAATGGTAGTTATAGGTCATTATGTTATGACAACATGATGGATCTCTGTGTTAGAATTTGCTTAATCTTTGGCTTTGACATTCATCACCATCTGGGGTTGGGTGACTCTGGTAAGCAGAGGTTCAGCTGTGACACCTTTGGATGAATGGAACTTATCCCACTTTGACAAATCTTTGGCTCCTCCGATCAAGACAATTTACAGATCCCTTCAAATCACTGAATACTTTCTTAATTTAAGTTTCCATCACAGCTTTGTCTTATGTACCTTAGTTTCCTCACTTATACTATCAGCAACACATATATCTTTATAACACCGTTATATAATATTATGACTGATGGGTTAAAGATCGAGTTTATTAAACTGAGATAAAAGTTGCCCCAGTGAGTACTTGCCTGGAGCAACACTAAAAATTGATGTCTTTCAGTCACAATGTTGATATATACCTTTGAACACTTCGATGTTTTCATCATAAATACCCCTCAATCCTGCTATATGGCAATGAATTTCAAAGCTGTCTCTGTTTTCCCCTAGAGACAGCATTCTAAACTGGAGTTAAAGAAAAGAGCTGAGGAAGAGAGAGAGGAAAAAACATTACCTTTTTTTGATGAGTTAGCTAAGAAGCAAAGAGCTTCATGACTTATCAGATTCTGTCATCATAGGTGCATAATAAATTCCATTGAATTCAGTTGCAAACATTGGGAAATTGTTCAGTTCACACACAAGCTCAAAAGTGTACTTTTTGCCAGGTTGCAGTAGTATTCTCTCATATTAAGACAGACAATGAAACATACAGTCAATCAAAACCCACACACACATTAAAAAAAAAGGAAAAAAAGGAAAGAAGAGCGTGCTTGGAAGTACATATCATTTACACTACCTGCAGCCAGGTGCACTTTTTACAATTACTCTAGATAATGAAATCATTACCTGATACCTAATACTTGATAGCAGATACTGTAACTCTAATTCTGACTTCCATAATGACTTTTCCTAATTCTCATTTGCCTCAGAATATTTTGTTTCTACAACATTACCGGTTACATATATCTCATAAGAAAATTGGAGGTATTGGCAGGAATCCTTTTACAAAAAGGTATTTGCAGGAAAAAAAAATAGAGAGAGTAAAATTCCCACAGAATCTTCAGAATTTGCTTTATGAATTCAGAAATAGAATTAAATTTAGCGAGATTTATCTGCCAAAAATCAAGGTAGCAATAAAGTGCATTATCTCTGTGAGACCTTTCTTGTTATAGAATCACTAAAAAACAGGGCCGAAGAAGAAATCAAGGGGAGAAAGGAACCTAAGCCAAGACAAATTATCACTGTTTCTTTGTTCTGTTACTGATGCAATCAATATTAGTATTAAAATGTTTTTCCTAATGTCCAGTCTAAATTTTTGTCCATATTCCTTGTCTTATCCTCCACAGATTTTGAGCACTGTTTACTTCAGACTTTATTTTGACAACTTACTGTCATACATCTCAGTCTTCTTTTTTGTAGATTGAACAAACTTGTGGATTTTTTCTGGTTTTTGTGTGTGTGTTTTCTAGATCTATCCTGTGTTTTTCTGTTCAATTAGATCAATTTACTAAAGTGTGATACTGGAAAAAAGCTAGTGCTCAGACTGAAGTGTTCTCACTGCTTAGTGGAGTTTACGCACTACTTCCTGACTCTTGCTCCATGTCAGAGCTACACTGCCAGTTAAAAATGTTAACAGAGCATTTACTCTCTGCTACCACATGATCACTGCTGCCTTCTTAAAGCCTCCAGATGCTCCTTGAAGAATTGCCTACTAATTAGCCATTCACCATCATCTATTTGCTTTCCTTTTTCATTTGAAAACAGAGCATCAAAATTCCTCCTGCCATTTTTTTCCCCCACATTATTTCTTCAATTTGAAAAGGTAATTTTTAACTGTAGTTTTACTTGAAACATACTCACTGTTCCTCTCAACTTTTTACATCTGTGAGCTCAGGAAACAGCTTCACTGTTATGATTCAAGTTGTTAACTCTGATATTGAACACTACAGCATTTAGGATAGGTCCTCCAGAAACCCAGTCAAGACAGATGTTAAGTCTCATATTGCCTGACTTGTTCCATTTGTTCGACATGGCGTCTGAGAGAAAGCAAGACTCTGGAATCAGACCTGCTTGCTTGGGACTACACTCCTCCTCGAGCTGACTTTACAAATTTCCTTCACAATCTGATGATGTGGATGGATGCACTCACCAGCTGCTTTCATTTGTTGATCAAAGTTCTCCATTCTGCTACAGACCTCTCAGATTTAATCAACTCCACGCTTCCAAAGGATAATGAATATAAAGCATGTGTATCATTTTTTTTAAAAATTGCAAAGTCTATTGTATGATTTTTTTTTTTTTTTTACATGGATCCACTACCAAGGTGCTGGATGATCTGTGGAGATCCCAGATGTTTCCATTGGATGGGCTTTTTCTAAAGAGATTAACTGGTTTATTTTTTGTGAGGACACAAATTGCACATAACTTGTTTAAACAGAGGATTTGATTGTCTTTCAAATTAAGCCTCTCAAATGTATGGCTTAAAAAAAAAAAAAAATGTGTCTTTGTGTCTGAGAACTATTCTGTACCTCTAGTCACCATTTCTGCCAGGGTCTAGTGAAAGTAAGACAAAATCAATTTGTTATTACATTCGTCATTGTAAAATGCAGTTACAGGGAGATAGAAAAAAAAAATCAAGTTTTAATTCTCATGTAAATTTATATTTTCAGGAGATTAATATTCTTTGGACGGATGCTTTTTTATTCTGCCTTCAGGAAGGTATTAGCTTTTTTTTTTTTTGTCAGAAGCAGTTATGTCTGGCAAAAGTGGTCCTAAATTTTAGTTTTGGGATGTTTTACTTGGCCAGTTGTTAAATATAAGGATGTGCTTACCTATAAAGATGTCTAGGCTGATTTCTTGATCACAATACTGGAAATATTAACTTCTGGGTGAAAAGGGAAGAAGCTATTTATTAATTCTCAAATATATAAGATATTCCGTATTTTCATGTGTTTTGTTCCTGGAGACATTTTATCCTTTGCCAATGTCTAAGCTAAAATCAATTTTCCTTTAAAACTGTAAATTTCTCAAAGCCACAATATTTTTCAAAAACAGGAGAAGCCCAACAATGGCTTCAAAATTACACTGAAAAACAAAAACAATTTTTTTTTAATTAAAATGGAATTTGAAAATCTAGGGCTTTTTTTTTAATGAAGAAATACCTTTTCAAAAAGTAATTTTATGAAACATGTAGAAACAGTGAGATAACTTTAAGAAGATATTTCAAAATTGTCCATAGAAAATTCCTCAGGAAATTTCTTTCATACCAATTCAGTTGTGAACTGCTCAATGAACTTAAAATGAGTATGAATGTTGTTGTTTCATAATATAAATATTGAAACCAGCAAGTTGAATAGAGATAATGGAATTAAAATTTAGTTCTTGCAGTGTATATAGCACAAAATAAATATTTGGGAGCAGTGAAAAATCTATTGTCATTAATATGGGTTGATATTAAGATCCTTGAGGCTGATGGAGGTTGCATTGTCTATGTTTGAATTTCATAGTATCCACTGTTTCATTTAACGAACACAGATAAGCTACAGATGAAGTTGTAATAGATCATTTAGATTACCTGGTTTTACATAATATGTTGGTTCTTTTAATACTCTGAAACCTAGTAATTCACTTGACTAACAGCTGGTTTTTAGATGAAATAAAATTTCAAAATATTACTTGTGTGACAAATTACAAGCTCAGTTTTCACTGAAAGATATGTCTACCTTCTTTAACAGAGGAGCTGCTAAATCCAGATGCTTTATTTGTTTAAATCTGTTGTCCTTGTGAGGAGTACTGCTATTAAAGATATAACCTCCTCTGCTCATGGGGCAGGAAACCAGCAGTGGATAAGCTGAATTAGATTTTGATGGTGCTGAAGCCGATAAGAAGGTCACTTTTTAAAGGCATCTCAAAATTATAAGGAGAAGTGATCAGTTTAATAAGCTAAGAAAGAAGTCAGAAAGCAAGTTAAAGCTGAAGGAATGGTAATTACAAGGAAGACACGTGGGAGCATGAAGAGACAGAGTACACTCATGATGTGGAAAAAAGGAGTTACAAGGTGGGGATCCTTGCTCTTCCAAGGGATCTTTTTACACATGTTGAACAAAGTGAAAGACCAATGGATAAATGAAGACAGAATAGGAACCAGATCTGTAACATTTAAAGTAACCTAAGTTATTTTGATTTATTGTGTCTTTACATTGTGTATTTCAACTTTTGTCTGTTCCCAGATACTTAAACTATTTTTGGGTATCTGACCCAAGAAGCAGTTCCTGAAATACTTCAATTTGTTAACACAAATGTAGCTAAATTGCACCTCCATGGGTGCAGCATGCTTATCAGTTAATATGCTTTTTCCTTCTACACATCTTCTTATCTGGGAGATAGCTAGGAGATAAGACTATTACTTTTCATTAATTATATGTCTCCAATAGCTGAGGAAAAAAGCTTAAATATTTTGCTGTGCTATAAATGTGCAGTAAGCCATAAGTGAACAATATGTTATTTTCAAAAACTTGGATAATTATTTTTTTTTGTGGGTCATTGCAAAACTTCAGCATATTTGAGATTTGCATGACTGTTGGCAGGTTATCAGTACTTTGGGCATCATATTTGTCTCTTTGGAGTCAACATTTTTTAGCTAGCAAACTGAGGAAAAGTTCTCAGTAAATAGATGGTGATGTGTCCTCTTTGGGTATTTTTGTGGGGGATACATTCTTTTACTCTTTTTGACCATAAGAAGGAAAAGCGAGAAGAATAAACTAAAACCCACAGCTTCTTAAGAAGAATTTCAAAGACTCGGAATAGAAAGCATTATAAAATTTATCTGCTATACCAGGACTAACAACTACTTTGGAAGCCTGTTGTGTTTATCTTTTGTTTCTATCAGAAATATAGAGTTGATCTTTGTCACGCTCCACTGGCTGTATCAGGTATATTGTTATTTCATGTTCTTCTTAGCATTATGTTTCATACCCAGAGGAACCAGGTTTGGTCACTGCAGGTGGATTACAATCATAATGGTGTCATCTATGACAATTATAACTATTGAGGTTTATATCCCAAATTTTGCAATTTTGTAATAGTTTTACTTGCTAGTAGCAGTGTTGAACCTCTCTTAAAGTATGTGTAAGAATTTTTTTCTTTTATATAAATAGAATCTTTTGCTAGGAAAGTAATGAAGAATGACATTGTCCCAGTGTATCACTTTTTGCATTTTTTAATTGTGATTTTTTTAATTAAGCTTAAAAAAACCTTATTATTTATTAATTATTTATTA